>PKMM01044683.1:1124642-1147679 GCA_002933915.1 Eutrema heterophyllum | reverse complement strand
TTGCGGGGATCAATTAACAGAACGTTCTCCGTAATCTCTGGCTCTGTAATGTCACAGCAAGAATCTTGTTGCATTGGAAGATCGTCAACACCAACAATTTTACCCCTTGGAGCTATTTTAATAACCGATAACCATGTGGGCCCAGTGGTTCGAACTCGCGGATATGGCACGAACGTTACTTGTTCTGCTTGTGATGCTAGGATAAATGGTTCAAACTTGTTGTATCGCCGTACTTTGTTGACGTCGACCACACCAAATTTGTTAATTCGCACCCCTCGACCGACTGTTGGATCAAACCAATCACATTTGAAGATAACGCATTTCATACTAACCAAGCCGGGGTACTCCACTTCGATTATTTCCTGCAATACCCCATAAAAATCTATTTCACCCCTAACACATACTCCGTAGTTGGTAGTTGCCCGCCGAACACCGTATTTGTATGTATGAAACACATAACCACGGCTGAAATACATGGGTGCAGTCGTTATCTTCCCGAGGGGGCCTTGTAGTAACTCATGAAACCATATTGGATATGCGGGGTCGCCATGATCCACCTATGAATTGAAAATATTAATGCACATCGAGAAGTGTGCATGTTAGATCGAGCATCGATATTTTTTATTACGTAAACTTACTTGCGTCTTCAACCACTTAGCAAAGTGACGATCTTTACGATCGTTTATTTCATCATCTGAAACGCCTTCAATGCATTCTCGTACCTGACTAACAAATAAACTGCAAAATACATATATATATACATTGAAATTAACACCTTTATCTATATATATAATAAATTAGTAGTGGATAATTAAATTGTCACGTTACCTCTCGAAAGGCTCCACTTCCTCGCAATTTAGGAGGATGTACGTATGTGCGCTGTGCCTATCATTCTCGTTAGACCACCAAACTTCCTTCACTTTTCCACCAAGACGACCGATTGGTGAGAAGATGTCTGGGACACCCTCTACTGCATAAGTTCTTCCCACACCACCATCATCATATCGTCGGGGTTTCCGTTTGCGTGTGCGGACTTTTGTAGCGAAATAGTATGAAGTGAAGTGTGAAGTTTCTTCGGTCAAACTTCCCGCAACAATTGATCCTTCAACCCTTGCTAGATTTTTAGCCTTTCCCTTTAAATGTTTCATGAAGCGCTCGAATGGGTACATCCACCTAAACTGAACAGGCCCGCCTAGTTCTGCTTCATGAGGGAGATGAATGGGAAGATGTTCCATAACATCAAAAAACGCCGGGGGGAATATCTTCTCCAAATTGCACAACAATATTGGAATATTAGCAGCCAGCTGTGCAATTACATCTTCTGACAACGTCCGTGTACTAAGATCCCGGAAAAACGCTCCGATGCCTGCAACACCAAAATTATATAGTGCAATTAATATATATTTGAATTATATGTGATATGATGATATATGTCTCTTACCTCCAATTGCTTCATGAACATTTCCTGGAAGGAGTTCGGCAAATGCGAAAGGAAGTAATCGTTGCATAAACACGTGACAGTCATGACTCTTCATCCCTGAAAACTTTTGTCCTTTCTCAACAGATTTAGCCAAATTGGATACGTACCCATCAGGAAACTTCACATCAGATGCAACCCAATTGAACAACGCTGCCTTTTGTTCTGCACCGAGCCGAAATATAGGAACTGGTGATTTCCCATTGCTCATAATATGCAACTCATTTCTGTTGCAAATATCGGGCAAGTCCAACCTTGACTTTCCGCTGTCTTTGGTTCTTCCTTTCACGTTTAACACCGTATGCATGATGTTATCAAAAACGTTTTTCTCAATGTGCATGACATCAAGATTGTGTCGTAGCAGATGATCTTTCCAGTACGGAAGTTCCCAAAAAATGCTTTTCTTGTGCCAATTGTGATTCTCCCCGTATCCATCAGACATATTAGCTGGAGTGTGCCAATTTCCCCCACGATTCACAGTTTCTAGTCCCCCAAAATGATCTATTTTTGCTTCTAGATCTTCCCAAGATAGATACACTGGTGGGGGGACACGCACGATTTTGTTCTTCTTAAACAATCGCTTATTTCTTCGATATGGATGGTTGATTGGTAGAAACCGACAGTGACAATCAAACCAGCATGTTTTCCTCCCATGTTTCAGCTGAAACGCATCTGTCCGATCGAGGCAATACGGACAAGATAACCTCCCATGCGTCGTCTAACCTGATAGCATCCCGTATGCAGGGAAGTCGCTTATTGTCCACATAAGCACCGCACACATCGTAAAATTTTTTTTCCTCGAACAGTCATATGTACGAACTCCTGTATACCACAACTGTTTCAACTCATGTATGAGAGGCTGCAAAAACACATCAAGGGAACGCTTGGGATGCTTCAGACCAGGTACTAATATACTCAAGAATAAAAATTCTCTTTGCATGCATATATCTGGAGGAAGGTTGTATAGCGTTAGGATTACTGGCCATAAAGAATATTGCCTACCAGACATACCGAATGGACTAAATCCATCAGTGCAAAGGCCAAGATACACATTTCGCTTAAATTTAGCAAATTCCGGGTGTACCGTGTTAAAGTGTTTCCAAGCTTTTGCATCTGACGGGTGAGTCACTTCTCCTTCTCTCTGTGAATGTTCTGCATGCCACCTCATCGATGCAGCTGTCCTTTCAGATTGATACAATCGTTTCAACCTATCAGTTATAGGAAGATACTACATCCGTTGGTACGGTATCTTACTACGCCCAGAAGTTTGTGGCCTGAATATCGGCTTTTGGCAAAATCGACATTCCTGCAGCTTATCATCATCTTTCCAAAAAAGCATACAATTAACACATACATCTATCATCTCAGAAGGCAACCTAAGACTAAACACCAACTTCTGTATCTCATAGTATGTTCCGGCAGCCAAATTATCATCTGGAAAATACTCTTTAATAAGATCAGCCCAATCATCCATGCAAACCTCAGCTAAGTTATGATCAGTTTTAATTGCCATCATCCTAGCTGCTAATGACAATTTAGACTGACCTTCTCTACATCCATCGTAGAGCGGCTGATTTGCATCGGCTAGCATATCATAAAATCGCTTCGCATCTACATTGGGTTCCTCAACATGATTATTATCAACATTTGTTTCATGAAATGCATCATTAACCATTTCATGCATCCTATCATGATCTTGACCATGCTGATCAAATTGATGTTCATGACCATGATGATAACTACTACCCTGATCAAAATCTACATGACCTTGATGATAATTACTACTACAATCAGCTTGATCAGTAGTACTCCTTTCAAAACCCTCTCCATGTTGATACCAAACATAATATTGCGACATAAACCCTCTATTTAGTAAATGCTTCCACACCGTCTCAATAAAAATATATCTCGTATTCTTGCATTTACGACAAGGACAGAACATCTTACCGCTTTCAAGGGTTGTTTGCATATTTCTGGCCTGATACATGAATATTTCCAGCCCCTCTTTGAATTCTTTCGTCAACGCTCCCTCCGAATCCTTTTGCGTATACATCCATCTTCGTAGTTCGTATATAGACATTTTATAAAAAGAGTTTTTGAATTTTTTTTTTTTTGGAGAAGTGTTTGTATTTTTTTTTTAAATTTTCGTTTGAATTGTTGGCTGTATTTATAGAAATTTTTCAGAATTACCAACGGATTTACATCGGAATTTACATCGAATTTACATCGAAAAATAATTTACAACGAATTTACATCGCTTATACGACGAATTTACGACAAATATATGTGATGTAAATTATTAGGTGAACCTATTTTAAAACGTGGCCACCTACCTACACACATTTGACGTAAACTCGTCGTAATGTACATCGAATATAAGTTCTCGTAACATCGATGTACACTTCCGACGATATTACGACGATTCTTTATATCGTCGTAATATCGTCGTAATGTCGACGTCCAATTACGACGATATTACGACAAAAAACATTTACGAGAAATTACATCGAAATAAAATTTCGTCGTAATGTTGTCGTAACTTCGCCGTAACATTACGACGGCCAAAATTCGATGTAAATTTTCGTTGGTAATCGACTGTTTTCTTGTAGTGTTTGTGGTGGAGGTTCCCATTATGTGTATAGCCATTTCAACTATATATGATTGGTGAATTATTATTATTATTATTATATGTCTTTTACCATTGATGGTAGTTTATTTCCTTTTTCCACTACTGTGAATTTATGATTGGACGTTTTTAACTGAACATAACACCCCAAAAAATCTCTAAACTAAATTTTATATATAAACCGCAAAATCGATAAATTGTTGCTACCAAATTAGGGTGAGTTAAGTAGATAGCCTTGGATAATTAGAAAATTAGGTAAATAGCACTAAATACTTTGAAATTAGTTTCTCTCTGTTGCTGTATATAATTTTTGACGAAAATGCCCCTATAGGTTAATAAAGTGAACAAATGACTGCATTAAACGCTAACTTAGATATCTGACAAACTAACGAAATCGCGTTTATAGATAACCAAGTTATCCAACTAGATACCAGAGATGACTTAGATATCTGACGAACTAACGAAATCGCGTTTATAGATAACCATGTTATACAACTAGATACCAGAGATAACTTATATATCTGACGAACTAACAAAATCGTGTTTATAGATAACCATGTTATACAACTAGATACCAGATATAGCTTAGATATCTGACGAACTAACGAAATCGCGTTTATAGATAACCATGTTATACAACTAGATACCAGAGATAGCTTAGATATCTGACGAACTAAACCCTAAACCCTAAAAAGCTAAACCCTAAACCCTAACCCCTAATCATAAACACTAAACCCTAAACCTTTAAATCATGAACCTTAAAACAATAAATCATAACCTTAAAACGAAAACACTAAACCATAAAATCCTAAACCATAAACTTGAACATTGAACCCTAACCTCATATTAATGTATAGAGAAGTTATATATGAATTACTTATATTTAGATAACAATTTCAACTAAAAGATATGCGGATAACTATATACGATTGTTATCATCCAAACAAGTAGATATGAGGGGTTTATATGACATTTTCTTTGTGAACAGTACATGTGAACAATGTCCAAACTTAAAAACTAATTTTCAAAGTATTGAGGGCTATCCAATGGTATTACTCACCAAATTATCCATCGTAGAAAACTTTCCTTACGGTCATACCAAAACAAAAAAAAAAAACTTTCCTTACGGAAATGCTGTAAATTTGGCTAATCGGTCAAATTTTTTTAAAATTTGACGGATGTAAACAAATTACTTAGACTATTACGTTCCGATTGATGATGCAATTTGATCTTAGCATTAATGGACCTACATGGCGAAAAGTGTAAAGATAAGTAAGACTTGTGAATATTGTGTGTTATCGATATCAACGGCGTACATAACGTATATATACAAGACACAAACCCTAGAAACACTTAACGGCCAAGCTATACAAACCGTCATAATAAAGCCCAATACTAATGTCTAACCCGACTCCCTAATATTGTTAGAATTGCGAATCCATGATGCTTCTGCACCTGCACCCGCTGCATTTGCTGCACCTTCACCTGCTGCATTTGCTGCACCTGCACCTGCTGCATTTGCTGAAGCACAACTCCCTAATACTCTTCCTCAAGTTGGAGTGTGGAGATCCCGAACACCCAACTTGGGCAACAATACATCAAATTGAGGTCGTCCAAAAGCCTTGGTAAGAATGTCAGCAATCTGATCTTTGGTACGAACGTGAACGGTAGAGGTAAGTCCATCATTCACATCATCACGAACACAATGACAATCTCGTTCAATATGTTTAGTCCATTCATAAAACACTGGATTAGCAGCAATGTGGATAGCGGCTTGACTGTCACAATAAAACGAAACATGATTAGTGATGGGAACGCCAAGATCTTCCATCAGCTGAACAATCCACTTGATTTCCTTAGTAGCAAAAGCCATGGCCCTATATTCCGCTTTAGCAAACGAATGACTAACCGTAGTTTGTTTCTTCGTTTTCCAGGAAATCGGACAACCACCAAGCAACACGACATAGGCACTGAGGGAGCGACAAGTCAAAGGACACGATGCCCAATCCGCATCACAATATACATACAACTGAAGATCACTGTCGGCACGAAGAAGGATTCCTTGTCCAGGGCAGCCTTTGAGAAACCGAACCACCCGTATAGCAGCCTCCCAGTGAGCTTCCCGCGGCTCCTTCATAAACTGAGAAAGCAAATGAATGGCGTAGCACAACTCAGAACGAGTTATAGAAAGGTAAACCAGGCGACCCACAAGCCTACGATACGGAAGAGAATCCGTGAGGTGGAGACCATCATCCGAGGCAAGCTTATAGTTTTGTTCAATCGGTGTCGAAGCTGGTTTGGCACCGAGGAGGCTTGTATCAGCGACAATGTCAAGAATGTACTTGCGCTGAGACATGAATATACCTTCATTTGAGCGTGCTACTTCAATTCCAAGAAAATATTTAAGTTTTCACAAGTCTTTCATATGGAAGCATTCTCCCAAATAATGCTTTAAATTTTGTCAACTTCTCAAGGTCATTGCTAGCGATCACCAAATCATCTACATAAACCAATACTCGAACCTCTATTTTACCTCGTGAGTAAGTGAAAAGCGAGTAGTCAGAATACGATCGCTCAAAACCAAACTCCAAAAGTGCTTTAGAGAGCTTAGCGAACCAGCAGCGAGGAGCTTGATGAAGCCCATACAACGATTTACGCAAACGACAGACCTTAGTAGGATCAGAGTGAGTGAATCCGGGGGGTAATTTCATGTAGACTTCCTCCTCAAGATCACCATGAAGAAATGCATTGTGGACGTCCATCTGATGCACTTCCCATTTCTTTGCGGCAACAATACCCAGAAGACCACATACTGTAGCCATCTTAACAACAAAAGCAAATGTTTCATCAAAGTCTTCTCCTTCGACTTGATTGTTTCCCATTATGACAAGACGCGCCTTATGGCGATCAACTGTACCATCCGCGTTGTACTTAATCTTGTAAACCCATTTAGAACCAATCGCAGTTTTGCCAGGCGGAAGCGACTCAATATCCCAAGTACCGCTGTCTTCGTGGGCAACAATTTCGTGTTTCATGGCATCACGCCATACTTCATACTTCACAGCTTCATTATAGTGCTTTGGTTCAACACCGGCGGTCACGGCTGCGAGGAAAGCTTGATGCGACTGTGAGAAAATTAGATCAGAGATATAAGCATCAAGTGGATACGGTATCTTACCTTGGATTGTTTCAGAGGACGATGATATAGAGCATATGCTTAAATGGGGGTCTTGAGTGCAGACTGCATTATAGGAAACGAAATCCTTGAGTTTAAATGAGGGAATGCGTGCTCTATGACCTCGTCCCAACTCTTCAATCTCAGCAGGTGGAGTCGCGATCTGAGTATCCGCAATTGGAGATGTCAATGTCGCGACCTGAGTATCCTCAACTGGAAATGGCAATGTTGCAGGTCGAACCTCGACTGGAGATTCCGATATTGCAGGACGAATCAGAGCTGTAGCCTCCATCGATGCAGGTGCCGGGTCCGATGCAAGCGAAACCACCGTATCGGAAACATTAATATCGGAGTTTTCGTTGGCATCATCGATAGAAGGAAGGAGATAAGAGCTCCCCCTGTCGTTTCGCACCATCTTTGGTTCAATTAACCAGTCATCATCGTTAACCTGAGACGAAGAGGTGAATTGTGACTTAACCAGAGGCGACGAATCCGACTTTGACGAGAAAGGGAACTCATTCTCGTGAAACACAACATCTTGGGAAATACTGAACTTTTCAGTATCTAAATCGAACACCTTCCATCCCTTTTGACCAAAAGGGTACCCAACGAAGACACAACGTCTACTTCTTGGACCAAATTTGTCCTTATCCTGAACACGAAGATGTGTGTAACACAGACTTCCGAATACACAACTGATCATACTGTGGCTTTTCGCCATAAAGGACTTCATATGGGGACCGACCGTGAAGAACATCAGTCGGAGTACGATTGATGAGATGAGCTGCAGTCATCACAGCTTCTCCCCAAAACTTAATAGGTAAGCCTCCTTGAAACAACAAAGCACGCGATACGTTGAGGATGTGTCTGTGTTTTCTTTCGACACGGCCGTTCTGCTGTGGAGTAGCGACGCAGGAGGTTTGATGAACAATGCCATTTTCACGAAAGAAACGCGAAAGGCACATAAACTCTGTACCATTATCGCTTCGAAGTACTTTTATGTCTTTACCGAATTGTTTTGTTGCTATTGCACATAAATTTTGCAGAAGAGATCGAACTTTAGACTTCTCAAGAAATAGGTAAGTCCATACAGCGTGTGAATAGTCATCAACGATTGTTAAGAAACAAACTGCTCCACATGAAGCACAGGTTCGGTATGGACCCCAAACATCACAATGAATCAAAGCAAAATACTCTTTTGATTTATTCAAACTTCCAAGAAAACTTCTCTAGTATGCTTTTCCCTAAAACAAGTGTCACAAGGACTAGGGACAACATGTTTATTTGAAGAGGAAAACATAGGTAAAGACGATAAAACTGAAAACGATGGATGTCCAAGCCTCTGGTGCCAACAGTACTGATCAACCGAGCTAACAACTAAACTAGACACACAATGAACCCTTGCAGCCATAACATCCTTAAAATAGTAAATCCCATCTCGCTCTTCACCGGCTCCAATCAGGGTCCTCGTGAAACGATCCTGTAAAACACACAACGTATCACTTAGAACTGCAAAAACGTTTGTGTGCCGTAATAGCTTCGAAACCGAGATTAATGAGCAATTTAGATTATGCACAAACAACACGTTCTCAAGAGTAATCTGATCGGATAATGGGAAGACACCCATATGAGTAGCAAATGTTCTATTTCCATCCGCAAAACCAATATGACAGGGAGGTATATTGGATGTATTTCAGAGTAAAGAGAAATCTCCCGTCATATGGTGAGAAGTTCCTGTGTCTAGGATCAAATCACCATGACGAGGCTTACCATTAAGACGATCAGATGAAGGATTCGATTTCTCACTGATCATCTGGGATAGA
Source organism: Eutrema heterophyllum (assembly GCA_002933915.1). NCBI lineage: Eukaryota > Viridiplantae > Streptophyta > Magnoliopsida > Brassicales > Brassicaceae > Eutrema > Eutrema heterophyllum. The sequence continues at coordinate 1,138,578 of PKMM01044683.1, read as the reverse complement.
GCACGCCACTGTTCCTGAGTAAACTCTGGAAACGATGATGAATTGGATGTGGTTGCGTGAGCGTTCGTTACTTGTACCCCATAATTTTTGATGCGATATGAAGTATAAGAACCACGTCCTCCTTGACCACCTCCTCGACTAGCGCCTCTGTTTCCTCTACCACCACCTCTGTTTTGTGATCTCTCCTCCCACCATGACAGGAAACCCACCAACTGCCAACAATTCTCTTTAGTATGACCTTTTCTGCCACAATGAGCACATTGAGAGCCACGCTGATCTTGCCCTCTGGAACCAGAAGACGAATGTGAGACCGTCTGTTGAAAAGACAAGTCTCGTTTGGCAACGAAACCTACTGCGTTCTATTGCGATTCACGTTCCTTGGCGGAGTTCAAACGTTGCTCCTCATGAATCACCTTTGCATAAATCTCACCAATGTCCGTTGATGCATCCGATGCGATGATAACTTGACACATACCACCGAATCGAGCTTCATCTAACCCCATCACGAACTGATGCATCTTTTCTTCTTCACGTTCCTTATCATACTCAAGAGCAGCATTACACGTACAAGTAGGAAGTGGCTTGTACATGTCGAGTTCCTCCCAAATCTTTGACAACCGTGCGTAGTAATCGATCACCTCGTCACCATTCTGTCGACACACTGCTAACTTCTCTTTCAAGTGGTGTACACGTACCTTGTTTCCCACAGAGAAACGCTTCTTAAGGTTTTCCCACAACTTGTGAGAATCCGTGATAAACGTCACCGTTGATCGGACTCGCGGCTTAATTGATGTGTGAATCCACCCAACAATCATGGAGTTTACCAAAAGCCAAAGCTCGAGATTAGGATCGTGTGCTAGTGGCTTCGGTATGGTTCCTTCAACGAAACCTAGTTTCCGTTTCGCACGAAGAGCATTGGTCATCTCTCCCGACCACTCATTATAGTTTTCTCCAGTTAACACCACCGATGTAATTAGAGCACCAGGGTTGTCCGAGCCATACAAGGAGTAGGGCGTGACAGCTTCAGTGTTACGATTTTCCGTAGTTCCACTCTTGGTAGCGGAAGACTCATCACCATCAACCATGACTTAAGCTTGGTTCGAACTTTGAACACAAACATGGGAGCTATGTCGAACTTCGAGATAGCAAAAGAAGAGAGCGGTTTTTAGGTCTCAGAACGATTTCTTCTCTGATACCATGTAAAGATAAGTAAGACTTGTGAATATTGTGTGTTATTGATATCAACGGCATACACAACGTATATATACAAGACACAAACCCTAGAAACACTTGAAGGCCAAGCTATACAAACCGTCATAATAAGGCCCAATACTAATGTCTAGCCCAACTCCCTAATATTGTTAGAACTGCGAATCCATGATGCTTCTGCACCTGCACCCACTGCATTTGCTGCACCTTCACCTGCTGCATTTGCTGCACCTGCACCTGCTGCATTTGCTGAAGCACAACTCTGTAATAAAAAGAATTAGTGCCACAAACCGTCCAAGACTATTTTTTGTGTTGTTAATTGTTACTGGTGCATATAGATTCGAACCGCTTCATTGGCCAGATAATAAGACTATCTCCAAAAGAAGTTCTTAAAAGGGGTTCTTAAGATTGTATATATATAAAATAATAATTAAATACTAGAGTGGTTTTTAAAAGAGGAGAGAAGATATCTAAAATTGCTTATTTAAGAACTATTCTCTCATCTTTTATGAATCATTCTCTTCTCTTTTAATATGATTTTATTTTATATAATTTTTTAAGAATTTCTATACTAATTTTAAGAATTCCATGGTTGAAGATACTCTAAGATTGTATGCATTTGCTGCTTAAAATAAACTTTGTAGAAAATTGCTGAAGTGATTACGACACCATGACGCATGCATGGCATCATCATGTTTACGTTGCGTTAATCTGTCAGTTTCATTTTTTAAAGTGTTTCGTTATTAGAGATAAAGATGACTAGACGCACTGATCCTCTTTTCATTTATATAAACTATTTAAGTAATAGACAAAAATTATAACTTGTGACAGATTTGCACTTCTCTTCCTAAGTCCTAATTGCTTTCGTACGGCAAAACAATCATCTCGCTGAAACAAAATGCGTTTGAGCATTTGTTGGAATTAAATCTTAATCTCTTTATAAAAAAAATGGCTCTGTGTACCTTTCTTTTAGTTTAATTTCTAAAGATTTATTTTTGTGTGAAAGATTACTAAATATTTGTTGCAATTTTGTAACGGATAGCTTGACTTTGCTTCTCTCTCATTTAGAGACTAAAGCATCGGTGTAACATAATATAAGAATTATAATGTGCAATATTTAATGTTTTTATTTGCATATTACTGTTAAAATTGATTAGAATCCACTTCTAATTCCTTTTTCTTTATTTGCGGCTCCAATGATATTACCTTGGGTCAACTATATGAAAGTCAAACCAGCCGCTCAAGTGTATCCTTCATGTTATATATTTCAGTCAATAATTCTCATATATAAACACGTATTCAACCTCTCTACCTTTTATTTTTATTTACGAAGGATTTGCTGAAAATAATCTAAAATTTGGTTTTTTTAGTAAAACTAGACATTTTATTTGAGTTAAAGCAAAAGTAACATGCATGGGTAGTGAAATTACAGTTACTTTCTCAATGACTAAACAAAAACGCAATACGTGTTTCTACGATTATAACCCTGAGACACATGTAGACTTCATGTAGACTTCTCATGAAGTCTGCTCTGTAATTAAATTTTATATTTAAATAATAAAAAGAAATAATATTATGTTATAAAATTATGAGGTTTTAAAAATTTATTATACTCAATTATGATGTTATAAAAATCAAAAATTCATAAAATTTGATCAGATTAACCAAATAAATAATTTATAGGTTATAGTTGAATTATGGGTAGACCTCACTTCATATAGAAGTCTACTCATGAAGTCTGCTCATGCGAAGTCTGTTTTGAGACTTCAGATAAGTCTGCTAAACCGAAAAAATTAACCTAACCGGGAATTTTACCCCATCATATATAAAGGAAGTAACCCTAATTATGTAAAAAAATCTTACCTCTCTCAAACGGCGCTCTCTCTCTCTCTCCCTCGCCTCTCTGCGCTCTCTCTCTCTCTCGCCTCTCTCTCTTGCATCTCTCTCTCTCGCCCGCTAAAGCTCCACCAGCGACTTCTCTCCGCTCCACTCTCTCGCATCTCTCGCCGTTAACCTACGGCCTCTCCATTCTTGCCGGTTGTCGTAGTGGTAAGCCGTCGGTCTTCTTCTTCTTTCTTCATCTCTTTTGATCCGTCTTCATCTCCTCGTATTCATCTCTTTCTCACTTCTTTATCCTATTGTTGCAGATCTGAGGTCAGCTTCTGGAGAAGGTCTCGGCGACCACCGATTCAGAAGATCCATCTCGGACCTGACCCGTCTTCATCTCCCCGTTTGTTTTGACGTCTCTTTTAATAGATAAGATAAAGCTTCAATCTTTGTGGTTCTTGTAACCTCTCATAAAATCTGTTTTTATGACATTTGTGGTTTTGGTTTTAGGGACACTGTGGTTCTTGTTGGGCATTTGGTGCTGTTGAATCACTATCTGATAGATTTTGTATCCAATTTGGAATGGTAATACTAATTAGCAATCCAAAAACCAGCTTAAGATTTATAATTTATAGCCTAATCTTTTGTTTTTTGTTCACTTCAGAACATTTCTTTATCAATAAATGATCTCTTAGCTCGTTTATGAGGTAAAAAAAAATACTAAAATCTTTTACATTGTTGGCTAAGTTAAAGAAAGATGGATCATTAATGTGTTGTTTTGATTAGGATTTTGCTCATTACAAATCTGGAGTATATAAGCACATAACATGTTCTAACATTGGAGGTCATGCTGTTAAACTTATTGGTTGGGGAACTTATTGGGTAAATGTTGAACTTGACATTTCTAAGATGGTTCTTCGATTGAAAATGTGAAGTTAAAACTGGAATTTTTAACGTTCTTTGTTGCTTTTTTCAATTGTTTGTAGTTGTTGGCAAATCAGTGGAACAGAAGTTGGGGTGATGTAAGTGTTATTTGTAAATAATTTTAAAGAAAAGTTATAGATGTGGGATTTTCAATGTGAATGCTGACATATATGAAATTTGCAGGATGGTTATTTCATGATTAGGAGAGGAACAAATGAATGTGGAATTGAAGATGAACCAGTGGCTGGTTTGCCAGCAAGAATGTGTTTAAGGTTATTACTGGTTCAGATGATCTTTCGGTTGCTTCGGTTTAAGATCAAAGATGAAAAATTTGTATATGTAATATATATGTTACTGTGATGTTGTTGTTGTTGTTTCCGGCTAAAGATTCCGGAAATGGGAACTTGTTGGCCGTGAAAATGTTATAGAAATAAATAATGCAACCTAAGCAAAATAAAATATGGTTTTAGCTTCTCTAGTAACTTCGTATAATGTGGAGTTGTGTCCAGAATTTGGTAAATCCCTTTTTCTCTCTTGTTTGGCTGCCAATATTTGTTTCTGTTGAGACAATTTTCCAATTCGACAATATATGTGTTTACTTAAGCTTGAACAATGATTTGAGTTTACATTTCATCATATGTAATCCTGAAGTTGGTAATAGCTCTATATACATGGTAAAATATTAGTTACAGTTCAGATACAGTTCTTAATTTGATAAAAACGAACAACCCCTATGTCAAAAAATTTCCGGTAAAGAAAAGGTTAAAACCGCAAATTCAGTCTTGTCCATATCATAATCACTTTGTGCCATCTCAACGAGTTCCTCATGCGTACAACCATCACTCAAAAAGAACATCCTTCCTCCCTTGACTTTATCAACCGCAAACTCCCACGTCTAGTTTTTAAACATCTATTCTCCGTAAACAACAGGTAGGTTAACCATTTCCTGTAAGAAAAACAAGAACAAACCCAACAAACCCCATTAGCCACAATTCAATAAAATAGTACGTAGTAGACTTCAACCAAAAGTCTTCTATTATGAGCTTAATGTCTAGTCAATCAAAAAAATTAATTCACTCAATATTATCGATTTAAAACACACCAGACTCATACAACAGCAAAAGCACTAATAAAAATACATACTAGAACAAAAAAATGTCAAAGATTCGTTATAAATATGCTCTAAATGAGTTTTTAAAAAAACGCTATACAGTAGACTTCTATGAGAAGTTGACAAAGAAGACTTCATTTGAAGTCTACATAAATTCTTAGAAGTCTGCGTGTGAAGTCTACTGTGGAACAAGTTATTTTTGCATTTGACCAAACTGTTGACTTTATAAAAGTAGACTTCTCATGAAGTCTGCGGAAAAATAGGTTAATTTTTCATTTGACCAGAATCTCATCAGTGTTTGACTTTTAAAGTAGACTTCATTTGAAGTCTACGCTGTTAAAGAAGACTTCTAATGAAGTCTACGTCGTTAGAGAAGACTTCAGACTGAAGTCTACTGAAAATGGGTCACTTTTGCAGTTTAAATACTGAAAGTAGACTTCGTTTGAAGTCTACGAAAAATAAGCTTAGTTTTGAGTTTGACCAAAAATATTCATTACGGACTTCGTTTGAAGTCTACTTCAGTTTTTGAAAAAATAGACTTCTTTTGAAGTCTACTATAAATTTGTAGACTTCATATGAAATCTACTGTAAAAAAGTTTTTTTTTTTTTTAAGTTTGAAATTTTTGTCAAACGCAAAACTAACTTTCATAATTTTGGTCAAATACCAAACTGACTTAAAAGAAGACTTCTCTTGAAGACTTCTCCAGAAGACTTCAGATGAAGTCTGCCATATAAAAGTCAAAGTTTGGTCAACTACAAAAGTAGCCTCTCTTTTTCGGAGACTTCATATGAAGTCTACGGGTGATTTTTTTGTTTTCAAAGGATAACTCACAGACTTCACCTGAAGTCTCTTTACAAAAACGAAAAAATAGTCAATTGCAAAACTAACCTATGGTTGACTAGGAGACTTCAAATGAAGTCTACGATGAAGAGCAGACTTCATTTGAAGTCTACTATCGCAAAACAGATATGTAAATTAACGAAAATCAAATGAATAATTACCTAGATCCGGTTTGAGGCTGTTTTGAGCTTCGTCGAGTGCCCAGAACACTGTGATTAACCAATATCAAAGAAGTCCAGACCTTCTTATGCAATAACCACCGAAACAAGCAAGATTTAAGAATTTGTAAATTTGGAAAACGAAAATGAAAGAGATTTTTGGATGAAAATGGAGAAGAAATGGAAGATTATGAGGTTATGAGCATAAATATGAGGAGTTAGAGCAAAAAAAATTGGTTGGAAAAGCATTTAGAGCTCGAAATTGGTTGTTCATGGTGGTTGAGAAAATTGAAAAATATGGCATTTTCGTAAATAAGTGGATATCCAAAGGTGTTTTGTGTATTTTTCAGAATGAAGCAGATTTCAAAAAGAAGTCTACGCATTTTCTCAGAATGACATTTTCGTGAATATCGCAAGTTGGAAGGGTGCAATGGACAGAAAATGACATTTGTTGAGGAGAAGGAAAAAAGAAATTATGTTTGTATTTGACCACAAAAAAGATGTCATTTTTGCGAGCGCTATTTATTAAAAAAGCATACGCAATCTATCTTTTAGTATTTGTATGATTGTTTTTAGAACATTGATACAATCTTTATCAAGATATTGATTTAACTAATTGGGTCGTTAACTGTCATGAGTTTTTCATAGTTAGCAAAAAAAAGGTTATGTTCTTAGCGATCCTCAATCTATTCATAGGAACATAAATGACTAATTCGAGTGTTATTGCAAAAATAAAACTCCTACATTACAAACTCGAATTCCAGGTCACAATTCAGAGCAGAATAATTCACTTCAAAGCTTAATTAACCTCGCATGTATTTTTGTGTGTTTATATATATATATAACAGTTGCAGATGCATATATTGATATGAGTTTCACCCAAAACTTTGACATTATATTACTGAATCCATGGAAGCAGTGTAAGCGCTAAACCTTCACATAAAGTGAACTACTGCCTAGCTATAAACAATTGCATTTTCTTCTTCTCTATTAATTACCTCCTAGACATACTTCGCCTTTTGAATTTGAAATTTGCTAATTAAGAAACAATATATATATAGTACATTATAATCTTTACATATATCCGTTAACGAGATCTGTGACAAAAAGAAAATGCCGTTAATGAGATCTTTAGACCATCTCCAATGGTAGAACCCCAAATGGGTTCTTACCATTATTTTTAATAATAATTTTGAAAAATTTTAAATTAAGAACCTCATTCCATGTTTTTAATTTTATGCTTTTACAATGGTAAAACCCCAAGTGGGGTTCTTAAAAATAAATAAAGATTTTTTTTTAAATTATAATATTTGAAGTAGAATTTTTTTTTTTTTAAATTTATAAACATTTTATAACTAAATATTATTGCATTTCATAATTAAACATACATGACATAAAAACATATAAAAAATAGATGTGCAAATCATAAACCGGAAAAACGATTAGTTGTAATCTTGACTTGTGCCAAATTTGTGTCATAGTCACTGGAAACTATAGTAGACTACTTTCTTAACTACTAATGTTAGGAAACTATAGTGATGTTGAGATCTCTCCAGCTTCATCGCTTGTCGGGCAAGACTCTCTGTTTACATAAACACACACATATTTACATAAACATACACATATTTACACACAAATAAACACACGAATATCTTGTGATATACACACATATTTACATAAACACACACATAAACACACGAATATCTTGTGATATACACACATATTTACATAAACACATACATATTTACATAAACACATATTTACATAAACACATATTTACATACAGACTCTCTGTTTCAGAAATAAGACCTTTAACACTAATGAAGCTAAAGAAGCTTTTATCATTAAAGCAAAAACAAAACAACTTATGCTTACTGAGCTTCGAGCATTTGACAACATGTCAGTTATTAGCTTGACAAGCGACAGTCGAAATGATGATCACGGCGGCGAACAATCGGAGATCCACTCATTCCTCCGCTCAAAACCAATTACTCCCAAATCGCTTTCGATTTCGCCTGGAACTCGACACAAACGAAGAAGGTGAGGAAATGTCGAGGAGAAAAATCGTCGAAAATGACGAAAACAAAAATTTTCTTTTTTTTTTCCTTTCCAATTACACACGGCCACATGTCGTTAAGGACCGATCCTTAAAAGCCTTATTTAAGGATCGGTTCTAAGTTATTTAACTCTTTTTCATTTTTTTTTAATCTTAAAAACACTAAGAACCCCCAGCAAAATACCCCGTTGGAGATGGTCTTAGTGATACGTTGACATATAGCTTGTATAAACAAAACTCTTTGAATTTTAAATATAATATATTCTAGAACATATTGCGATCATCACACAATATAAAAAAATCTGGGCAACATGAAGTTGAACCCACATTTGACTTTTCTTGGTCAAACATTTTGGCGTCATGCAATCTTCTCGATCATTATAAATACCTTTAGAATCCTTAACGACATTCATAAACACAATAATTTATTTTATTTTTTATTTCATCGTTCAATCTCTAAGATGAAACATTCAAGAACTACATTGCTTGCTTTGATCTTTTTCGTTGTCATCATATGGGAATCAAACTCATCATTAGCAAATCCCGAGACTTTCACACAATGCCTAACCTCAAACTCCGACCCCAAACATCCCATCTCCTCCGCCGTGTTCTTCTCCGGAAACCGCTCCTACGCCACCGTGCTAGAAGCCAATATCCGTAACCTCCGCTTCAACACCTCCACAACTCCAAAACCCTTCCTCATAATCGCTGCAACACACGAATCGCACGTGCAAGCTGCGGTTACTTGCGGCAAACGTCACAACCTCCAGATGAAAATCAGAAGCGGCGGGCACGACTACGACGGCTTGTCATACGTCTCGTACTCTAGCAAACCGTTCTTCGTCCTCGACATGTTTAATCTCCGGTCCGTTGATGTTGACACGGCGAGTAAAACCGCGTGGGTCCAAAGCGGTGCTATTCTCGGAGAAGTCTATTACTATATATGGGAGAAGAGTAAAACCCTAGCTTACCCCGCCGGGATTTGTCCGACGGTTGGCGTCGGCGGCCATATTAGCGGCGGAGGGTATGGTAACATGATGCGAAAATATGGTCTCACCGTCGATAATACTATCGATGCAAGAATGGTCGACGTCAATGGTATATTTTATAATATATCTACCTTCCCTAATCTATGTGCTGATCAAATGAATTATAGTCAAGGTCTAAATCAACCAAACTCATTGGGTTAAAAAACTGGTCAACACAAAATTAACAGATTAATCAGTTTAGACAATCACTTAGTATACAGTATATAACCGTTCTTTTGTTACACTTTTATTTATCCGAATATTTATATTACAATTTTTAAAATATTTTCTCACTATATTTCCCTTTTATATTTTAAAAATGCCAGGAAATATTTTGGATAGAAAATTGATGGGAGAGGATCTCTTCTGGGCAATAAACGGAGGAGGAGGAGGAAGCTACGGCGTCGTTTTAGCTTACAAAATAAACCTCGTCGAAATCCCTCAAAACGTCACCGTTTTCAGAATCTCCCGGACTTTGGAGCAGAACGCGACGGAGATCGTTCACCGTTGGCAACAAGTCGCGCCGGAGCTTCCCGATGAGCTTTTCATAAGAACAGTCATCGACGTCGTAAACGGCACTGTCTCGTCTCAAAAGACCGTCAGGGCAACTTTCGTAGCTATGTTTGTCGGAGACGCATCGACGCTTCTGTCGATCTTAAACCGGAGATTCCCGGAATTGGGTCTGGTCCGGTCTGACTGTACCGAGACGAGCTGGATCCAGTCGGTGCTTTTCTGGACGAATATCCAAGTGGGTACGTCGGAGAAAGCTCTGCTCCAGAGGAACCAGACCGTGAATTATCTCAAGAGGAAATCGGATTACGTCCGTAAACCGATTTCGAAAACCGGTTTAGAATCGATCTGGAGGAAGATGATCGAGCTTGAAATCCCGACTATGACTTTCAATCCATACGGCGGCATGATGGCAAAGATTCCGTCGACGGCGACTCCGTTCCCATACAGAGCAGGGAATCTCTGGAAGATTCAGTACGGTGCGAATTGGAGAGAGGATAGGTTAACGAACCGGTATATGGAATTGACGAGGAGATTGTACCAATTCATGACTCGGTTTGTTTCGAAGAACCCGAGACAGTCGTTTTTTAACTATAGGGATCTTGATCTGGGGATTAATTCTCACGAAGGAAAAATCAGGAGCTATGAAGAAAGTAAGAGTTACGGGAAGAAGTATTTCGCCGGAAATTTCGAGAGGTTGGTGAAGATCAAGACGAGAGTTGATAGTGGTAACTTCTTCAGGAACGAACAGAGTATTCCCGTGAAACCGTAATACAATATGTGTTTGATGATATTGGATTAGTGTATTTGTTTTTGTATAATGATTATGCTGTAAGTCTTATTTTCTTATCTGTCTTTGGTAAATAAAATCTGATTTTATATGGCTTTTAGATTTAGAAGCTCGGGCATATATTAATTTTTTAGAGAAATATTTTTAAAAGGGACAAATTAACTAAATTGGCAGATATCTTTTACATTATTTAAGATTTTTTTCAACTTCCGATGTTAGATATTATTCCATAATAAGCTTCATTGGCCATCGATCTCGGTATGTTCGGACATGGATCGACGTGACCAACTTTGGGTCAGGTGGATTTCGATGAGACCAATTTTGGGTCGGATCGATTATGGATCGGGTTGGTTAGCGTGGATCGGGCTCTGATACTATAGTAAAGTATATGGGCTTCCAACTCAAAACCAATTGACAATAAGTAGATTGGCTCATATCTTTTATATATTAGTTAAGATCATTTCTAATCTCCGATGTGAGATATTATTCCCTAATATATATATTCGGCAATACGGTAAATATTTTTTTTTAATTATACGGTAAATATTTGATTTTTGTCTCTCAGAACTTTTGGGTTATAAATATAAAGAGTGATTTACGGTTTAGCACACTTTCTAAGTTTGTGATTACAAAATACACACTTTTGAGTTTAGATACATTTTTATTACTTTTTGGTACATGAAATTGCCTATACCCCTTTTCATTCTTCCCAAAAATAATCACAATTTTTTTTTTATTATTCTTTTCCACACCCCATATGTTTTCTTTTGCTTATTTTCTTCTTGTAAAAAAACAATTTCACAATTTTTTTGTACTATAAACTATATATATATTTTTTTCTCTATACTTTGATACTCATTTCACAATATTTTACTTACATGTGGTTCGAACACATAGATAAAACGCATGTGTATCCATATAGTTGCGTGCAAGTGTACCACATACGCATGGATATAACACATGCGTATCCATGTGCATATGGTACACATGTACGTATTTAAATGGATATGCATGTGTATTGCACGCACATATGGTACATGTGTATGCAACTATATAGATATGCATGTGTATCCACGCGAATATGGTACACATGTACGCAACTACATGGATATGCATGCGTCCTATGCTCAAGGTTCGACTCACATGTAAGTAAAAAATGTTGTGAAATGGGTATCAAAGTATTAAGAAAAAAAATGTAGTTGATAGAGCAAAAATAATTGTTATATTTATTTTATGAGAATAATAAAAAGAAAACAAAATGTGTGGGGTGTGTCAGATGAAAAAAAATAAAGAGAAAATTAGGGAAGAATAATTATCTTGGTAGAGGGGGATAAATGTCAATACACACCAAAAAGCAGGCCAAAGTATGTATTAACTAAGTATGTATTAACTTAAATGTGTCTATTTGTGTAATTATAGTTTCAAAATGTGTTTTTGAATGTAATTTTCTACAAATAAAAGTATTTAAACTGCAAAAAACTCTATGTATCATACGTCCTCTCACATTCGAATTGTTGCGAAATCGCACATGAAAGAACAAAGAAGAATACAAATTCGTAAGAGAACTAGAGAATAAATCAATCAAGACGAATATTGTTTTATAATTTTATTATTAACTTTATGAATAATAGTTTATTTATGTCTATGATCTATATATATATATAAAGCCCAAAAACTCGGTATAAGTATAAATAGGGAATATATTTTATTTTACAAGGTTGGCACAAACAACAATTTACTTATAACGTATATCTGTTTTTTTCACCTTCAACTCATACAACAACTAATTCGTCTGATCGCAAATCTCGAACTCGAATCCAACCAGCGCCCCGTCGCTTTTCCACCACAATATCGTCACTCATTGAACCCTTGAAGTACCATCTGTAGACGGCATCGTCCACAAATTTTGCTAGTTGGGTTCCTACGATGACCTTAGAAGAACCATCACCTTCACGGTCTGGCGATGGATCAGGCCTGCTAGTTCGTCTCTTTCCATTACTAAACGTTTTAGTACCAAATTTTGTGTGAGTGAATATTATATAGCCTTTTTCAATATTGGTTGAATAAAAAAATCTTATTATTTGCAACAGTTTTTATTTACAGGATTTATTTTCTTATTTTCCCAAGATATACATTGATTCTCTATAGATTCTCATTAGGGAAAAATGCAAAACATCCTATAAATAACCAAAAAAAGGTAAGATTAAATTTGATCTAAAAACGGCCAAACAAATATTTATCTACAAAAGTCATCATTTTAACTCTTGATATTTTCACCGTTAAGCTTATTGACGGGAACCTATATTATGTCCTTTTGACATAAAATAAAATACATCTTTTGAGATTACAAGATAAACCCAAACAAATCGATGAAAACAAAAAAACCAAACAAATCTTAAATTCATCCCCAAATTTTATTTCTATGATCAGATCATGGGTTGGATTCTTTTAGTTTCCAAAAAATGTATTTTATTTGATGTCTGAACGATTTAGTATAGATTTCTATTAATTTTTTACAAGTGATAATGTTGTGGATTTCTTATGTGGAAGCCTTTTTAGTTCGATGCTTGATTAAAAGTTCATTAATGTTTCTACACCAGAATGTTTGGGTTTCGATTATCAGAGAATGCAATTTATACGGATTAATGGAGGCAAACTTATATGAAATCTCCAACGTGGTGCAAGCAGAGCCGTTCATCGTGGTCGTAGATCCTAATGGAGCGGAGAAAATTGTCCATGGTTGAATTGTTTTGTAACTGTTCTCATAATTTGTTCGTAAGTGTTTTAAACAAAATATAATAATAAAAATACAGTTTTACTTTTACCCATAAATAATCTAAATAAATATTTTTGTAAAATTTAATAAAAAAACCAGACAAGAAATACAGTATAGCATCAGAAAAATAGTCAGGCCGACATAATACAATAACAAAATTGATATTGAACACGTAACACTAAATTTTCATGCTATCTCATGTACAACGTTACTCCTCTGTCTATAGGTTACAAAGTCTGCACTTTTAATTGTTATTCTCATAGAGTATAGCATCAGAAAAATAGATACATCACCACGTTTTATGATATACAAGAATTAGGTCAGTTTAAAAAAAAAAAGGTTAAATTATCCCATAGTCATCCTGAATCATAATACAGTTCTCCAAGATCGAAATGATGAAAAAACAAGACCACACACCAATATCTTACTCTCATTCTGCTCCTTTTACTTATTGTATTTTAATAGTATAGAATGAGTTACTATGTCAGGCTTCGGTTACTTTATATTAGGGGTGGGCGGGATCCGGATATCCGGATCCGAGTTTTAACTATCCGGATCCGGATCCGTTGCTTCTGCATATCTGGATTTCGGATATCCGTCCAGAAATTAAGATGTCCGTCGGATATCCGGATCCGAAAAAAAAAAAAATTAAAATAAAATATTAAAATAATGATAAATTAAAAAAAAAATTATATATTATTTTTAA
>PKMM01044683.1:954043-1123244 GCA_002933915.1 Eutrema heterophyllum | reverse complement strand
TCATGGATTTGTTTTTATTTTTTGAGTTTTTAGAAATTTTTGAGAATTTAATTGGATTTTTGTATTTTTGAGTTTTTAGAAATGTTAATTCAAAAATTCAAAATATAATATATTTTATGTAAAATTTAAAATTATTGTTTCTTAACTTAAGAATTTTTCAAATTTTTGGAATTGGAATTTTGTTGGGAAATTTAATGTAATATTTTATCTATTTATTAATATTTTATTATTAAATATAAACACAATTTAAAACCGTGTATAGTTCTATATACATCTGTGAACGAGATGTTGTAAAATTAACACACGGTTCACAGTTGGAGATTTAAAAATAGTTCATTCAAACTATTGGGTACTGCTAATGTTATGTATGAAAGTAGTATGTTTGACTTTCAAGTATTTTGGTAATAAACAACATGTAGAATTTGTATGTTCTAATTATATGTTTTTGTTTTAAATATTACTAATTTTGGTTACACATACCAATCAAATATTAAACTAAATAAAGTGGCTGATTTCGTCAAACACTTTTGAAAATCATCGTGGACTGTGTTACAATCACCAATTCAAAAACAAATATACCATCATTTAGAATTCAATTATCATTTGTACAAATTCAAAAACAAATCTACCATCATTTCAAAAACAAATCTACCAAATCCAAATATCCCATTAATTATACTTGTAGAAGAATACGTTGAATCGAAGACGGAAATGTCGCCGGAGATTCGGCCGCCGTCGCGAAGCAAGTCTACCATAACAGATTAAACAAGTCTACCATAACGGATTAAACAAGTCTACCATAACGGATTAAACAAGTCTACCAGAACGCGGATTAAACAAGTCTACCAGAACGTAAACAAGTCTACCACTATTAGCGGAATTTCGTCGAACAAGTGGTGTGCATACCTCATGAAACCGCATATCAACCAAAAAACGACGGTTTTCTCTCCTTTCACGGCGGTGGAGTAGCACTAGTGGAAGGCGGTGGAGCAAATCTATTGAGAGAGAGAGAAGAGGAAGAAGAAGAAGAGAGAGAGAGAGAGAGCGTGAATGAGAGAGAGAAAAAGAGAAGAATGGTATTTTGGTTATTAAAACGAAAACATGTTCTTGAATGTCTTTTACCAACTTTTGAAAGTTATTTTCTTGAAATAGAGTTATTCTAGTAAAACGACCACTTTCGAAAGTTATTCTAGTAAAACGACCACTTTCGAAAGTTATTCTAGTTATTATAATGCCATTTTTTTTAAGAATCGCTTGTTTCTATGTATATAACTAACATTCAAAAAATAGGCCCGATAAGCTTATATTTTAGGATGTATAAAAAGATAGGAAGTAAAGCACCATATTAAGCATTAAATCTCCATATATTGATAGTAATTGACTAATTTACAAAGATATGAATCTCCCAAAAGATACACATTGACAAGAATAGCCGATCGTCTATTCATGTCAAATTAACAATTATATAAGAAATGCAAACCCCTAAACGAATCTTTCAAATCATATTCATCAAAAGAGGGTTACAAGAAACAGAAAGAATGAAATCTCCAACAATCCAAACCCTAATCATCACCATTTTTCTCTTTTTAATCCCTACATCAATCGCATCACCACCAACACTCGAAGACGTTTTTACACAATGCATCACTGATGCGGTGAAGTTTTCACCTTGAAATATTTTTACAAGTGCACAGCAAACGTAGTAGTATTTAGGGGTCGAATCCACTAGAGACCAAAAAATCACACTACGAGTTTTTAAGAATCGAGTTAAGCTAAGATGAAAAATATGCGCTTTTGTTTTAGGGCTGTGAATAGTGACGAAAATAACAAATAAATAACTTAAAAGCAAATAAAAACAATCTAAAATCAGTAGACAAATACTAGGCATCGGAAACTTCGCAGAGTATCATGGATCAATTTAATCGGATAATTTAGACAGAGAATTCAATAAACATGTTCTGAACTCTAATCATGAATGAATAATTAACCTACTTCCGCAACGCCAATTATTATGTTTAACCAACTTAAACCACTCAACTCCCGCTGGTAATTAAATAGTTAAACATGCATAAATAGTTCAAGTTTGATATGTTCACAAAGTCTAATAACTCAACTCCCATTGGTTATCATGATTTGCTCATCTAAATCAGTTCAGATAATTTAACAACACTTTCTGTGAGTAAATATACCTATGAGCAGTAGCTAGATGGTCAATCAAGCAATAAGCATTAAACATAAATTTAGATGAAGAACTTTAAAGATAATCTCAATTCTAACAACCTAACGATCAATCCATGAACTCATTGAATACCGATAACCTAGCGAGGGAACTACTCACACATGATCAGAGATGAAACACAGAGAGATATAGAGCAATTCATAATCATAAACTTCAAATAAAAGCAAGAGGGTTTAGAAATCTTCTCTATATCGAGATACAAAGGCGAGATCTTCTCCCGGGAAGCTCTTGAATCGAAAAACTATGAAAAACTTATAAAAATTGTGTATGATGATAAGGGGGCGTGGCTCCCTGTTTTATGAGGCTAAAAACAAGTATAAATAGCCCTAAAGTCGTCCAGGGTTTCATTAAACCGAAAAAGGAAGTTTTGGGCCGGGCTGGGGTCCAATTCGGACATGTCTTCAGTAAAAACGGCGTATATTCCAGAAAACTGCTCCAAATGACTTCAAACCAATTGCATATGAAAGATGACTCAAAATGCTAGCTTGACACCAAATTTCATCTCAATACATCGAGTGGAAGGCATCAAACAAACATTAAAGTTCTGGTGCATCTGTGCTGTCAAATTGAGAAATCCGCCTTTCTTAAGCTTTGGGTCCTTGGGTGATTTTGGACTTGGAAACATGTCTTGGACGTGGTAAACTCTTTTTTGGCTCCATTTTGCATCCTTTTTGATGATTTGACCTATATAGACTTTAAAACTACAAATACGAGAAAACTACTTCAAAAGCACAAAACCGAATAAAAATGCTTAGATAAAATACTAAAATCCTTATTAAAAAAAGTAAAATATAGAGTATATCAACTCCCCAAGACTTAGCATTTTGCTTGTCCTCAAGCAAACAAAGAAACTAAGAATAGAAAGGAGGGTTGAAAACGCGGAAACTCACCAATTCTTTAGAACATCGTACTAACCTTCTTCGTCGTAACCAATTAGAACAGAGTGACGTTAGATAGAAACCACCATGTACTTCGCCGTTCGCTTCTCAACTTCCCAAGTCCGACCCACAGTCCCATAAGGTTACCCGAATTCTCCATTGCTAACTTCTTTAAAGTTAAAGGCGTGCGGTCTCATCGAGGGAGTATCGATCAAAGAACAAGTAGACTTTCCTCAATCAAGTTTCTTGCTTACCTTGACAGTCTTAATTCCAGTTTCTTTCCTCTCCCTTTTTCTCTCTTCCTTAGATCGATTATTTTTCTTTTTCTTTGGTTTCACGGGATCAAGGAATACGAGACGCGAGTATTGATGGTGTTTGCCACCGAATCCCTGGTTCATCTCCTGATAGTGGACTTTTTGCGGTCCGCACAATTACCCGTTGTGCACAATGCCTCAATCTAATGGCATGTCATTGCAGCACTTAGGGATCGAATCCACAGGGAAATAAGAACGACACACTAAGAATACAAGACGCTATCTAATCTAAGCGAATATCTGGTTTTGGTTTTGATTCGAACAAATTGAAACATACAAAATAGAGAAATGAACAAGTAGCGAAAGCTAAACACGTTTAATATCAAATCTAGACAAACGAATTCTCGGGTAAAGCAATTGACTCGGGTGATTCTCAATCTATTCTAGACATTCAAACATTCAATCAATTGCCTCCTTAGGCCCTAGATCACTACTAAAGATTAATCCATGTCAATGGTATTAACCCCTTTCTTAGTCATCAATCGTCAAAAACTTGCGTTCGCGATTCTATGACTAACAAGCAATAAGCACAAGTCTAATCAACCACAATTCACCCTAGACATCAATTTTCCATTGGCTAAGATATGAAAAGCACTCATTGAATTCATTGGAGAATTTCATCGAACACATTCCGAGCATGAAATTCCCTAGAGTTCTAAATCAACTTTGTCAAGGTTAATCTAGCAATAAGAACACTCAATGAGAAAGGAAATCAAGTAATCTACCTCTTAAACATCAAGAACAAACCTAAAATCACCATAATCTACTTTACCTAAGAACCCTAAAAGAACTACTCACACATAGCTAAATCACAAATATAAACCATAGAAATGAAAGACATAGTGAAAATAAGAAGATTGATGGAAGAAAAGTAAGGAAATCTTCACTAAAATGGTGTAGATCTTGAAAGATACATGAACAAAAGTGATAAAAGAGAAGAAGAAGACTTTAAAACAGTAAAAAGAAGCCCAGAAATCGTGTGTGTAGAGTTGTTGAGACTCCACCACTAAGTGTTGATTATATACAAAGGTTGAGAGACCCAAAGTCAAGCCAAAAGTCTTAAACACAATTTGATCATTTTATCGGCCATATGGCCGATAAAACCTTCCCAGTGAGCCTTCATTCTCGGATGCATTCCCTTCGCGGCAGAGTTGAAATGTGTTCACTAAATCGGATGTAACTCCTTCAATACAGCTCAGAACGACTTGAAACCACTTCCATTGGAAAGCTAACTCAATTGCCGACAACTTTTCTGAAGAGGTCGAAAGCTAAATCCAAAAGGAAGGCTTCCTTAGGAGTCGATCTTCTAGACACATGTTCTCGATGCTTGATCTTTGGTTTTATCGGGCACAATGTATCGGCCAGGTGACCGATACAAACTCTCACAGGAGCTGGTACTCTTCAACACTAGGTGAGCCATTTTATCGGTCCTCTTTATCGGCCCTATGGCCGATAAAACTCTTCACAGGGGCATTGACAGGAGCGACGGCTTGGAAAACTTCATTTTACGATTCTATCGGCCCGTCTTATCGGCCATATGACCTATAAAATCACTTATCAGTGTTTTCTTCATGTTTTCCTTGCCTTTCTTGCCCCATTGACCTTCCATGATGGTTACCCACACTCCTCTAACTCCAAGAACTCCTGAAAACGGCTCAAAGAAGCCAAAAAGAGTGCAAAGACAACCTATGACATCTAAAATGCAATGAGACTCAATTGGACCCTAAATGTATGAAAACATCTCAAAACTATACAATGTGAGATCAAAACATATGAAAATAAAGCCCTAAAAACATGTAAAATATGGTGTTATCAACTCCCCCGGACTTGCCTTTTGCTTGTCCTCAAGCAAATAAGAAAAGACAAACCGAAAGAGAGTTTTGAAAGTGGGGACTCATAACCAAAAGATCTTAGTAAGCATTCGATATGATCACCTTGAACAATACTAGCATGTTGCAAAAACAAACACTTAATCCACTCTAACTTATTCAAGGCTTATCGCAACTCCTAATCTTTTCTCTTAACAACAATGTTTCATGCCTACAAGTTCTCTTCTTAACCAACCCTCACATTCATTTGATCTTTCTTAAGGTGCAGTCTCACAAATGGGCAAATGATCAAGTCCAATCGGTTGGAAGAAAAAGGCTTTTGGCACTAGTAAATGTGAGTGCAAGGAAGTTCATTCTCTTTTTGGGTGACTTACTCTCAAGAAAAAGGAATGCTATATGTTATGCAAAAGCAAGGAAGACTAGAAACAATTTATGCATACAAAGTTAAGCTCACATTGTTCTGCCCTCCTAGCAAAGCATTCTACCCGAATGGTGATTCTATTTCCTCTTCTTATCTAACTTCCTTGAAGTTCATTAAACCCCCAAAGCCCTTTTGGCTAAATCAAACTCTCTTTTTAACCCCCTTTTCTTTTCCAAACTCCAAACTCCAAACTCCTAGAGACATTTTATTTTCATTCGACCCTTTTCTTTTCTTCTTACTCTCCTTAAACCTTTTATTCTTTCTCTTTTTCAAACATGGAGAGTGTTTTTTTTTTTTCTTTTTTTTTTTTTCCTAGGGTCTTTCTTTTAAGCATTTCTCTAGAGTTTGCTATTTCTACCATTTTTCATCTCACTTTTTATGAGCTCATGTTCCCCAAACCAAATACCATTCATTCCATTGATCCTCATCCTAATGCTAGCCCCTTATCTTTGAACAACTTAGACTAGCTAAAAATGAAAGCTAACCTTTGTCGTTCCCGATACTTACAAGATTTTACACACAATAACATTATCAAGAAAAGACCTCACTTAATCAAACAACGAGGGGTGGAAAGAAAACGGTTAAGGTAAAAGGTAGGGAACCATTCTAAAGATGAGAATGGCCACTCGGGTTATTAGAGAGTGGTAAAAGTGGATAAGATAACCCGAGTGTTTTCTTTAAACCATGGTTATGTATCACAAGCCCATAAGCAAGAAGATTATATTCATTTAAGTCCAATATCAAAGGGGTTGATTTCAAATTAAACAAGTGATTACGAGACAACGAGTTAAGAGTAGAGAGATCAAAGCAAGAGTATACGAGTTTCAAAAAGGTTGATCAAGCAACATGATAATATTACTAAGGGTATCACATCGAGTTCTAAACTAAGCTTTTAGTGGTTTCTATCATTGTTCCCTATGCATATGCAATGCAATCCTATATGCTTCTAGACTCAATCGTAAAATGAAGATGAGACTATGCAAACTACATGATTTCTTTTTGGATTTTTCAAAATTTTCAATTTTTTTTTGGTTTTTCTATGCAATATACATGTACAATGCAAGACTCAAAGAGAAAAATAAAATAAGACAAAGAAAACAATGTTAAATAACAGAGACCTCTCCCCCGGACTTAAATCGCACCGTCTCGGTGTGAAATGAATCCAAAGAAAGAGTAAAAATGCAAATAAAAAAGATATGTATAAGAGGAACAGTTAGGTACCTTGGAGATATGGAGATGAGGGGTTGATCCGCGGAGGGGGGGGTTTATTGGTCATCGCTATCGGTCCAGCGACCGATAGAATCCATCATCAAGACCTTGCATTGCTTCAGCTGGAGTCGCGGTTTTATCGGCCATCTTTATCGGTCAGGGGACCGATAGAATGGTCGACAGGAGACTTGCGGATTTGCGACGACCGCTAGCCGTTTTATCGGCCTGTCTTATCGGCCAGGTGGCCGATAAAACTCCTTGTCAGCGCAGTTGTATCGTCTTTGTTCCTGAATGTTTTGCTACGAGTCTCCAGCGCCCTGTAACATCAAAACACACTAAAACAAAGATCAAATCACACTCAAACAAATCAAGAAACAAAATCACACCACACATATATACATGTCTACAAAGGATACCGTGGGATTGCCTCCCAAGAGCGCTTGTTTAACGTCTCTAAGCTTGACGTTTCAAACCTTTTTAAGCAGGGAGAGAAGGAGTGTTGAAACTCCATGGTGGCTCCTTGATCTTGAGCTTGATCTCATTGGTCATGATCTCTTGAAGACCAGCTTGACCTTTCTCTTTAAGCTCGGGTGTGAGAAGTGCTCTAACCGTTTCAAATGGCTTTGACCTTCCCTTACACTTCACCTTGTATTCAATCACACCATCTTCGTATTTCCAAGGTGTGAGTGTCATGGAATGAAGCTCGTCAAGCGTGAATTTATCCCCATTTGGCTTGCTTGGTTCGTTGAAGACAATTGTGAGAGGGTGTTTGACTTTGGTTTTCTTCTTTTTGGCTTTAGTGCCCTTACCCTCCGTTTGAACCTTGACACTCTCAATCTCAGCCTCCATTGTGTTAGAGAAAAGAAGGTCCAAGCAAGCTCCATCTAATGCTTTAGCTTCTTCATCATTACCATAACCCAAAGCTATCTCTCCATGAGATACTTTCTTCTTTTCACAAGACTTTGGGGGTGAAGCTATAACCATCTTCTCAACACTACCCATGTACTCCACTTTCTCAACTTGAAATTCATCATTCTTATGAGTAATGGCACCACATAACTCGGTGGAGTAAGGCTTGACGGGATAGAAAATCTTGTCATCCACATACTTGAGCACTACCCTCTTATTGGGGAAATCTATGCTTGCACCGGTGGTGTTTAGAAAAGGGGTTCCAAGAAGAAGAGGGAGCTTGTGGTTTTGCCTCATCTTCATCACTAAGAAATCCGTTGGAACAAGACAATCTCCAATCTTGAGAGGATAGTCTTTGATGATTCCTAATGGGCATTTTGAAGATGAATCTCCAAAAGTGATGGGAGATGTGTAGTGTGTCATGCTCTTGATCCCGAGACTCTTCACCATCTCAAGCGACATCACATTCACGCTTGATCCAGAATCGCACAAGGCGTCATCAATATTCAAATGACCAAGGGAACAAGAAATGACAAATTTACCCGGCTTTCCAAGCTTGGGAATCGATTTGTGTATGAGTAGTGGAGGTTCCTTGCGAGATACTTCTTTATTTTCAACCTCTAGAGCTTTCTCAACCTCCACTAGTGGCTTGTTCTTTGCAATGGGCTCAATATTGTCATCTTCAATGACCAACTCATTGACTCCTGAGGGAAGATCTTCATCATTTGGACCATATAGTAGATCCATGAACTCTTCAATAACATGTTCTTCCTCATCACTTGAAAGGATAGCGTTACAAAACTCCTTTGGATTCTGCTCGGGTTTTCCGGGAAGTGTTCCCATAGGCCTCTTGGATGATGATGCCCCTTGAGCTGCTTGATGATCCAAGTGTTTGAACTTAGAAGATAAATCTTCAAATTTGGCATTGAGGTCATTGTAAGAACAATCGACCTTTGTGTGAATTTCCGCCATCTTCTTGTTCAATTCAATCGCTCCATTAGCTTGTCCCGTTAACAATTGTTGGAGCATCCCTTTCACATCAAAATCTTGAGTCGTAGAGGAACTCCCTTGTCCTTGTGGCGCAAAACTGGGTGGTGCATAAGATTGCTTAGGTTGAAAACCACCTTGGCTCCCTTGAAAGTTGTTCTTGGGAATGAAGCTTCGTTGTGGATAGGCTTGGTCTTGAGGGTTCTCCACATTGGTGTTTCGGTATGAGAAGTTGGGGTGGTTCCTATAGTTGTTGTTGAAGCCTCTTTGATATCCTTCTTGGCCATTCACATAGTTGACCTCTGCTTGCTTATCTTCACCTTCCCCATCAAATTGAAACCTTTGGTTTCCATCTTGACCTCCAACAAAGTTGACAGATTTTTGAGAAGCTTGCAAAAGCTTGTCCATCTTTTCATTTAGAGCTTTCATCTCCCTTTTTGTCTTTTGATCATCATACTCTCCACTTCCTCTTGAAGACCGGTTATAATCTTCACCGTAGTTCCCATCACTTTGAGCTAAGTTCTCTACAAGCTCCATTCCATCTTTGACTTCTTTGCCCAAAAAGTTTCCATTGCTCGCGGTATCGAGAAGCATCCGGTATTTGGGCAGAACACTACGATATAAAGTGCTCAAAAGCGACTCATCTGAAAACCCGTGGTGTGGGCACTGAATTGTGTACCCCTTGAACCGTTCCCATGCTTCACAAAAGTTCTCATTCCCCTTTTGAGTGAAGCTCGAGATCTCGTTTCTCAACCTTGACGTTCTTGTAGTAGAGAAGAACTTGGCGAGAAAGGTTTTCTTACATTGATCCCAAGAAGTGATGGATCTTTGAGGTAGGTTCTTCTCCCATTGGTGGGCTTTGTCTCCAAGAGATAATGGAAACAATCGAAGCTTAAACGCATCTTCGGAAACTCCGTTGATCTTGACCATTCCACAAATTCTATCGAA
This sequence comes from Eutrema heterophyllum, assembly GCA_002933915.1. NCBI lineage: Eukaryota > Viridiplantae > Streptophyta > Magnoliopsida > Brassicales > Brassicaceae > Eutrema > Eutrema heterophyllum. Next base: position 1,113,510 of record PKMM01044683.1, on the reverse strand, counting down.
TTGATCAAGGTGGTCTAAGGGATCCTCCACCACTAAACCGTGGAACTTGTTTCCTTGCACCATGAAAATGAGACTCGCCTTGATCTCAAAACTGTTATTCTCCACTGGTGGTGGATGTATACCGGAGCGATTTCCATGGGCGTTGGGAGCATCACCCGCTCCAATAAACCTTGGTCCTCTTGGAGGATGAAGAGGAAGTCCCCCAATGCCTACTCCTTGAACGCCTCCTTGGTGATGCACGTCTCCACCAACAGCTGGTAGTACATGATCACCCATCTCAAATAGATTTGGTTGATCAGCTCTTTCTCTTTCCCGTCTTGCTCGTAAATTTTCTCTTTCGAACCTTCTGATGTCGGAAACTAGAGGGAACATATTTAAATGTCCTCCACTCCTCAAGTTCATACACCTTCAAGAAGGAGAATCAACAAGCGAACAATTAGATAACAAGAAAAATAAAAACTTAGTCTCAAATAGCATCCAAATCCTAATGGCTATTGCTAATCTCCCCGGCAACGGCGCCAAATTGATAGTGGACTTTTTGCGTCCGCACAATTACCCGTTGTGCACACTGCCTCAATCTAATGGCATGTCATTGCAGCACTTAGGGATCGAATCCACAGGGAAATAAGAACGACACACTAAGAATACAAGACGCTATCTAATCTAAGCGAATATCTGGTTTTGGTTTTGATTCGAACAAATTGAAACATACAAAATAGAGAAATGAACAAGTAGCGAAAGCTAAACACGTTTAATATCAAATCTAGACAAACGAATTCTCGGGTAAAGCAATTGACTCGGGTGATTCTCAATCTATTCTAGACATTCAAACATTCAATCAATTGCCTCCTTAGGCCCTAGATCACTACTAAAGATTAATCCATGTCAATGGTATTAACCCCTTTCTTAGTCATCAATCGTCATAAACTTGCGTTCGCGATTCTAAGACTAACAAGCAATAAGCACAAGTCTAATCAACCACAATTCACCCTAGACATCAATTTTCCATTGGCTAAGATATGAAAAGCACTCATTGAATTCATTGGAGAATTTCATCGAACACATTCCGAGCATGAAATTCCCTAGAGTTCTAAATCAACTTTGTCAAGGTTAATCTAGCAATAAGAACACTCAATGAGAAAGGAAATCAAGTAATCTACCTCTTAAACATCAAGAACAAACCTAAAATCACCATAATCTACTTTACCTAAGAACCCTAAAAGAACTACTCACACATAGCTAAATCACAAATATAAACCATAGAAATGAAAGACATAGTGAAAATAAGAAGATTGATGGAAGAAAAGTAAGGAAATCTTCACTAAAATGGTGTAGATCTTGAAAGATACATGAACAAAAGTGATAAAAGAGAAGAAGAAGACTTTAAAACAGTAAAAAGAAGCCCAGAAATCGTGTGTGTAGAGTTGTTGAGACTCCACCACTAAGTGTTGATTATATACAAAGGTTGAGAGACCCAAAGTCAAGCCAAAAGTATTAAACACAATTTGATCATTTTATCGGCCATATGGCCGATAAAACCTTCCCAGTGAGCCTTCATTCTCGGATGCATTCCCTTCGCGGCAGAGTTGAAATGTGTTCACTAAATCGGATGTAACTCCTTCAATACAGCTCAGAACGACTTGAAACCACTTCCATTGGAAAGCTAACTCAATTGCCGACAACTTTTCTGAAGAGGTCGAAAGCTAAATCCAAAAGGAAGGCTTCCTTAGGAGTCGATCTTCTAGACACATGTTCTCGATGCTTGATCTTTGGTTTTATCGGGCACAATGTATCGGCCAGGTGACCGATACAAACTCTCACAGGAGCTGGTACTCTTCAACACTAGGTGAGCCATTTTATCGGTCCTCTTTATCGGCCCTATGGCCGATAAAACTCTTCACAGGGGCATTGACAGGAGCGACGGCTTGGAAAACTTCATTTTACGATTCTATCGGCCCGTCTTATCGGCCATATGACCTATAAAATCACTTATCAGTGTTTTCTTCATGTTTTCCTTGCCTTTCTTGCCCCATTGACCTTCCATGATGGTTACCCACACTCCTCTAACTCCAAGAACTCCTGAAAACGGCTCAAAGAAGCCAAAAAGAGTGCAAAGACAACCTATGACATCTAAAATGCAATGAGACTCAATTGGACCCTAAATTCATGAAAACATCTCAAAACTATACAATGTGAGATCAAAACATATGAAAATAAAGCCCTAAAAACATGTAAAATATGGTGTTATCATCTCCTTAATTAAGTTTCCATGAGACGCGAGTACTGATGGTGTTTTCCACCGAATCCCTGGTTCACTTGTTTTGGCATGCTCTCATGAGACACAAGTATTGATGGTTTTTGCCACCGAATCCCCGATTCACTTCCGCACCATCCATATCCTTTTTGTATTAAAGTACTTAATTGAAGGGAAGAGAGAGGGAAACCGTACTCACACAGACTTGTCATGGCAGGCTTGAAAAAGGTGTCTTGGTCGATGTATACCAAGCCCCAAGATGAGAAAAGCTAAGTTCATTAGGTTGAAACCAGCGCTAAATCCTTCGGTTCCTTAAGAGACATGGGCGTTTTTATGGTAGGTCGGTCTACTCACGGGTTTTCCATTAGCAAAAATCTGTAGTCAATCTCTGTTAAAATTGTCACTAAAAGTTGGTATAACACGGTTAGTTCCAAGAAAAATTCATAATTCCAACAAAATTTTGACTCAATAAAACGACTCAATAAATACACCAAAATGACTCAAGAGAGAAAACAAAAGAAAGAAAACAACGTTAGTAACGACAAAGACCCTCCCATAGACTTACTTCACACCGTCTTGGTGTGAGAATAAATCCGAGAAAATGTATAAACAGACTCAAAGAAAGAAAATCAAGAAAAAGTCAAAGTTGACTTACATGGGTCGGTATCGGTTGATGCAAGATATGCATCGATCGATTTTTGTTTCTCTGGACGACTTGCATCGATTGATGCGTACACTGCATCGATCGATTTCCGATTGTCTGGACCCTTTGCATCGATCGATACCCAGGTGGTATCGATCGATCATGTTCTGTTCGACCCTTTTTTTTTTCCAGAAATAAATCAAAACCAAAAATTAGTGAGTTAGTGTCCTAAAACTTAGAAATAAAACCAAATATGTACACTTACCAGTGGGTTGCCTCCCACCAAACGCTTGTTTAAAGTCGTTAGCTCGACTCCTTTTCGGTTTAGGCATGACGGGCATCATTTAAGGGAATCGTTTCCCTCTCATCTTCTTCAATATCTATGAGATATGGCTTTAGACGTTGTCCATTTACAGTGAAGTCACCTCCATTGTGGTTCCAAAGCACCACAGCACCATATGGTTTTACTTCTTTGATCTTGAACGGTCCGGACCATCGCAATCTGAGTTTGCTGGGAAAGAGTTTAAGTCTTGAGTTAAAGAGCAGAACCTGGTCGTTTGGTGAAAACGTCTTGGGGACTATCTTCTTGTTATGATATGTTTTAGTTCTCTCCTTGTAGATCTTAGAACTCTCATAGACAAGATGACGAATTTCATCTAACCCATTCAATTGAACTAAACGTCTCTCGGTTGCTGTCTTGATGTCGTAATTCAGCTTCTTTACTGCCCATTCCGCCTTGTGCTCAATCTCAACAGGAAGATGACATGCCTTCCCATAGACAAGATGAAAAGGAGTGGTTCCAAGAGGAGTTTTGAAGGCCGTCCTATAGGCCCAAAGAGCATCGTCGAGCTTAGCGGACCAATCTTTCCTTGTCATTCCGACTGTTTTCTCTAAGATCCTTTTGATTTCTCTGTTGGAGATCTCTACTTCACCACTTGTCTGAGGGTGATAAGGTGTAGCAACTTTGTGTCTCACGCTATTCTTCTTCAAAAGATTCTCAAAAACTTTGTTGATGAAGTGAGAACCTCCATTACTAATCACGACTTGTGGTACACCGAATCTCGAGAAGATGATCGACTTGAACAACTTCATCACTACCTTTGCATTGTTTGTGGGACTTGCTATGGCTTCCACCCACTTAGACACGTAGTCAACAGCAACAAGTATGTACTTGTTCCCATAAGACGAAGGAAAAGACCCATAAAGTCGATATGTTCACAAAGTCTAATAACTCAACTCCCGTCGGTTATCATGATTTGCTCATCTAAATCAGTTCAGATAGTTTAACAACACTTTCGGTGAGTAAATATACCTATGAGCAGTAGCTAGATGGTCAATCAAGCAATAAGCATTAAACATAAATTTGGATGAAGAACTTTAAAGATAATCTCAATTCTAACAACCTAACGATCAATCCATGAACTCATTGAATACCGATAACCTAGCGAGGGAACTACTCACACATGATCAGAGATGAAACACAGAGAGATATAGAGCAATTCATAATCATAAACTTCAAATAAAAGCAGGAGGGTTTAGAAATCTTCTCTATATCGAGTTACAAAGGCGAGATCTTCTCCCGGGAAGCTCTTGAATCGAAAAATTATGAAAAACTTATAAAAATCGTGTATGATGATAAGGGGGCATGGCTCCCTGTTTTATGAGGCTAAAAACAAATATAAATAGCCCTAAAGTCGTCCAGGGTTTCATTAAACTGAAAAAGGAAAAGTTTTGGGCCGGGCTTGGACCCAATTCGGACATGTCTTCAGTAAAAATGGAGTATTTTCCAGACCACTGCTCCAAATGACTTCAAACCAATTGCATATGAAAGATGACTCAAAATGCTAGATTGACACCAAATTTCATCTCGATCCATCGAGTGGAAGGCATCAAACAAACATTAAACTTCTAGTGCATATGTGCTGTCAAATTGAGAAATCCGCCTTTCTTAAGCTTTGGGTCCTTGGGTGATCTTTTGGACTTGGAAACATGTCTTGGACGTGGTAAACTCCTTTTTGGCTCCATTTTGCATTTTTTTGATGATTTGATCTATATAGACTTTAAAACTACAAATACGAGAAAATTATCTTAAAAAACACAAAACCGAATAAAAATGCTTAGATAAAATACTAAAATCCTTATTAAAAACAGTAAAATATAGAGTATATCAATCACCGATTTCAAACCTTCAAACCCAAAAACTCCAATCCAAAACTTCACATACACTCAACAAAACTCTAACTTCCCCACAATCCTCAACAACTATGTCTGTAACCTCCGGTACTTCAACAACACGACACGCAAACCCGTAGCCATCGTAGCTGCCGCCGACGTCACTCACATCCAGGCTACGATCACATGCGCTAAAAAACTCAGCCTCCAGCTCCGGATCCGCAGCGGAGGCCACGACTACGATGGAATGTCGTATCTATCGACAATCGATTTCGTCGTCCTAGACATTTTCAATCTCCGGTCTATCGAGATCGATTCTAAGCTCGACACGGCGTGGGTCCAATCCGGTGCTACACTTGGAGAGATCTACTTTGGAGTGGCCAACAAAAGCAACGATCTCCGTAGATTTCCAGCCGGAATCTGTCCCGGTCTAGACGCCGGAGGGAATTTTAGCGGCGGCGGTTACGGAAACATGATGAGGAAATACGGTTTATCGATCGATAACATCATAGACGCTAAGATCATCGATGCTAAAGGAAGAGTCTTGGACCAGAGCTCAATGGGAGAATATCTTTTTTGGGCCTTACGTGGCGGAGGAGCCGCTTGTCTTAGCCTGGAAGATCAAGCTTGTTCCGGTACCGGAGAAAGTCACGGTTTTTAACGTCGAAACGGTTGGAAACAGAGGAGGCGTGAATACCACGGAACTAGTAGTCAAATGGCAAGAGATCGCAGACAAGATCGACAACGATTTGTTCATAAGATTAACTTTAAGCACAAGCAACAAAACCGTGAAGGCTTCTTTCATGGGAATGTTCCACGGAGACTGGTCGAATGTTCATAACATTTTTGTTTATATTTATGTCTTTTTAACATTAATTTGAAATTTTATATGACATAAATAGAGACAATTTATGAAAGTTTTGAATAGAGACAATTCAAATCCAAAAACCATGTTGTAATAAACTAGTTCATCTTTCTTAAATTTATGAAGTCTCTCCTCTTTTGCATGTTGTAATAAACCATGAGGCAGATAATTTAAACCATTAGGCAGATCTAAGACTACACACCTTATTGGCTTTTAGAATATTTTTCTGTGAAGAAGAAGAAGTGAAAGAAAGATAGAATCTTACCGGTGAAAGGAAATGGGAGTGACATAAAAATCATTTCAATATATATATATTTCAAAATCTATTTGCATCTCCATTTATTAAGCTGAGACCTCAAAAAGCATTAAAGCATAAGGTATAATATCCTATGCTTCAACGCTGTTCCCCTTGCTTGCAGCATCTTCTGTGACATCTACTTGATCAGCAAAGAACAAAATCTGCCAACAAGGTAAATATAGATCTTGAGCTCAAGACAATGAACCAAATCATAAATGATAGATACTCTGAAGAATCACCACGATGTAGTCAATCTTACTTTGCTTAGGAACTGGACATTTGATGAATCAGTAGCCATGACTTGCACTCCAAGACACGTGTTTCGGATACTGCAGAAAGGGCAAAAGATTGTATTGAAAACGCATCCATCTTGCTCGCACCAAATACCCTGACCTTTTGAGCTTTCAAAACTTCTGCAAAGTCTCTGATTAACCAATGAGCAATCTGTTGTGATAACTGAAACACTTGTTGGCATTTCTGCAGAACCAGTTCCTGATGTTACTTTCAGAAGAGACAGCAAATACGTTTTGGACGACCGAGTAAACGAGCAATTGAGATATGAGTTGTTCTCAGGGCGGCCTAAAGGACTTGCGCAGAGCGAACAAGATATTGGCACTCGCTGATCCACTTCCGGGTTGTAGTTTCCGGATCTTGTTTCTGTACTCCCAAACCCAAATTCAATTCTTCTTGTCAAACTCGTGTGATCCATGGGTCTAGTACTAGGAGCATTACTGTTTCCTTCTTCAAGGTCGATGACTGGAGAGCTAGTAAACTTTCTTCTCTTCAAAGCATGGGAATTAACACTCATGTTCAAAGGTGACTCTGCTTCTAGAGTCGAATTTGCAGACGATTCAGCTCCAAGAGGAGATCTTCTGAAATTTGCAGTAGATTTATGCTGCTTCAAGATTTGATCAAGAGATTTTAGACCTGTTACTGGGCCGTAGCTTTCATTCTTCAAGCAAGAAGATGGACTGGCTGCTGAAATACCATTGATCATAGCGAAGGTTTCCTTAACAAAAGATGTATCTGGATCTTCATCACAGTTGGTCACCGACGACACCTCACAACACCTGCACATGACAGTTGATTCAATTCAAAGTTCACATGACATGCTAGTTCTTGTAGTTGAAAAAACTAACTCGAACGAGCATGCCACTTTAGGATAATTATTCCACATTATACTTTGAGATATGGTGTGATCGAATCTTATATATTCTCGGTAAGTATTAAACAAAACTTGTCTGATATTTTTACCCAGGCTCAGGTTGGACCTCGCACTCAAGGTCAATGACTTCTTTGTAGCATTTAGCTTCAGTTATTTTTGGTTTCCAATCATTGTGATCCAAAAATCCCTTGCTTTCGTTCATAAACGGATGTTTTGAATTCGATCTTGTATAGTCCTCCACGTCTACCACCTTCCTACCTGTGATATCCTGCACACAAAATTCATGATCAATAACAAACTGAATCCATGAGAAAACACCACAAAAATAGAACAATTGTTTGCTTTTAGAATGTACTTTTGGTTCCACGTGACTAGATTTGTTCTGAATCTGATTTTCTTTGCTTTGATTTTCTGAGGAAGAGTTTTGCTCAACAGTATAATCCTGGGACCCGAACATCTTACTGTCAACTCGCTCCTGCAGGCAAATTTCTCAAAAGAATTTTAACGATTATTATGTAAGAAAGTTTCAAGAAAGGGAATGAGATGGGTTTAAACCTTGACACTGTTGAAAAAAGATCTTAACCCTTCCATAGAAGCTTCGAAATTATCATACAGTTTGATAGACTGCCTTAGCCACTTTGAAATAGACGCTCTGTTCCTTGGTTGTCTGTATCGCTCATCTGGACACCAACCAAAACCAAGGAAACTGAATTGAAGACAAAAATGTGACTATCCACAGATATTGAAAATTTTTAATTACCTAAAAATATGATGGCACCGTAATCAAACCTATGCCGGATACATCGCCCTGTAAATGACAGAATAGCCTGTTACAGTATTAAAAATTGACTGGAACCAAAGTGACAGAATGCAAGTTATCATCACAACGCACCAGCTGCTTGATTTAAAGCACGATAAGCTTGCTGGCAATACCAGTCACTCCCTCCAAGAAGATTTTTTGATGATTTATGCGTATCATTATATTTTCTCTTTAGTTCGACTAGAATATCATGCCTGGCAAGAAAGCGATTTGTTAGAAAACTGTTCCCTCCAAGAAGAAGAAGATTTGGAATGAAGCTGGAAGAATTTAAAGGGATATTACAAGTTTGGAAATGGAATGCCAACAATTATCTGTATGTAAGCGTCAAGGTTTAACAAGCCCATTCATAAGCCTATTTTGAGCAGTAAAAAATCCGAAAGCTTATATTGCAACAAAGAACCAAGACAATGCAGTTGAAAAGGATACCACAGCCCTGGCATTGTCATCATTAAAATCAAGCCCTTCTGAAACCTGTGAGAAACATTTAGACTTTAAGCTGGAATCGAATGTTATAGTATGTAAAAGCTACACATGTCATGCTCATAAGGTCCAATTACATCCATATCTTGAATCGAACATTAACTTACCAAGACAAAGAGAAAAAACAAACCTTTCCTCTACATACCGCAAGAAATGCAGCCCCTTTCTTGGAATCATCTTGAGCCTCCCCTGCTTTATTAAATCTTATATTTCTTCCAATCAATCTCTTCTTTCCGCGTATACAATCATAAAATCCCTTCACAACAGATTCAAATTCGTCATTGGCTTCTCCTCTTGGTTCTGCAATCAAAGAAAGTAATCTGAGATTTGTAACAACAGCTTTTACATGATCACGGAAGATACTCACCAAGAAAAATGTCCTTTTTCAAGCAGAGCCGAGACCATTGACAAGTTTCACGCCAGCGCCTGCAGAGTTTTTCCATCAACTTATAGCTTGGAAAGAAGACGAGAGAGCCAGCTGGTACAATAGTGAAAATTTCTTCCAACGATTTTCCTAGAACATCCTTCAAAGAAAAGTAGAGAATTGCTATTTACAATGCACAAAAACAAGAAGAACACATTCACAGGCAAAAAGAGCTTGAACCAGCTGGTACAATAGTACCTGGAATGTATATGCATCAGCTGTTTTATAACTTGCATTTAGAGCATAATTACCAGGACCATTGGAGATTGCACCAGCCCACACCTGGAACAAATTAAAGAGGCTATTAAATCATAACTATCAATTTCTAGAAAACTGTTGCTAAAGTGGAAAGTTTTAGTCAGAACCTGCAGATTAGCATCAATCACATGTGGAGCCTCTAAACAAGTGCCAAATTGTGTCCCCAGTTCAGATGAGAATGAATCCATCGGTGACAAAGTCCTATATTTCACAACCAAGAAACTCAATTACTGAGAGAGATGGCTCAAGAAACAATAAAAATTTACCAAACCACTAAACCAATGGGTTAAGAGCAACATAATATTGCTTACCCAGATGTTAAAATGATGGATAAAGAACGATCAACTAAGTCATTGAAAACAACAGACGGATTCATACACCAAACTGAAAGTATGCGTCCAGCTGGTACCTGAAGAATCTCCTGCATCCCAGCAGAGCAACGCAATGAACACCTTTTGTTTTTACAGACGGTAGAGTTTTCACACATCCAGCTAAATAAATTAACTTGTACCTCCTTTGGTAGAACGTTGTAAACCCAGTTCGTAATCCAGGATGTGACTTCCATCTTTCGAAAAGAAGCATCTAAGTGTAGCGAACAACTCTACATGAAAATTGTGCAATAAGCTGCCATCCTCAAGATTATACATATTATTACAAAGAACAATGCTTAATCAATTTAGCGAGACGCAAAAAAACCTTCTAGTGTCGAGACAGATATCCCACTCAAATGAGGCATATCTGGTTCAGTTTCTGCTGCCTCTGATCTATCGATCACCTTCACCAGTAAGCACGTCACATTCAAGCTTCGTATAAAGGCATGTGGGCCTAGCAAGATAACATAGAAGAAATGACTTACCTCACGAAAGTATTGCAATAAGATTGGGAAGCCTACTTGAGTGATATTAAATTCCTTGAGCTCTCTTAACGCTTTGTCTCCAGTCCAACTTTCAAATGATAAATAGCAAAAAGTTTTATGAAGACACTCAAATGAAACAGAAGAGAAGTTTACACTTACCCGGAGAAATAGAGCTCAGGATCACGTTTTGCTAGCGAATCCTTTTTTCTTCCAATCCAGCTTATCAATCCCTAAATACATATACAACACTCCATATTTATTAAAAAGTAATCAACAAAGATACTATCTGAATATTATCTTGCAGATAATGACTTACATCTACTACTGCAAACAAGGGTTGACATATCTCTGGCTCCTCCACACTCATCTTTTCTAGTTCATTATGCAATTCTGCATAAAACTAAGCCACATTAGTAAAGTAAATGTCAGTGAACGAAGCCGTTAGTAACTAGAGTGATAGTTTGTCTAGTACATACTGAAAAGAGTCTCTTCTTCCAAGTTAATGCTTCCTGCTTCACGACAAATGTCTTCCATATTGCTGTAGACGGTGAAAGTGTTTAGTAGACGGCCTTAACCATCAACATCACCAAAACTTATGTTTCATACCGGTCAATTATAAGTGTAAATATATTAAAACTAACAAGGTTTTGGAGCTTACCGTGCTTCATCAAAGATTATAATTGCTCCGCGAAGATTAACTCCTGCTCGAATGACAGGATTAACTATATAGGAATAAGGGCAAAAAACCAATTGTGCGCCTGCCTCGAGCATTTTCCAAGAAGCAAAATATGGACAACCTACAAAAAAACAAAAATTTGAGATTAAGAAATTGAAAAATACAATCAATTAACAAAATAAAATTAAACCAAATCTAACCTCTAACTTTTTTTCCAAATTTTACAAGATCTTCAATATCATGAACCCCATGTTGACCGTTTTGCATAAGTGATTGGTGATTGATAAGAGGGACGCCTCTGGAAATTAAGGGGAAAAAATACACGATTTGTCGAACGAATAACAAAAGAACCAAAAATTAAAGAACTTAGATTATCAGGAAAAACTCACTTGAACTCGATACATTTTTTTTTTTTGGATCTTTTAGGAGCAACTGACTAGAAAAGGAATACATGTTAGTATAGAGGTTATGCTATAGCTGATATTGATATGAATGAATGTAGATGAAATTTACCATTTTTCATCTACATTCTCTTTCCCTTGTACCTGACGATTTGTGCAGTAACGTTTCCGTGCAGCCTAACACAATGAAGATGGACCCACAAAGGAAAACAAACAAACAAACAAAAAAAATCAATTTTTTACCAAGTCTTCTCAAAAGTGAGCAAGATCAATTTTGACATACCAATACAGTCATGGGCACTCTGTAACCAGTTTTCCGATACTCACGAATGACTTGAGTGATCTGAGCATGAGTTCGTCTAAGAGACAAAAACAAGCAATCAATAATAACAATTAGAGAAAGAAAAAAAAAGAAAACAAAGTTAATGATATAATGCATACGTAGCGTAGAAGATGGTAGGAATTGGAGGTTCCCAATTGGAAGGTAAAGGACCATCTGTTCAGAGATAACCACGAATACTAATTATAATCTAAACCTAAGCATAGATGTAATTTCATTTCATTAGGGTCTTCACGAACCTGAGGGCTGCGTTTCAGGTATGAATCCACTTCTAGACATCAGATGATGCAAATTTCCTTCCAGAAACCGCGATATATAGCTCTGTTGCCAAGCGAGAACCGAGCAAAGCAATGACAGAGATTTGCCCGTACCAGTGGGAGACTCGAGCAGTGCGTGGCCGTGACCATCTCTCTAGGCACGATCAAGCGTAGATATGACCCGGCTCATAAACGCAAGCTGCGTTCCGTACGGTTGATAAGGGAATTCCACATGAAGGCCTCCGATTTGGTAGACAGTTTTAGGGTTTTTGGAGTTTAGGGTTTGTTTCTCTTCATGCTTCGAATCCAATTTGCTTGTTGTGGAAACCATCGTCCTCGAGATCCTTCCGAGTCGGTGAGGGAAGAAAATAACTTAGTCTCGAGAATTTAGGAATATATATTTTTTTTTAAAGATTGCTGTTGAAATTTTTTTTACTCAATTAAACTATATAAAATATGGTTCTTAGTCATATAATCAGCTGTTGGGTTGTGGAATGTCTGAATCCGAGAACCCAACTGTCTCTCTCAAATCCGAGTGAGTTGGTTACTGATTTTGTAGGTGGCTGTTTCAGTGAGAGTACGTACCAAAGACATCAAACGAGAAAAAATAAAGCCTGAAACTTTGTTGAGGAACATTAAAGGTTGAAACAAACTTCCCAAAGCCTAATTATAAGCAGGGAGATTGATTCGAGATCAAAGAACTATTGTCCAAATTCGAGAATCAAGTAAGCGTACCAAAGACATCAAAAATGTTATGAACATTCGAACTAAATTTTTAACATTAATTTGAAATTTTAGTTTATACTCCCTCTGTTCCAGATTACTTGATGTTTTAGAAATTTTGCTTGTTCCATAAAGGTTGATGTTTTAACAATATTTAATGCTATTTCAATAAGTATTCACAGGCATATTTTGGAAAAATAAATTAAAAGTCAAATCACATTAATGAACGTAGACCATCTTTTTCTATAAACTCGATAGTCACTTTTTTGTTTCTCATTAGTTTTCTCAAAAGTGAGCAAGATCAATTTTGACATACCAATACAGTCATGGGCACTCTGTAACCAGTTTTCAGATACTCACGAATGACTTGAGTGATCACAACCACAAGAACGTAATCTCAATACCAGCTATATAACACTCAATAAATGTCTTTGATAACAACATTGGGACAAACTTAGCTAGATCTTCAGCTTCCAAATGGGAAAGGACATCTAGTTCATGTGTCCACGACAAGGTCTGATCTTGTAATATGAGTGAGCAGTAATACATTGCTTGGTGATATGTCCCTCTCGCCAGACGGGCCTATGGTCATCTTGAGATTTACCAACCAAATTTACCAGCAAACCCAAGACGGCAACAAGAAAATCAAACTCCTGATCTGTAAGATGCTTGTCTTTCTTCTAAAGGGATCCCGTCTTTTCCGTCTCACTGAAAAGCGGAGATCTGGTGAAAGACGGAAAGTGTCTGGCAATTAATTCAGCCATGCTTTCCAGCCCTCTGCATCCACCAACTTGCCGACAACCGATAGTGTTATCATTTGTTAAGTTCATCAAAACCTGCAAATAGATAATCATGAACTAAATTGATGCTATTCGGGCTACAGTTACAGACCTGCAAATTGATGATTTTTTCTAGAGTCCCTTGCTTACTTCAGTACATCAGAAGGCAAGATAGAATCTACAGCTACTAAATTTTGGTCTTAATTGAAGAATCAAAAATAAAATCGAGCAAATAAGAAAAAAAGGAATTAGAGTTTGTTTTACTCGAAGATCGAAGGTTGCCACCAAATCCAGAGATGATACACACCAAAGCTTCCGGCGATTGAGAGTAAAAACTTACCGAACGGCGACGAAAAGCTTCTGGCGATGATAAATCTCCGGCGATGGCAACGATTCCGGCGAATCAAAGGATCGTCGGCTATTGTCGGCGTTGGCAGCTCTTTTTTTCAGAAATCTGTTTTTTCGTTAGGGTTGTCGATGATTGATTTTATATAATAGAAGTTAGTTAAGTCTTTTTCCCTTTTAATGAATGCTAGTTTTGGGATTTTCACTCTTGCCTGCTAAATTATTGAACTTTAAATTTTTTGTGCTATTTTGTAGAATTGCCCATTAAAATAGATTTGGTTCATATATTTCTTTTTCCAATTTTATGTATAATTTTTTATATTATTAAGTAAATACACAATTACATCGATTTGGAGAATAATTGTGCAATAAACCCAAAATCATCCTTCATTTATCTATTTATATAGTATATTCTCTCTGCAGACTATGTGTTTACCAAGTGCGAAATGAAAAAAGAATGTCTCCGGTCCTTTCCCCCTATTTTCGAATACATACGTTTTTATTCAAAAAAAAGAATACATCTAAACACCAAACATAATGCACAAAAACCACTCCACCACTCAACTTAATAATCCAAACGCCTGTTTATTATCTGATCCACATTTTCAAATGGATCGCTAGGTGAAATACACATGACGAGCCAAGCTGAGACCATGGTTTTTGTATGCCAGGCGGCGCTTGAGATGACGAGCCAAGCTGAGGCCGTGGTTTTTGTATGCTAGGCGGCGCTTGAGATGACGAGCCAAGCTGAGGCCGTGGTTTTTGTATGCCAGGCGGCGCTTGAGATGACGAGCCAAGCTAAGGCCGTGGTTTTTGAATGCCTGGCGGCGCTTGAGATGACGAGCCAAGCTGAAGCCGTTGTTTTTGAATGCCTGGTGCTTACGAACGCCTAAACGAGGCATAAGCGCAAGTGGCAGACCCCAATTCTTACCCTTTTTTGGTATACTTTCTGAGCTCTGAATCTTACCCATGAGACTGAAGCATCTCGTACCCATAGAGTCAGTGAAGGTTCGTCTAACTATAGCTATGCAATCATGAGGGTTACCAGCCCGAGACTTGCCCTTGTACCTTATGTAGATGATTGCCCTTTTGGCGTTGAGTCTCTCACTCGGGGGCTCCACATCTTCCTTAGTCTCTATGGCCACTTCAAAAATCTTCAAGTCCGAAAGATCATGCTGCAACAAACAGTTAGAAAACAACCCACGTGTTATTATTACAATCAGAGTGCTACTTATGGTATGAAAAAGAAAAAAATAAACACATACGTTGTTAGAGCTCCTATCAGTTGTGGCAACTGCAAGTTCCAAATAAAGACGAATCCAATCATTTTCTTGAAAGTCTGATTTATTCACCTACAGAAAAAACAACAACATATCACTACTTGGTCATGAGCAAATAAAAAACTGAAGAAGTGTGTTCTGAAACTTTCCACGTAAAATCGCTTTCTATCACTGAAATCATTTTCGTGCGGCCACTCAGGCAAGCTACCTATTTAGAAATCATCCACCGCTCCGAGATCGCAACTTAGATAGGATCACTAGTTCCTAATCAGCAAGTGAGACTTACAGGACTTGGTCATGAGCAAATAAAAAAACTTAATTCAGTTTTTTTAGTATAGGCTATAGCCGTACTAGGAATTTACTTTGAATTCAACTGAGCAGTGGTGCATCCACAACACAACAGAATGAAGCCTGCCCATTGAATCTCGCTCAATCTGTTAGAAAAGATAGTAAGCAATTTAATCCACTTATGTTTTCATGTATTGTAAACATAATTAAAAAAATATTATGATAACAACAACGCAGAAGTGGTATTCTTTCCGAGATTAGAAACAATGAAAAACATAATTCTTTTCTTCTTCTTTTTTTTGGGGTCAAACTTACTTATTTTCTTTTAACTGAGTGACCTCAAAACTTCTCTGAAGCCAAGCTGCATGGAAGCGGGTACGGGTACGCGGAAGCGTTTAGAAGCGGGGAAGTGAGTTTTTAAAAAAAATTAGGAATCGGGTACGTGTTGGTCTCATAAGGGCTAATCAGGTCAAGTCGGTATATAGATAACATGAAACATCAAACATAAAATCATATTAAAAAGTGTTTTAAAGTCTAAACAACAAAAATCCAATACATAATAAAAAAAAATTATAACTCAACTGAAATGAAGATAAAAATAAAAGTCACACAGACTTTGATCAATACAAGTCTAAACAACAACAAAAAATCGTAGTCTCCAACACGCGGTGTAATTAATAATAATAAACTTTGCCAGGAAACTAATTAATTTGTAAAGGAAATTGGTGGGCTCATTTAGGCCCAATTGTCGAGGACACGTCAACTTCATCTTCTTCATCTTTTTCAACCTTTGATCTGGTTCTTTAACCAAAAAAAAGCTTCGATCTGGATTTCCTGAGGCGACGCTTCTGATCTATATCACGAACTCGTTTCCAACTTCGAATCGGACGCTTCCCAGCGTTTCCAAACAACACTTTACCAGAATCGTGATTCTCAAACGATTCCGTGCAACGTAAATCACAACTTCTTTCTTTGCTCCTATAAAAGAAAATAATAATTTGGTGTCCAATCAGAGATTCAAATAACAAAAAGGGAATGAATTTTGTGTTAAAACAAACAAAAACATAATAATAAAAAAATGCGTTGGGTGGCGTTGAAATGAAGCTTGGTGCGATCAAAGAGACAAAGGAACAAATGTCTCAAAATCGAGAAGAAACAAAAAAAAAAATTCAACAGCCAATCAAATTATAACGTTAATACAGGTGGCATTGACGTCACAATAATGATTGGCTGAGAATTAAAGGCTAACTTAACGTACTTCTCATTTAATAGTAAGATAAACACATATGTATTTTGTCATTTCGATAGTTATAATTAACTATCAAAATACATACGTATAGATATATAACTATTATAGAAAAGGTATTTATATAATATAATGTAAGAGATGAGGATTACCAATACATCCGAATTCTAACGTCGTTAACCGAAACCGATCCATCACGGTGTCGTCTTTTATATTAGAATCCTTAAACGTTAACGTGAACTTGATCTTATAATTAAACTGAGACACATATGTCACATAAGAGAATAAATATTCTTACAATAAGACATTTATGTCGTCATTTGAATTTACAAATTACATCTTTAATAAACTAAATTAAAATAACTTATTATTATTATTTGAGATAATTATGTCTTATTATATTTCAAATTTTACCATTAGATAAAATCTCTTGAAATATATCAAAATTTATTTCTCAAAATTTCTTAAGCTTACGTGCGTTATATAAACATAACGAGTCTCCAACGTTTTTAAGGAAACGTTGCCTTGAGTGTTAAAACATCAAAGGCTTTGATGATTGGGGAAGATGTAAACAGACGCATTGCTCGTGGCCTATTAAGCAAATTAGTGCACAAAATTGACAATTCAAAACTTATCGAAGAAAGAAAAAAAAACGAAAGCCTTACTCGACGGAAGCAACACCAATCGTTTCCCTCGAATTCCTTTGAGCATTTTATCTTGGCGGGGGAGACGTTCTTGATCATTGTGCGGAAAATATTGCAGTCCGGTTTAAGTAACTGTTTGTTTTCAATGCGTGTGTTGTTATATGTATTTGGTTACTCTGTTCGGTTCAGTGACTTTAATTTCTACTAGAAACATTAAATTGAAAACCAATTTGATCCAATTAAAAAATATGTCCAAGTCAACTTTGGTCAAACACAAACACTACGCAGTCCAACATACCTGCTAACAGTTTCAGAAGAAGACAAGACTCAAAAGACTTGAGCCTCGAATGGCAAGGTCTTAAGACAAAAAACAACCAGTCTAAAAGAAGACAATATTAATAAGCTAGTAGGTCTATCAACTTTGTCTCCTTTTCTGTGACCCCATGTCTGGACAGCTCCTTTTCTTTGACCCCATGTCTGGACAGCAGCAGAATAGTGATAGTAGGTATTGTGGTTCATAATAGCAACAGGTCTTGCAATAATCCAATTCGTTATCTATACCACCAGTCTTTTTTGTAACACCAGCCATTAGATACATAATATCCAACGAAACATGGGTATAACCTTCGTTACCTACGTTTTTCCCGTTGATGTTCTTGCAGATTGCTACAGTTTCTCCATATATGCTTCTAATTTCAACTACTACCACTTGATGATAACCAACAAATTTGGAATTCGGAGTCATCGGACCCTGGTAGACACCTGCATCAGCCCAGCCTTGAAAGCAAATCAGCCTAACAGAAACTGGATGTGTTCGAAGAGCTTCGAACGCATCCTGAAGTGTGTCATACTCTATAGTTCCCTTTATAGAGTATATCGTTTCATCCTCCTCCTGTGCAAAAATAGTACATCATTTTCCTTGCGGCTCAAGAAAGCAAAGACCTGCATCATCATCTTTCCCAATGTGCAAGGCGTTCCTCGTAAGAAAGATCCTATCAAACTATTTTTTATTGTAGAAAACGATCAGTTTTTTCGATCTTGTTTGGGTTTGCTCGCGAGACCTTTCTCAATTCCAGAAATGGGGGAGCCTATGTAGAATAAGCTGTAGAAGAGCACCACTGCGTCAGGTCCCATGGGGGATTATATTGCGAGCCTGCTTCCATGAAAAATTCAGACTTTCTTTTTAATGTTGCGATTACATAAAAACATAAACTTTGAGGCACAATAGCTAAATACATGGCAATTAAATCATGAGCCGAGATCATAAAGAGCATACCGCGAGTAGGAAGTGGTTCCACCAAGAACGTTTTAGAAAACTCTTGGACCCTCGAATTTTTAGTATCCTACTTTTGCGCAATTCACAGGGTTCAACAAGCAATCGATATTTCACGATCAAATATAGAATCTTAGGATTGTTGTATTTTTTTTTTAGTTTCGTGTCAGGGCTTGAACCAAGTATCCGATCCCCGCTTCTTCTACCCATCCTGCATGTTGTCATTTTCTTTTCATTCCGTATTGGAATAAAAACCTTTTTTATTTTATAGTAGTATACGACTTCGGATCAAATGGGCCTTCGAGCATCCGAAATACGCCGGGGTTGTAAATGACATAGCGTTCCTGATAGAAAATGACGACTCCTTCAAAAAAACAAAGTTATTCAAGTTCTTTTTCCCACTATGAGTTAATACGATCACTATGTAGAAAACGATATAGGGTGGACTTTCTTTATCTTCTAGGAAATAGAGTTGGGTGTGCTCAAATCCCTGATACTTCTAGTAGCGAAGCAAGGATGCCTTTTTTAGGATGGCACTTCTTCACATCTACATACATGAATAGTCTGAGCTAGCCTTCTAAATTTGATGGAATAGATAGATGGCCCTTTCGATGGATGACTGATGCCTTACTTTAGAGGCTTCACTCACTCGCTCTAACGCTCGTTTAGTAGACAGCTCGTCAGTCAAGTATGTAACGAGCCTTGTCTACGAAGCTCCGCTCCCTCGTCTTGCTTGCTTCTGGCACTAGAAAAAATAGGCTTGTATGGCAGGAATACCATTGGGCGCCTGGTTGCTTGCTTACCAAGCCATCCTGGCAAGCTCCTCCAGTTCGATTATTATTCTTGACTTGACTTTGTATAAAAACTACTCACTATCCTAAGCTAAAGAAGAGGTCCTCCGCAAGGCTTTGTGTTGCAGTGCAGAAGTCTCTCACGTCGGGGATCTTTATAGAAGTGACAGGGGAAGGGTTCATAAGTCATATCGTTTCGACTTTTTCGGGAAAACCGGCCTTCAGGTATCTAGGCATAAACCGTCTCACTGGCCGACCTTGACCCCTGTTATTTTGAGGTCATATCTAGTATTCAGAGTTTGCCTCGAATCTAGAATATATTGCTCTAGCCTAGCTAGAGGAACAGAAAGACAAGGAGACATGACAACGAGGATCGTCGGCGATCCAATTCCTTATGAATTTCCTAAACTTATAAAGCATACACATAAGCACCCGAAGATGCTGAATCATCCACTGAGGAGTCAAAAAATTATGTTCATTAGGAAATCTTTCTAAAAGACGGATATCCTTCTATCAAGAAGAGACTGATATATGAAATGATTAGAATTAGAATGATTCCAGTTACTCACAGCGGTGCTACGATCATGTTTTGTCTCTCCTCTCGCATCCTTCTTTGGCCAGATCTTCCAACCTTTTCACAATTACAGTTCACAACGCCCTTTAGGAATCTGAAAGAAGAGGGGCCCTATCTTCAGATGGACAGTGAACCAAGACATGAAGAAGTGCAAAAGAACGAACTTATCCTTATATAAGATGAATTTTCTCTTCAGTAGATTGAAGACCAACGACGTGCTCCTACGGAACCAAGGTCGAAACGATTGAGAAAAATCAGTCATTCACAACCACTGATGAAGGATTCCTCGAAAAGTTAAGGATTAGTAATCCGTTTTAGAAAGGATTCGATCTTATACATACGCGAGGAAAGTGCTTCCAAGAGGAACCTTTTCTTGCATGGTGCTGCAACGGGACATTCTGGTAAGTCGGGTGCTGGTGGCCTTCTCCGAGACTGTTCAGGTAGATCTATGTAAAAAGACCATTCACACAATAAATGCTAATTTGAAATTTTTTGTCAGGGAAGGTACGATAGAAAGAAGTTGTTGGGAATGTGGTAGCGTGGTAGTTAACGAATATGGTAACTAATCATATGCCTTTAAGCTCATGTAGTCATGTCTCTCCTTATCAACATTTCTATTTAAAGCTTTACTATGCTATATAGTTGGGACATCTATACTAGATTCTTGTGTATAACTCAAATACTATATATGTAATTCATATCAATATCAATTGATGATTATAATAGTAAAGTAATTGCTTCAGATAAAAAAACATCTCTATACTATTAAATGGGAAGCAAAAAAGAAAAGTAACCTTAAATTTGATGAATATTACATAAAATATCATTACAAAATAATAAAGATAAGAAAATTAGGATATATAATACAATAACAAAATTGATATTGAACACGTAACACTAAACTTTCCTGCTATCTCATGTCCAACGTTACTCCTCTGTCCATAGGTTACAAAGTCTGCACTTTTAATTGTTATTCTCATCAGAAAAATAGATACATCACCACGTTTTATGATTTACAAGAATTAGGTCACTTTTTAAAAAAAAAAACTTAAATTATCTCATGGTCATCCTGAATCATAATACAGTTCTCCAAGATCGAAATGATGAAGAAGCAAGACCACACACTAATATCTAGGTTCTGATTACTCTCATTCTGCTCCTTTTACTTTTTGTATTTTAATAGCATAGAATGAGTTAATATGTCAGGCTTCGGTTACTTTATACATCTATTTGCTTTTTGAAAGAAGAGAGCGTAGAAGATAAAAAAAACGAAGAAGAAGAAAGATATTGGGGAAAAATATTCAGTTTTAGTAGTAATAGTAGATACTAGATTTTATCAAATTTTTTTAACTAACTAGGCAGAAAATAGATTCTAAATTGCATAGAATAAAAAAAAGACAATAGAACTTCTATTCTACATTCATAGAGAAAATGTTAGAATATGTATTCAAAAATTGGTAAAATATAAAGCAAACATTAGAAAATGTATTTTAACACTTAGTAGAACAAAGAGCAAACGTTAGATTTTCTATTCTAAATTTGATAGATTATAGAGCAAATAGTAGAACACATATTCTACACAATTGTAGAACGTAAAATATGAATTCTTAATTTCGTAGAACAAGATAAAAAACAAAAAAAAAATTCAATATTGATTTTTCCGAAAATGGATATTTCTTTCCTTTTTGTATTTTTTCTTAATTTTTCCGATTTTAAAACATTTTATTTTGCTTTTTTACATTTAATTTAGGGTAATTCAATTAAAAAAATGGCAAAAAAAAAAGGTTTAGTGGGAAAATATGTGAGTTACTTTGTTCTTTTTTCCCAAATTCCCCATTGTTCTAAAAATAATATATTAAGATGAAAAGTTAATAAAGTTCACAAGAAAAATCGAAAATTAAATCAAATTTATATGTAGAATTAATTTAAGATGAAAACTTAATTACGTTAAGATCTCACACTTTAGTCTTGTGTCCTCGCTCCATCGGCAGTTCTAGGCCATATATATTGGTTATAAAATGTTGGTAACAATTTTGATTAATCAACAACAAAATGCATTTGTTGTAAGAAAGAGTTAATAGTCTAATAGATGTTCTTTTTACAGTAGCTACAATAGTAATTGATTATGTCTTAATAAAAACTCTCCCAAAATCGGCACTCTAAGGTTGGATAAGAACTGGATAAACCTTGCAAGCAAAGGGATGTGGAGATCAAAGGTCACACAAAGGCTGCAAAAGATCTTTGATATACCAAACGATCCTTCGGATATGACGCACCAAAGAGATCGAGTTACTTGCTGGATATTACACATCAACAAAGCTATGAAGAGAATCACTCTCAACACAAGAAGAAATCATACTGATTTTTGATAAAAAGAAGAAGTGATTTTTGTCCATGAGTTACAAGGGAAATATAAAAGAAACAACAAAGTGTGCATGAAAGAGAAAGAAACAATAACTCTCCTCGAAAATCAACACAGAATTAAAACAAAGTTTGAACTTGAAAATATGGCTCTTGATCTTCCATGGTCGAAATTGTAGACTTGCTGGGTTTTGAGGAAGATCACAAAATGGGCCAGTAACAATGTGAATCATTTTGCCTCATTAAAAACCTTGTTTTGGAAAACCCATTGGGACAAAACCAAAACAAGAGAAAAATAGCACAAAATAATTCACATACTCATTTAGTGATTTCTTTGGGCCTTCTTTGTACCTTGGGAACATCCTGGATGACATAAAAGATGTTCAAATCGCAGCAGCTTTGACAATAGATCCGTTGAGAAGTTGAAACCTCCAAATGAAGCAAGTCGAGGATCCATTGACTTAGAAATTGAATATCTTCCAAATGAAAACTGTTCTTGACTTGATTCCAATTCGCCGTGAGCCTCTGATGGATCAAGATTGTAGAACAATTTGATTTGTAGCTTAACTCTTCCTGGTGTTGTTGGAAACCTCCAATTAAGGCTGGTATGTCCAAATCGGGTAAGCTGGGAATCACCCGATTTGTAAATTCAATGACTCCTTCGTTTGAGCTCCAAATGGACTGATTCCACTTCGTAGTGTGTTCTGGGTGAACTGAGAATGTTTTCCATGTGGTCTCATGCTTTGAATGATTCTGTATGCTCCAAGAAAGGCACATATGTCCTTGTTGACTCTTATGCGGCTTGTGTGGTATGTTTGATGGAGCTCTGGTTCAGACTGTTCCTCTTTGATGCTTTCCATGATCACATCATGTCTAGATTTATATATTCTTTCAAAATCTATGATTAAATAACGTTCTTAAAAATGGAGTATGCAGCCTTGACAAAAGCGATCAAATATTTAAGTAAACAAAACTCAAAAACGGAAGACTTTTTCATTTTTTAAAAAGTGATGCCAAAATAGGAAAACAAAATTTTCAAAATTGAAACTTATTAGAATGTATTTAAGTCTTTCTTACCTTTTTTTTTTCCTTTTCCGGAAAGAAGGATACACAGATGAAGATAATGCCGTTTTTTTTTAGAATCGCGTGTTTCTATGTATATAACTAACATTCAAAAAATAGGCCTGATAACTTGAGCTTATAATTTAGGATGTATAAAAAGATAGGAAGTAAAGCACCATATTAAGCATTAAATCTCCATATATTGATAGTAATTGACTAATTTACAAAGATATCAATCTCCCAAAAGATACACATTTACAAGAATAGCCGATTGTCTATTCATGTCAAATTAACAATTATATAAGAAATGCAAACCCCTAAACGAATCTTTTAAACCATCTTCAACAAAAGAAGGTGATAACAAGAAACAGAAAGAATGAAATCTCCAACAATCCAAACCCTAATAATCACCATTTTTCTCTTTACAATCCCTACATCATTCGCATCACCACCAACACTCGAAGACGTTTTCACACAATGCATCACCGATTTCAAACCTTCAAATCCAAAATCTCCAATCCAAAACTTCACATACACTCAGCAAAACCCTAACTTTCTCACAATCCTCAACAACTACGTCCGTAACCTCCGTTACTTCAACAACACGACACGTAAACCTGTAGCCATCGTAGCCGCCGCCGACGTCACTCACATCCAGGCTACGATCACCTGCGCCAAAAAACTCAGCCTCCAGCTCAGGATCCGCAGCGGAGGCCACGACTATGATGGAATGTCGTATTTATCGACAATCGATTTCGTCGTCCTAGACATGTTCAATCTCCGGTCTATCGAGATCGATCCTAAGCTCGACACCGCGTGGGTCCAATCCGGTGCTACGCTTGGAGAGATCTACTATGGAGTCGCCAACAAAAGCAACGATCTCCGTGGATTTCCAGCCGGAATCTGCCCCGGTCTAGGCGCCGGCGGTCATTTTAGCGGCGGCGGTTACGGAAACATGATGAGGAAATACGGTTTATCGATCGATAACATCATAGACGCCAAGATCATCGATGCTAGAGGAAGAGTCTTGGGCCGGAGCTCAATGGGAGAAGATCTTTTTTGGGCCTTGCGTGGCGGAGGAGCCGCTAGTTTCTGTGTTGTCTTAGCCTGGAAGATCAAGCTTGTTCCGGTGCCGGAGAAAGTCACAGTTTTTAACGTCGAAACGGTTGGAAACAGAGGAGGCGTGAATACCACGGAACTAGTAGTCAAATGGCAAGAGATCGCAGACAAGATCGACAACGATTTGTTCATAAGATTAACTTTAAGCACAAGCAACAAAACCGTGAAGGCTTCTTTCATGGGAATGTTCCTCGGAAACTCATCCAAGCTTCTAGAAATCACGAACGCGAAATTCCCTGAGCTTGTTCTGAACAAAACAGAGTGCATAGAAATGAAATGGATCGAATCGGTTCTGTTCTGGCTCAGTATCACACCCGGTACAGCACCGACATCGGTTATGCTAAACCGGATCCCACAAAAGCAAATCTATCTCAAGAGAAAATCCGATTACGTCCAGAGACCGATTTCAAGGACCGGTTTAGATGTGGTATTCAAGGTTCTGTTAGAGAACGAGAACGTGACAATGGCTTGGAACCCGTACGGAGGGAGGATGAGCGAGATTCCGTCGACCGAGACCGCGTTTCCGCACCGAGCGGGAAACATGTTCAAGATTCAGTACGCAGTGAACTGGTTCGTGCCAGGGGAAGCAGTGGCTAACGGATGCTTGAGCCAGACGGAAAGAGTGTTCGAGGCAATGAGCCCTTACGTGTCAAAGAATCCAAGAGAGGCGTTTTTGAACTATAGAGACGTTGACATCGGCACGAGCGTGAAATCGACGTACGAGGAAGGTAAAGTGTACGGAGTGAAGTATTTTAAGAATAACTTCGAAAGATTGGTTAAGGTGAAGAGCAGAGTTGATCCAGATAACTTTTTCCGGTACGAGCAGAGCATTCCAGTGCCCTCCGGCCACTAGAGAGACACGATATTGCTTCTATATTGAGAAGAACTAGCAAAATAAAATAAATAATATAATCGTTTGATGTAAAAGGCGAAGAGTTTGAGTTCTCTGCTTTTATCGAGTTGAGACTTAAAAACCTTTGTCTTGTATTAGAAGATGAGATAGTCAATTGTTTTCCGAAAAATATATGTATTTATTTATTTTCTCTCCAGAAAATAAATGTGTAAAAATTGTCAAAATGATCTATCAATTAATCGGATCAGGTATTATGTATTTTATGAAGTCTTTATTCAACTAAAATATTGAGTATCAATTATCAACTAAAATTATCTATCACTTGATCGGATCAACTAAAAAAAAAACATGTCAAGAATCCTTTCATGTCATTTTTTTTTTTTTTTTTTTTTGATAACTAGAGTGATCCCAGGCTTTCTAAACCCAGACTAATCTCTAGCGGCCCAACCCCGAGGTTCACAACAGCAATTTGCTGATTTAAACGTGGATGGATGGCCAAACGTACTCGAACCGAGGGAGCGGGGCACATACCCACGCCAGCAAATTCGCTCCTACCACTCGACCAAATACGCTTGGTTCCTTTCATGTCATTTAAGAGTACGGATCGACTATTTTTCTTTTATTCGGACCACTGTTGGACCGTCCTACATATTCAGATACTCACATCACATGTATGCAAGATGTATACTTTTTTTTTTTGTGTGTGGACGAATCAAGATGTATACAATATTACAATTTATTCAATGCTGCTCTCTATACTAACGGATAACGCGGGATATGACAAACAAGACTTGCACGATACAGAGATCAGATCAAATACATTTTCTTTGACCGATCTTAATCTGTTTGAAAAATACTCGAACCGTACTGCATCACGCATAAGTTACATGTATATATATATATATATATATCCCCAAAATCTTTCATATGAACACTGCAAACTTAAAAGTCATATATTTAGATAATGACACATTATCGGCTATCGTGTACATGAGTGCTCATAAATACAATAACAATATGTAAAGTCAAAGTCAAATATAATTAGTCTACTACTGTATGAAATTTAATCGGGGGGAAAAAAAAACTTTAGCTGTCAAGAAAACGTGAACCAAGAAAATGTATGTATGTGTGTATATTTTATATAACCAAAATAATTATGATCCGTAACTAATGAGAAATTAAAAATGAGGAACAGTAAATAGAAAAACGATTAAAACTCAAAAAAAAAAAAAAATTACCTGAGCAAATACGAATTTTGGATCTCCTCTATATAACACGAGCTTCCAAAAACATAATCGAAACTCCCACAAGTAAACAGCAAAAAGTATGGAAAAATTACTCGTAACTTCTCTGCTACTGATCGCAATCTCAGTTGCAACTTCACAATCCGTGACCGATCCGGTTGCTTTCCTCCGATGTCTGGAACGACAGCCGACGGACCCGGCGAGTCCAAACTCCGCCGTCGCCTACATCCCAACAAACTCCTCCTTCACCGCTGTCCTACGCCGCCGCATACCCAACCTCCGTTTCGACAAACCCACGACCCCAAAACCGCTAGCCATCGTCGCTGCCGCCACGTGGACACACATTCAGGCCGCGCTAGGATGCGCCCGCGAGCTCTCTCTTCAGGTCAGGATTCGAAGCGGTGGCCACGACTTCGAAGGACTCTCTTACACCTCCACCGTTCCGTTCTTCGTCCTCGACATGTTCAGTTTCAGAAACGTTGACGTGAATCTCACCGAGGGAACGGCTTGGGTCGATTCAGGAGCGACGACGGGGGAGCTATATTACCGAATCGCCGAGAAGAGCAATGTCCTCGGATTTCCGGCGGGTTTGTGTACGACGTTGGGCGTCGGCGGGCATTTCAGCGGCGGAGGGTACGGAACGATGATGAGAAAGTACGGATTGTCCGTGGATAACGTTATCGGATCCGGAATCGTTGATTCCAACGGGAATATCTTCACCGACCGGGTTTCGATGGGCGAAGATCGTTTCTGGGCGATTCGAGGAGGTGGGGCAGCGAGTTTCGGCGTCGTGCTCGGATACAAAATCCGGTTGGTTCCGGTGCCTGAGAAAGTTACAGTTTTTAGCATCGGAAAAAACGTCGGAGAAGGAGCCGTCGATCTTATTATGAAGTGGCAGAGTTTCGCTCACAGTACAGATCGGAATTTGTTTGTGAGGGTGACGTTGACTTTGGTCAACGGTACAAAGCCTGGTGAAAAGATGGTTTTAGCCTCTTTTATTGGGATGTATTTGGGCCGGTCGGATAAGACGTTGAACGTGATGAACCGGGATTTCCCGGAGCTAAAGCTGAAGAAAACCGATTGTACAGAGATGAGATGGATCGATTCGGTCCTGTTCTGGGCCGGTTATCCAGTCGGTACACCAATTTCCGTACTGCTAAACCCGACGGTTGCGAATAAGGCGTTCCACAAACGGAAGTCGGACTACGTGAAGCGACCGATTTCGAGAACCGGACTCGGGTTAATACTCAAGAAATTGGTGGAGGTTGAGAAAGTTAAAATGTTTTTGAATCCGTACGGAGGAAGAATGGGTGAGATCCCTAGTTCGAGGACACCGTTCCCACATAGAGCCGGCAATTTGTACAAGATCGAGTATCTCATAAGCTGGTCGGAAGCTGGAGATGCCGTAGAGAAGGATCATTTGGCACGTGCGAGAGAGATGTATGAATTCATGAGCCCGTATGTGTCAAAAAATCCGAGGGAGGCGTTTTTAAATTACCGTGATCTTGACATTGGGTCAAGTGTTGATTCCACGTACGAGGAAGCTAGAATCTATGGGGTTAAATATTTCAAAGACAATTTCGAGAGGTTAGTGGATATTAAATCTTCGATCGATGCGGAAAACTTTTGGAAGAACGAACAAGGTATCCCGGTTCGAAGATCATAAGGACGACACGAGTGTTGTGATTTTACATGTATTGAAAATTTTCAGCAAAAAATAAATAAGATTCATGTATTAAGATCTCTGGTTCGATATATTGTTACGAAATGTATTCAGATATAAAGTTACTAAACAAAATCGACGTTAGTTCAAAAAAAAAAAAAAAGACAAAATCGACGTACATTACTAATTGTGCTGCTGTACCTTTTTCTAAATGTTACAAATAAACATAATTATATTTTGAAAGTTTGCAAACAAAAAAAAAAAACATCATCACGACCACCACTACCATCATCGTCGACAATAGTGGAAATGTTTTCAAGAACTAAAAAAAAAAATCATCGGTTATGTAATATCTTCCTTGATACAGACGCGCAAGTAGGCTATTTGGATTATTAAAAATTATCCATGTTTGCCGGCAATTCCAATACCCCTTTCGTTGTCCGAACTGTTCGGGTGACTCGAAATGAATTGATCGATAAACACGCATTAGCAATTATGCTTCATTCAATGGCATTTGTTTGTTTATCTACTTAAGTTAGTAATTAATTAGTTCGACACTTCAGCATATCTAAATGGTCTATGCGATAAATGGATTAAAATAGTTTGTAATTAGTATATTTTATTTAAACTGTTTCTACCATCAGCCAAGCGCTGAATATAAGAAACTAATATGTCAAGTTGTCAACTTATATTGGTCAAAAAAAAAAAAGTTGTCAACTTATGAAGTTCTTATATGTCATTCAAGGAGAATACTCGTTTATTTTTTTAATAAAGGATAACACACTCACATGCACGAACGATGTATACATTTTTTTTATTTTTTTGTATACATCTATCGACCAAGACATTCAACGCTTCTCTCTGTATTAACGGACAACGCGGATTTGATATAAGCAAGACTTGCACGATACACAGATGACAGATATGATCGAAAACGTTTTCTTTGACGGATCTTAATTTATTAAGAAAAAAAAATACTCGATCCGTACACCGTATTGCATCACGCATAGGTTACAATATAGTATCTATTAACCGCCAAAAATTTTCATATGAACACTGCAAGCGACAAACTTTAAAAGTCAAGTATTTAGATTATGACACGTTATTGGCTATCGCGTAGTGCTCATAAATACAATAACAAATATGTAAGTTGAAGTCGATCATATCTGTTGTATCGTGCAAAAAAAAAAAAAGTTGAAGTCAAATATATTTAGTCCACTAGTATAACATTCAATCTGGACAAAAACACTTTGGCTGCAAAAGAACGTGAAAAACAAATTGTATATTCTTTTTATATAACTAAGAATCTCATACCGAAACCTATACTAATCGTTGGAAAAAACAAATTATACTAATCTCAAAAATTTGTTAAAACCAAAATTCCGTGCCATTTAAGCTTTTTTTATATTGGTAATAATTTTTTTTTATGAATGAGATGTAATGGGATCATTCAATTCCTGATTTCAAAAAACTTCAAAATTTCCAAATATTCGAATGTCCACATAATATCTACAGATTATACACTATTCAAAATCTGAATTTCGTGGCTTTTTGTGGCTAATCGTGACTAAAGGCATGTTCGTTTCCTCATCTGGATAGAACAGTCAAATGATGTTCGTTTAATTGCAATAAACGATTCATCCAGATGGAGCATCCAGATGGGTTTTGAAAACTCATCCAAAAATATTGGAAAAATCCAGCTGAGTCTGAGAGAAGCAGCCAGATGGATCAGGTGTAGTCCAAAATTGAAAATGACAAAAATAGCCCTATCTAAATAAATTAATTACATAACAAATAACCTAGATCTTCTCATTAGTCGTCACTTACACGAGCTGAGCTTGGCCAATCTTCTTCTCCGAACGATGAAGCTTCAATCTTCGATTCAAATCGATTTGAAGAAACTTCGATTTGAAGATTATTTTTTCATAACTAGGATTCATTATACACTGTAGACTGTATGTGAGAAACATGCGATAGAGAGATGGCAACAGTATCTCCAACATATGTGATTTGTTCGGTGTAAATAGCATAAAAATTGGTTTCTCTCTTATGCACCTTCTAAAGAACATTTCTCTCTTATAAGTTTCCATGTTCAGATGTTGATTCTCTGCAATTTCTATTTCAGATTTGGATCGTGTTTGATCTTTCATTGAATCAACGATGTCAACCATCCCTGGTACTGGAGTGAGTATCTTCCTTCTAAACTTATATTTTACTGGTTTTGTATCGTTAATGTATTTGATTGTCAAACTGTTTTCTCAAGAATCTTTTTAGGGTGAAATTGTTTTGTTCCGTTTTGTGTGTTTGTTGTAGTTTTTATGGTGAAATTGTTTTGTTACGTACTGATTTTTTACAAAAACATTTGTTTGTATCTTCAACTAAGAATCTTGCGTGGAGTGATGAGCAAACCCCTTTCTATCTTCAACTAAGAATTGATGAGAAACTTAAAAGGAATATAAGACAAAAGAATGTGAATGATGTTGCGAGACGTTCAATTATAGATAAGTTCTATGATGAATTTGGGGAGAGACATCCATGGAAAAAATTTGGGATCAAGTTTACTACTTGCAAGAAGCAGTACGACTCTTTCAGGAAACTGACTCACAACAGAACTGGACTTGGCTATGATTCAAAGGGGTTCATAGAAATGTCTGAGGACTGGTGGAATGAGCGGTGTAAGGTATATATATTTTGCTTGTTCAAGTATTGTTGTTGTACATTAAAGGATTGTTGATTATATTCACTTCCTTATATCTTTTTTGTTCTCATTGTTTGATTTCAGGAATGGCCTGGAGCTAGGAAATTTAAAGAAAAACCAGTTAGATTTGATGGAACAAGTCTTTGGTACGGTTTATATTAGTGGAGCAGAGGGTTGGATTGCTCAGCAAGGTGAAGAGCATTTAGACACAATGCATCTGGATCAAGATGTTGATGCTGATGATGATGCTGAATCATGGCGAATCCCTCCTACTCAAGATGATGATGTTGATGCTGAATCAAGGCAAATCCGTCCTACTCAGGGAAATATTGGCAATGGACCCTCATCCTCCAATATTTGCAATGGACCCTCATCTTCCAATATTGGCAATGGTCCCTCATCTTCTAGTAGGCCAAAGGCTAGTAAAAAAAGATCAAGGTATGTACAAGCAGGACAAGACGTAGCTGAAGTGATTAGAGATAGTGTTCAATCCCGTGATAAGATACTTTCCCACAAGAATCAACTAATAGAGAGCCACCCTGAGTTTAGTTGTAGTCAGCTTCGAGCTATGGAGGTTCTACACTCGCTGTCTACTATAAGAATGTGGTCTCCCTTGTACAAGGCAGCAATTCAACATCTCAAGCAAGATATTGCCAATCATCATACGTTCTTATTTTATAAAGATGATGAGAAGAAGGTTCTCTACTTGGAGTTTGCAACTGGTGAAAGCAGGGATGCATGAAGACCATTTATGCTTTTTTATGTCTATGTTTCTTATGAACTCTAGTATCTATTGTCTTTTTATTTTGTGTGAATGATAATGAAATTATCTTATTATTTTGTTTTTTCAGTTATCAGTTATCGGATGACTCTTATTTGATTTTGACGTGACCCTTCTTGTTTGCTTTTCAGTTATCCCAATGACCAACTTCCATATTCTTCATAAACAGGTTCGTTATTGTGAATTAGTATGACTCTCTCTCTTGGTATTACAGTTTCTTTACTTTCTCTCTTGGTATTACAGTTTAAAAGCAAAGGAGGATCATAAGTTTTGTTGTAGCTCTGTCTTTGTTTTCAGAAAGTTAAGACAAGATGAACTGTAAGGTAATATAGGATCATAAGTTTCGTTTTCTGGTTTCGTTTTTTTATTCTGGTTTCCACGTCAACAATATATAACGATGTGGAAATTCGAACTCATCCCTTGTAGGTTTCACAGTATCTACATAGGATCATAAGTTTCGTTTTCTGGTTTCGTTTTTTTTATTCTGATTTCGTTTTCTATTCTGGTTTTGCAGGAAACATTTAGATTTTTAATTGAGGATCATGACATGGAGTTGGTACTAGAGGAGGAGAAAAACATGTATGCTCTTGTAGAAGAAATGTATGGAGTGAGAGAAGTTAATATTGACAGACAATTAGTGAGGACAAACCGAGGTGAAGGTTGGCGTCGTGTGCAACGGTTAATGAACGATTCTAAGGTACAATGCTTTGATATTCTACGCATGCACCAGTCAACATTTAGGAGTTTATGTAAGAGGCTATTAGAGCAATATAAGTTAGAGGAATCTGGCCATGTTTATTTTGAAGAGAGTGTTGCAATGTTCATAGAAATGGTTGCACAAGATCTAACTGTACGGGCCCTAGCTGAGCGATACCAACATTCACTTGACACAGTGAAAAGGAAACTAGATGATGTTTTGAGTGCTCTCTTGAAACTCGCATCAAATATTGTGAAACCTACAAGGGATGAGTTCAAACGTGCTAGTCCTTTTTTAGATAATAACCGGTATATGCCTTATTTTAAGGATTGCATTGGTGCCCTTGATGGCACACATGTGCCAGTTCGGCCTCCATCAGGGAATGTAGAGCCATTTAGAGGTCGAAAAGCAGAGGCAACTATGAACATGCTTGCTATATGCAATTTCAGTATGAAATTCATATATGCTTATGTTGGAGTTCCTTGGAGAGCACATGACACAAAGGTGCTAACATATTGTGCAACACAAGAAGCTTCTTTTCCTCATCCTCCTCCTGGAAAGTACTATTTAGTCGACTCAGGTTACCCAACCAGAAATGGTTACCTAGGTCCACATCGAAGAACTAGATACCACCTAGATCAGTTCAATAGAGGATGACCACCGACAAACAGTAGGGAGTTGTTTAACCGCAAACATTCTGGTTTGAGATCGATAATTGAGCGAACCTTTGGTGTATGGAAATCTAAATGGCGGATTCTTGATAGGAAACACCCCAAGTATGAGCTGAAGAAATGGGTCAAAATTGTGAGAGCAACAATGGCTCTTCACAATTTTATCAGAGATTCAAAGCAAAAGGATACTGACTTTGCATATTGGGAAATGGTGGAATCGTATGAACATCATGGTGATGAAAATGATGGGCATGTTCCATACACACCGGCTGGTGACAGAATTATGGAGGCAATATGTGATTCCATCACTCTAGAGATGGCGAAATGAACTAGACTTCCATATTAACAGGTATGTAATCTTTGTCTTTCATCTACTGCAAGTGTCATATAACATTGTTTCTATGGTCTCTTCTGATTCATAGTTACAAGAGTCAAGAGCATGAACATCACTTGACTCGGTTTTTTGCAGGCATGGAGTCATTTGACGTGCAGCCTTCTTTTAGTCATTGAAATGATGTCGTTTAAAACATTGTTAGCATTGATAATTAGGCAATGGGTTTGTGTGTCTTGTAATGGCATTTGATAATCTTTTTTTCCTTCATAAGTATTGAGTTTTTGGGTTTTTTTATTTTTTCATAATTTTTTTTTCTTGATTGGATATGCTATTTACGATCTGTAAATATCTGTTATGGTAAACCGACATTCAAAATGTTAATCCACAATCTCTTTGAATCTTGATGATTAACATTTTGTTAAGAAAGAACAAATTCTCCATATTTATATTTTGATTCTTATAAAAAAATTTATGTTTTCATGAAAATGAAAATTTACGAATGTCAAAAAATATAATTTGAAAATTATTTAGTTGTAAATATTGTTTAGATCATGAATTAAAATTAATTTGGTTAAGATTAAGACTAAAAATATGATTAGATTAAAACATGAGTATTTTAGTCATTTTCTTATTAAAATCATCTAGATGAAGATGTAAAAATGACCAAACAAACAAAAGTTCATTTAGATTCATCTAGATGAATCATCCAAATGAACAACCAAAAATGGAAACGAACATCATCCAGATGACTCATCCAGATAAATCATTTAAATGGATCATCTGGATGAAAATGCTAATGATCGAAGAGGGCCTAAATAGTCACACATTAACAATAGAACTATATAGCTATGATTGTGCTACATACTCGTTCATAGCTATATGAAAATATCTGTTGTAGCCATGGATTAGCTACGGATATATGTTTATATATCACAATTGAATTCAATGGACTGTTTTTTTTTTTTTTCAATGGATTGTTAGCGGAGATACCATAACTTTTAGTTGCAATTTTTTAAGAGAAAAAGCTGACTAGTTCTGTTGATAACAACCGTAAGCTTGTCTGATCCGTAAGCTTACCAGAACCGGCTCTGACAACATGGTATCACAATCAAAATTCCTATATATCAGCTTGACACTTTGTTTTGATCTTTCACAATTTCTCTGCAACCTATAATTTTTTTTTTTT
Source organism: Eutrema heterophyllum (assembly GCA_002933915.1). Classification (NCBI taxonomy): domain Eukaryota; kingdom Viridiplantae; phylum Streptophyta; class Magnoliopsida; order Brassicales; family Brassicaceae; genus Eutrema; species Eutrema heterophyllum. The sequence goes on along the minus strand of PKMM01044683.1, from coordinate 1,078,989 downwards.
AAACGGAGAAGATTATCTTTTCACTTGGGATTGGATAAGATAGTCAGACTAAGAGTTAGTTCTTTGAAAGCTTTGACATTGACTTATTGTTCTTTTGTCGGCCGATAATACATTCAATAACTCAACTTTTCAATTAAAGAAAAAAAACATTAAGCTACAAAAGAAAAATTGTTTATACTGAAGTATTATTGAACCAATAAGAAGGCTGCTAACAAAGATAGTAACCAATCTGTGTTAAGTCCTACTGATGATGGGAATCTGGGTTTAGGTAAGGTCTCTGAACTTGTCTTTAAGGAAGCTGCAAATGAGATGTTGGTTTTAGCATAATTACCATTAGCTTTCATAGAGAGCTTAGCTTGGAAACATTTCACCTCAAAAGTCAAACTGCATAGTCCTCATTCTTGGAGAACATCCACAAGAGACATTGTGGATATGTATGTTACAAGGAAAACAGAAATGAAGAGGATTCTTGGGCAGAAGAAGCAGAGGTTGTCATTGACAACTGATATATGGGTTGCTCCCCATACTGGAGCTAGTTATATGGTCATAACAGCTCATTGTATTTATGCTAATTGGCAGTTAAGGAAGATGATCATAGGTTTCAAGAATATTTGTGATCATAAAGGTGCAACGATCTCTGATGTTTTACTTGAGTGTTTGGCAGAGTGGGAGATAAAGAGAGTCTTCTGCATCACCGTAGATAATGCCACAGCTAACAGTTCAGCTATGAGAAGATTCAAGGAAGCATTTAAGCAACTTGGAGATGATGCATTGGTTCTGAAAGGAGAGTATCTGCATTTAAGGTGTGCTACTCACATATTGAACTTGATTGTGAAGGACGGTTTACAGGAGATAGATAACAGTGTGGTTGCTATCAGAAATGCAATTCAGTACGTGAGGTCTTCAACAAACAGACTCAAGTCATTTGAGTTTCGTGTAGAAACAGGAAAGATGACAAGAGGAAGCCTACCTTTAGATGCCAAGACCATATGAAATTCCACTTATCTCATGCTAGAACAAGCTTTGAAGTTCAGATTGGCATTTGAGAAGATAAACCGTATAATGACTACTTTCTAGAACATGTGGAAGGGAAAAAGAGGATTGGACCACCATCTACTAGTGATTGGGAAGCAGTTGACAGGTTGGTTCAATTCCTTATCATATTTTACAATTCCACATTAATACTTTCAGCTTCAACTTCTGTGGCTGCACATAAAATCTACAATGAGATAGTCACTATTATTACAAACATTAGTGAACTAAGCTCAAGTCCAGGTCCTCATCTAGAAATGAAGAGTAAAGCCTTAGCTATGATTGGGAAATTAGAGAAGTATTGGAATCCGTTTGGGGATAAGATTGAAATGAATAAGCTGTTGATAGTAGCAAGTGTTTTTGACCCAAGGAAGAAGATGAAGTTTGCTCAACTTTGTTTTGAATCGCTTTATGGTAAAGATAGTCACGAGGCTATTCATCTTTCTGAATCAGTCGAGAGTATCTTGAAGTGTTTGTTTGATGAGTACAGTAGTTTAGTGGATAATACTAGTGGTGGGTCGCAATCACAAGGAACATCTTCTCAGTCCCAAGGAACATTTTCTCAGTCTTAAGAGCAAGCTAGAGGTGAAGTTTTTGAGAGAAAGGTTCTCAGTAATGGTATTGGTTATAAGAGAATGGATAACATCTATGAAGAGCTTGTAGAAGAAACAGGAGTTGAAGATTCAACAAATGAGTTGGAGTTATACTTAAAAGAGAGTGTGGATAAACCAAAACAGATGAAGGGTTCAGAGTATGATGTCTTGTCATGGTGGAGGAGAAACAATGCAAAGTTCCCGATCCTATCACTAGTAGCTAGAGATGTACTTGCAATGCAAGTGTCTTCAGTAGCATCAGAATCTGCATTTAGCACTAGTGGTAGAGTATTAAGCCCATATAGGAGTTGTTTGACACACTTCATGGTAGAAGTGTTGATGTGTACCGAGCAATGGTTAAAGTGTGAGATTCATATCAATGAAAAAGGAGTGTCAACAGTTGAACAAATGCTTGCGGATGTGGAGTTGCAAGATGAGCTTATGAGACGTAATTTCTTTCATTTGAACTCTTTAAAATTCTGCTTTATAATTCTGATTTTTGAATTTTTATTTCTAACTAACTTTATTTTTTTTCATCTTTCTTTAGAATTTGAACCCGGATTCAACTTGCAAGGATGAAGGAACCCGAGACTGAGGTAATTGAATCTCTATAGCTTATATTTGTATGTTTGTAAGGTATTAATCTCTGATATGGAGATAGAGATCGAGTGTTTCAGACTTTCAGTGTTTGTGTTCAATTGTCAATCAACTCAATACTGCCATACTAGATAGTGGAAGTGAATATTGGATATGTCTTTCATTCTCTATTCTTGATTTTGATTTTGGTTGAATCATCGAATGCTTTGTACTTTTGTAGATGGTGGTTTCAAAAGGTGCTTCACTTTGGTTCAAACAAAGATTCAAGTGTCTTAGACTCTGTCACTCTTGATGGTTCTTCACTTCTTGAACTTTGGATGAGTTGTTTTCAAGTACTTTGATTGTCAAATTTGAACTTTGGATGAGTTGTTTTTATGTTTTGTGTTTAGAGACTGGTAAAAAACTGTTTTAGATTCGGTTATTTTGTTTAAATTTCGGATATTTTTACAACATTTCAGGTATTCGGTTTCGGTTATGGGTATTCGGTGTCGGTTCCGGGTATTCGGTTTCGGTTCCGGGTATTCGGTTTCGGTTCCGGGTATTCGGTTTCGGTTCCGGGTATTTGGTTTCGGTTCCGGGTATAATTTAACCGAACCGAAGTCTACCCGAAATATTTTGGTTCTGAAAATTGACAACCGAACCGACCCGGAACCGCTGGACCCGAACCGAAACCGAACCGAAAATCAATCGGTTCCTAAATGGATCCAAACCACCTCTACCCGAAAGACCCGGAACCGACCCGAAGACCCGAATGCCCAGGCCTAATCACGACCACCACTACCATCATCGTCGACAATAGTGGTGGTATTTGTGGTGGTGATAGCGATAGTGAAAATGTTTTCAAGAACTTAAAAAAAAAAAAATCGGTTATGTAATATCTTTATTGATACAGACGTGCAAGTAGGCTATTTGGATTATTAAAAATTATCCATGTTTGCTTCATTCAACACCCAATTAAAGTTATAGAGATATCTGGATCCGATACCCATTTCGTTTGTCTGAATTGTTCGGTAACTTGAAATATTTACCCACACCACCAGATCTATTGATTCCTAAGATCTTCCTTGTAAGCATTGACATTTTGATGCATGTATCTTTGACCTATAAAAAAAATATAATGGAAGATTTATGATAGCTAAATCACATGTTCTGAGCAGCTTTGAACAAATGAATTGATCGATAAACACGCATTAGCAATTATGCTCCATAGCCCAAATGAATCCATGACAGCCCACGACTATGCTCCTTTAGTAGACAAGATCAGAACTCGACTGCTCTCTTGGACAAGTAAACAACTTTCTTATGCTGGCCGATTACAACTCATAGTATCCGTTATATCAAGTATCATAAATTTTTGGTGCTCGGTATTTCGATTACCTTCGAGATGCTTTGATGAGATTGAGCAACTTTGCGGGGTTTTTCTCTGGTCGGGGAACCCTAACGTCTCTGCAGGAGCAAAAGTGTCTTGGCAAGAGTTGTGTACTCCAAAATCTGAGGGTGGACTTGGAATCCGGCGTCTTTGGGATGTATCAAAAGTCTTTGCCTTAAGCCTAATATGGCGTTTATTTACAATGTCTGGATCTTTCTGGATTGCCTGGACAAAGTTGAATCTAATGCGGAATAAGAGTTTCTGGACAGCACCGGAAACAACTATCGGCTCGTGGTTTGGAAAAAATTGCTCAAGCTCCGTCCGTTGGCAGCAACGTTCATTAGCGCCAAGGTTCATAACGGGAGTAGGGTATCCTTTTGGTTTGATAGGTGGCTACCAAGTGGTAGAGCTATTGATATAGCTGGTACCGAGAGGCCTCGGTTACTTAGGATCAACAAGGATTCAACTATTCAGGAAGCGACGGGGCCTAATGACTGGAGAATACGCAGAACAAGAGCGAGACATCTAGACCATTTGATTTTGGAGATTCGAGCTCAACACCTACCGCTTCTTACCAATGCAGAGGATGTTTACTTTTGGCGTCATGACGATGAGGTAAAGAAGACTTATTTTTTGGCACTTAATACTTGGAATCAGGTGAGAAGTCAAACCACTTGTGTCACCTGGTGGAGGACGATCTGGACAAGCCATGGTATACCTCGGTGCAGGTTCATAGCCTGGTTAACAATCCGGAACAGACTCTCAACTGGTGACAGAATGAGGAAATGGGGACGGGAACAAGCATGTGTCCTATGTGGAGAGCGGGATGAGTCGCGGGATCATCTTTTTTTTGCTTGTTCGTTTTCTTTTATGGTGTGGACAAATGTTGTGGGAAAACTACTGTGTAATCGTATAGACCCTGGCTGGAACGAAACTCTTGAAGGTATGCTTACTTTCACGGGAAATAGACATCATCTCATTCTTATTCGTCTTGTTTTCCAAATTTCGATTTATTGCATTCGGAGAGAGCGGAATATACGAATTCATGGTACGGGACGTAACAACGTCCAGCAGCTCTAGCAAATTGATAAGCTGACCCGAAATAGAATCACTTCTCTCGACTATGCTACGAACCCAAGATTTCTAGATCTTCTTCAAAATTGGTTCGAAGTTTCCAATTTTTAGCGCTATGACAAAAAAATGGTCTGTATTTATTCTTTCAATTTCTTTTCCACATACTGTTTGTAACTCTTTTTTACTCGATTAATGAATTTCACTTTTCATCAAAAAAAAATAAAAAATTATGCTCCATATAATGGCATTTGTTTCTTTATCTACTTAAGTTAGTAATTAGTTCAACACTTCAGCACATCTAAATAGTTTATTTAATATAAATGGATTAAACCATTTGTAATTAGTATATTTTATTTAAAACTGTTTCTACCATCAGTCAAGCGCAGAATATAAGAAACTAATATGTCAAGTTGTCAACTTATGAATCTTTTATATGTAATTCAAGGAGAATACTCGTTTATTTATTTTAAAAAAAATAAAGGATAACACACTCACATAGTCACATGCATGAACGATGCATACATTTTTATTGACCAAGACATTCAACGCTTCTCTCTATATTAACGGACAACGCGGATTTGATAAGCAAGACTTGCACGATACACAGATATGATCGAATACATTTTCTTTGACGGATCTTAATCTATTAAGAAAAAAAGTACTACTGCATCACGCATAGGTTACAAATATATCTATTAACCGCCAAAATCTTTCATATGAACACTGCAAGCGACAAACTTTAAAAGTCAAGTATTTAGATTATGACACGTTATTGGCTATCGCGTAGTGCTCATAAATACAATACCATATATGTATAAGTTGAACTGTTGAAGTCAAATAAATTTAGTCCACTATAACATTAAATCCGGACAAAAACACTTCGCTGTAAAAGAACGTGAAAAACAAATCGTAGGCAAAGTCCTAGACTTAAACGGTGTCGGGAGAAGATTAGGTGGGTAGGAGTTAGATTCCCGTTCTGGTGCCTCAACTTTTAGGGTTAATCGTTTTAGTTGGTTACTTATTCGCGGTTTTCTCTATCCTCATCTTTCCTCCGTTTGCGTTGGTTGGCCCTCTCTGCTTCGTCTAGTGAGCTCTGCAGTTCTGCATTTGTTTGTGCTCTTCCGGTTTTCCCACGGTTTTGAGAGTTTCACCTTTGACTTTATTATTACATTTTGTTTATCTTGTTGTGTATCCTTTTTGGAATTTTGTCTCCATGAGTGTCATGTACTCGTTCGCTCAGTTTCCGGAGAATTTTCGTTTTCTGCCGGTTTAGTGTACCAAAGTTCTTCGTTCCTATGTTTAATAAAATCTTATAATAAAGTGTTAAAAAAAATCTCTATAATTTGTTAACACCAAAATTCCGTGCCATTTAAATTCTTTTTATATTGGTAAATAAATATATATTTTTTTATATGATAAGTAATGGGATCATTCAATTTTTGATTTAAAAAAAAAACGCAAAATTCCAAATATTCGAATGTATAACTAATAAAAATTCTGCGCATAGCAACGAAATAACGATAAATTAACTACGTATTCAAAATCTGAATTTCGTGACTTTTATGTGGCCATTCGTGAGTAAATAACTACATATTAACAAGGGAACCACATAGCCACAATTGTGCTATAGACTGGTTCGTGGCTATATGGAAATATCTGTTGTAGCCATGGGTTAGATACAAATATACAATTGAATTCAATGGACTGTTCGCCGAGATACGATACCACATGCTCACCCGATCTTGGATAAAAGCTAGAGAAGCATGGACGTGGTGTTTGAGAAATGTATCAATTTTTAAGAGGAAAAACTTACTAGTTCTGTTGATAACAATCGTAAGCTTGCAAGAACCGGCTCTGACAACATGGTATCACAATCAAAATCATATGTATATCAGTTTGACACTTTGTTTTGATCTTTCAAAAAATTTCTGCAACCTATAACTTCTTTTTAATTATTTTCAACGGAGAAGATTATCTTTTCACTTAGGATTGGATAAGATAGCAGGACTAAGAGTTAATTCTTTGCAAGCTTTGACATTGAATCGTCGTTCTTTTGCCGACAGATAGACATTCAATAACTCAACTTTTCAATTAAAGTTAGAGAAATTCATCAAAATAACCTTATAACAATATTACTAGAGTAACTTCTAGGGAGAGAGGACTTACTAGACTAACCTTACAAAGTTGGTCAATGTCCATTTTATCCATATGTTGTATTGTATTACGATTGTGCCATTATTAATTATTTTTTATTTAATTTTTTTGAACAAAAAAAAAATAAAATAAAAAAAGCTAATGAAAAAAAAAACCAAAAAAAAATCTGGTTTACAAAAAAGAAAAACCTCTTGACAAAGGCGATAGGAGGCGACGACGTTTGGGACGACGTCTTGATTCCGCGCGATTCCGGTCCGATTCCGGCCAGGAGTGAGCCGTTTCCGGTAAGTTTCTTCATCCTCTTGCTTCGTTTTAGGATTCTCTTGCTTCCATGAAGAAGAACCGCGACGAAGAAGAACCGCGACGAGGAAGAAGTTACGGCGAAGGAGATTGACTTTGGCGAGGAGGGAGGCGTGTCGAGGGTTCCGGCGAGTCATCTTCCGCCGTGTCGGCGACGAATGGGGGAGAATGACCGGTTGGCCGCGGCGGCGCTGAAAACCCTAATTTCATTTTTTTTTCGGCGGTGAACCTAACCCTAATTTATTTTGGTTGGAGATAACTTGTTTTGTCTGTGTTTCCGGTCGACCGAACGGATTCCGGTGAGAGCAAAGATTTTCCGGTGAGGAATATTAAATTTTGTATTTCTTTGGTGGTAGATTTTGTAACGCTTGATGGTAGATTTATTAGTAAGCTATATGTGGTTTGGTGAGTTTGGTAGGTTTGTTTGTATATGACGATAGGTTTGTTTTTATATGACGGTAGATTTGTTTATATATGACGGTTTGTTTGTATATGACGGTAGATTTGTTTGTATATTTATATATGACGGTTGATAACACCATATTTTACATGTTTTTAGGACTTTGTTTTCATATGTTTTAATCCCACTTTGTATAGTTTTGTGATCTTTTCATGCATTTGAGTCTCATTTGGTTTTAACTTGCATTTTAGAAGTCCTAGAGAGTTTTGTGTCGTTTTTGGCTTGCTGTAGCCTTTTTCAGGTGTTTAAGAGTGCTTGGAGCAGCTTGGATCAAAGGAGACACTTGGAATTCGAAGGAAGATCGAAAAAAGACCAAAAGGAGCAAAATACACGTCCGATCGGTTGATAACCGATCCCGACAACCGATCAACATTTCCTGATCAAGACGATGTGCCTGAAAGATCCAACCGGAAGAACACCTTGCCCTTTGAATTAGACTGGAATATCTTAATGAAAGTTATGCTAAATTGAGTTAGCTTTCTAATGGAAGTGGTTTTATGTCATTCCCATCAGCGGTTCGCGAGATGCGTTTGATTTAGTGAAGACATGTCTTTACCAGAAAATGCAGCGGCAATCCGAAGCAGCTGAAAGATCATGTCGTATGAAAGCCTTCCCGTACCCAATTTAATCTCAAATTTGGACACCAGATAGAAAATTGAGTTAGCTTCTCGTGAGAGTTGGATTCGTGTCATTCAGGGCTGTGGTTCAAGAGTTATGGCCGATTTAGTGAAGAGATGTCAAGCCGAAATCGTCAAACCGATCGCCAAGATCGACGCCACCATTTTAACAAGCGAGATCGGTTACAAACCGATCCCCATAACCGATGCCGGCACTTTAGTGACCCATTTTTGTATTTAAGTCATTTTTGTGCAATAAAAACATAAGTCTTCTTCTATTATTTGTGTGTGACGACCCAAGAACTCTCTCTAGAGTTTCTTGGGTTGTTTTTCATGTATAATCCACACTTTTGAAAATTTCTTCAATCTTGTTTCATATTATCTTTATTTTATTCTTCTTCTATCTTTTAATCGGTTTAGTTTTGTGATTTTTGTTGTTTTTGTGAGTTGACTTTTCTGTGTTCATCATGTTCTTGGTGTTCTTGTGAATAGCTTTTTGTTGGATCATGATTAGGCTTGATTTGGATGGTTTGATGATTGCTTGTTGATGTTTAGCCTTAGATAATCATTTGTTCACATGTTTAGAAGTGATCTTAATGCTAGAGTTGAATTAGCTACTCAATTTCTAGATCATGGTCGATTTACACTCGGAAGATGTTTGGTAGATTGTCTAGAAGATTTCTAAACGTACTTTTCATTCTTAACCGGTGGCCATCGTGATTAAGGTGAATTGTTGGCTTAAAAAGGACTTACGTTTTATGCTTGTTGATAATTTGGTTGCAATTGAGAGATTAGCTAATTCAAATTATCAATAAAAGGTTTAGCATCATGGGAGTGAGTTAAGCTATTTGTGTGTTCCTTGCCAAAGATTGAATGTTCATTGAATGTTTATGCATCACTAGTAATTTGTCTTGATGGTTAGATGATGGTGATTTAGGATGATCTTTGTTAATTCTTTCACTTAGGTTCTTAGGTTGGTTCTTATTGCTAGATTTGATAAGATAAACCAAAGTTTAGTACTACACCTAGATTAGGTAGTTCTAGTTTGGCGTGACAAACCGAACTAAAGCTACACCCTAGGATTTTTGGTCTCATCCCATGCATTAGGGATAGATTCGAGTAAATGGTGTTAGTGCTAGATTAGGTTTGTTCATTCGAGTCTTGAACTTAGGCATTTCACACCCGAATCTTTTGTGAGCTTTACATATCATTCATAATTGGCCTTTGTAGTTTGTTTTGTTTAGTGAACTGAATGGACTCGTAATTAATTCTCATCGATTATTTTTGATTGCAAACGGGAGTTTAGCTTAATCAAGTAATCGATGAAGAGATTGATACCACGGGAGTGGGTTAGTCTTATGATTGTGTTCCATGTTCTAAGATAGTGTTTAATGCTTCCAAAATATTCATTGCTTAATTGTTAATCATCTCTTCGATAGTTTAAGCCATGATCCAACGTTTTCTCTTTGCGTTTTATTTTCTTTCGTTTATTTTTCTTTCTTGCATTTTGATTTCTTTCTTCTTTCTTTTTGTATAAAAACATAAAACCGTTTTTGCTCTAGCTTAGTTTGTTTATCGTATCTTTAGTGTGTAATCTTTATTCTCTGTGGGATCGATCCTAAAGTGCTACATCGACATACCGTTATGATTGCGGTAGTGTGCGCATTAGGTTAATTGGTGCGAGTAAAACACGCGAAATCAACGGTAGATTTGTTTTTATATGACGGTAGTTTGTATATGCGGTAGATTTGTTTGCTAGACTTATTGTTAACGACTGGTAGTAATGGTAGACTTATTGTTAACGACTGACTTATTCTCTCTTTTCTCTGACAGGTAGGTGGCGTCATCTCCGGTGATATTACCGGCGTCTGCAAATTCCATTAACGAATCCAAAATGCAGAGAGATAAATGAACATGCTTGTATATGAATATAATTAGAGAAAGGGAGATATTAGAAATGTTTTTTTTGGTGAGATTAGAAATGTTTGTTCTTGAACATACTCTGGAATTGAAGTACTAAGGAAATGGAGGTTGATCTATATTCAATTTTAATGTCTTCCCATGCATTGTGTGAGTAAATTTGGATTCATTGTGCGAGTAGTAAATTCATCATAAAAATGAGTTAAAATACTACATTTATAAGCGACCACAGGCGCCTCTTGCAAATGCACAACTACAGACGGCATGCCAACTTGTTCTATCGATCAATGAAGAAAACAAAACTCAAACAAGTATACAGTGGATGAGAACAAAAAATTATCTTTGACAAATAAAAGCATTTAAGTCCTAAGTACCAAGACAAGGGTTGTAAACAAACTTTCAATTAAGTAAGGTGATAATGCATCATTGTCTCGAGGAGGAAGATATATTGAACCACTAACAAATAGTAATTGGAATAGACAATTAAACCCAACTAAAATCAAAGATCAACCACGACCTATATTATGCTCAAGAATAAGCACCCTCAATGCACTAAATCAAAGGTCCAAAAAAATGTACACAAAGTAGGTATCTTTTTGTGATTTAAGATGAAATGAAAAGTTAACTCCAGAAAAAAAAATCAACAAAATAAATCTACCATCATTACAATAAATCTACCATCAAATAAAAAAAAATTCTCATACTTAGCAAATTTGGAAGCCTGGTTTTTTTCGTAGATATGGGTTTTAGTGTAAGGCAAAAACGTCATTTCTCATTCTGGAAAAAGTCAAATGTCTACCACCAAGCAATGTCGATAAATCTACCGTCAATAAAAGTCTACCACAACGCGAAATAATAAGTCTACCAACTGAAGATTATCTGAGTAAATACCTAAAAAAATTACTAAATCTACCGCCATTAACAATAAATCTACCAAAAAATTTTAAATATACCGTCATTAATATTAAATCTACCACCATAACAAAACGAAGTCAACGAGATGTTAGACGTTTTTATACCTACCACCATAACAAACAAATCTACCAAATTTTTTTAAATCTACCGTCACTAATATGAAATCTACCACCGTTACAAAACGAAGTCACCAAGATTTTACACGGTTATAAATCTACCGCCATTATAAATAAATCTACCAACCCAATAAAAATCTACCGTTGCCAGTACAAATCTACCGTCAAATAAATAAATCTACCGTCACGAAAAAATAATTCACACTGATTAACTCTACCACCAAAAGAAATAAGTCTACCGTTTTGTAAGATTAATCTACCACTATTGTCAATAAATCTACCAAAAAAGTCAAACATTTGCCGTTAGTCAATGATTTGGTCGTAAAGTCTACCAACTCATAAACAAATCTACCATCAAAGATAATATATCTACCAAAATTAAATATATCTACCGAGTCGTTAAAATAAATCTACCAATATAAGTCTACCAAAATTTAATAAATCTACAATTTTTCAAACAAATCTACCATCTATCAAACAAATCTACCGACCAAAATTTGAGTTGACCAACATCAAACAAATCTACCGTCAAAGTACGGTAGACTTGTTAAATCAACTTTTGCCTATGTGGCAAATGAATAGTAATGGCAATTTTGTAATTGCGTTTTTCTCAACAAAGACCATAAGAATATTTTCGATAATATAAAAAAAATTAGATTAGTTTAATAATAAAAATAAATATAGGTCAAACTAATAATAAATATAGAAATAAATGTCCTATAGTAATCCACCTTAAAGTTAAACTACAAAAGAAAAATTGTTTATACTGAAGTATTATTGAACCAATAAGAAGCTTGGATTAACTAACTCTCATCTATATAAATATAGACACACACAAGCTAACAAATATATATATTTATCCAAACTCCCAAAACAAAACAGCAAAAAATGGAAAAAATACTTTTAATTTCTCTGCTACTACTGATCTCAGTTTCAGTTGCAACTTCACAATCCGTGACCGATCCGGTGACTTTCCTCCGGTGTATCGTACGACAAGGATTGAACCCGCCGAGTTTCACATCCGCCGTCACCTACATCCCAACAAACTCCTCTTTCACTGCCGTCCTCCGCCGCCGCATACCCAACCTCCGTTTCGACAAACCCACCACCCCAAAACCTCTCGCCGTCGTCACCGCCGCCACGTGGGGACACATTGGGACGGCGCTAGCATGCGCCCGCGAGCTCAATATCCAGGTCAAGATCCGAAGCGGAGGTCACGATTTCGAAGGACTCTCTTACACCTCCACTGCCCCGTTCTTCGTCCTCGACATGTTCAATTTCAGAACCGTCGATGTCAATCTCACCGAGGGAACGGCGTGGGTAGATTCCGGAGCTACGATCGGAGAGCTCTATTACCGAATCGCCGAGAAGAGCAATGTCCTCGGATTTCCGGCGGGTTTGTGTACGACATTGGGCGTTGGTGGGCATTTCAGCGGCGGAGGGTACGGAACGATGATGAGAAAGTACGGATTGTCCGTGGACAACGTTGTCGGCTCCGCGATCGTCGATTCGAACGGGAATACCTACGCCGATCGGGTTTCGATGGGCGAAGACCGTTTCTGGGCGGTTCGAGGAGGTGGGGCCGCGAGTTTTGGCCTCGTGCTGGGATACAAAATCCGACTGGTTCCGGTGCCGGAGAAAGTTACGGTCTTCAGCGTCGGAAAAACCGTTGGAGAAGGAGCCGTCGATCTTCTAATGAAGTGGCAGAGTTTCGCTCACAGTACAGATCGGAATTTGTTCGTGAGGGTGACGTTGACTTTGGTCAACGGTACAAAGCCTGGTGAGAAAACGGTTTTAGCCTCCTTTATTGGGATGTATTTAGGCCGGTCGGATAAGATGTTGAACGTGATGAACCGGGATTTCCCGGAGCTAAAGCTGAAGAAAACCGATTGTACCGAGATGAGATGGATCGATTCGGTCCTGTTCTGGGCCGGTTATCCGATCGGCACACCGACTTCCGTACTTCTAAACTCAACAACGGTCGAGAACAAGTTGTTCATGAAACGGAAATCGGACTACGTGAAGCGTCCGATTTCGAGAACCGGTCTCGAGCTAATGCTTAAGAAGTTGGTGGAGGTTGAGAAAGTTGAAATGAATTGGATTCCGTACGGAGGAAGAATGGGTGAGATCCCGAGTTCGAGGACACCGTTCCCACACAGAGCAGGCAATTTGTTCCACATTGAGTATCTTATAGACTGGTCTGAAGCTGGAGATGACGTGGAGAAGGATCATTTGGCACGTGCGAGAGAGATGTACGGATTCATGAGCCCGTATGTGTCAAAAAATCCGAGGGAGGCGTTTTTAAATTACCGTGATCTTGACATAGGGTCAAGTGTTAATTCCACGTACGAGGAAGCTAAAATCTATGGGGCTAAATATTTCAAAGACAATTTCGAGAGGTTAGTGGATATTAAATCCATTCATGATGAGATAAACTTTTGGAGGAACGAACAAAGTATTCCGGTTCGAAGAGAATAAAGTACGACACGAGTGTTGTGTGATTTGTGACATCACTGACATGTATTAAGTTTTCCAGCAAATAAAGCAAAGAATATGTGTAAAGATTGGGTTCTATAAATCGTTGTGAAATGTATTAAGATCTTTGGTTTGAGAATCAATACAAGTTTTTTTTGTTTTGTCGTCCATTGCTAATGAGATATTCTATCATATATAATATAAAAATTATGGATTGTTTCATTGAATATCAACTGAACTGATTTTGAATGGAAAGTTCATAATTCATATTAAGACACACATATCTTTTGTGTATTTCATGCACACTTTTGGTTCTTGTTTACATATTTAGATATATTATCATGATTTCAGGATTTGGACAATTTATTTCTTGATTTTATTATATTTTTCTTGATATCCTACCTTTTTTCTCTTCAAAACACCTCTATTCAACATTCTTATGTGTTTATTTTGCGAAAAAAATTGCTATGTTTCAGGATTTGGACAACTTATATTGATTATAATTGATACCAATTTCCCTACATTTTAATTGGCCGGATAGATGTCTAGTTACCATAATGAAAGTTGGCATTATTTGACCGAAAATTCAAAGTAACCGTACTTTCGCACCGAGCAAAAAAAATTAGAAGAATTTTTTTTTTTTTTTGACGTCAAATATTTTCTTCTATTTATGCAACAAATCTTATCGAAAATCTCAAAAGTGAAAAAGAACATAAAAATAAAAATAATGGATAATATGTATTTAATTCTTCTTCTCTTCTTCTTTGCTGCATCGTACTCATCATTGGGTTCTGCAGATTCCGTGAATGTCTTCGAAGATTTTGTCCGATGTTTCACAAACGAGACGAGTATTTCCGATAAGGAGCTAACCGGCGTCGTTTTGTCCCCTACTAGCGTTTCCTTCACCCCTGTCCTACGCGCATACATCAGAAACGCGCGTTTCAACACCTCCTCAACGCCGAAACCGTCGGTCATCATCGTGCCACGTGTCGATTCCCACGTCCAAGCCGCCGTGATCTGCGCCAAAAAGCTGAATCTCCAGCTGAAGATCCGGAGCGGCGGCCACGACTACGACGGCCTCTCTTACGTCTCCGCCGTAACGTTCCTCGTCCTCGATCTCTCTAATTTCCGGAACATCACCGTCGATTTGAACGACGACGGAGGATCCGCCTGGGTACAAACCGGCGCGACGCTCGGCGAGCTTTTCTACCGGATCTGGGAGAAGAGCGAGGTACACGCTTTTCCCGCCGGGCTCTGTCCTACCGTCGGCGTCGGAGGACACGTCAGCGGCGGAGGATACGGACACATGATTCGAAAATTCGGACTCACGATAGATCACGTCGTCGACGCCACGATCGTCGACGCCAACGGCCGAATTCTCGATCGGAAAACCATGGGAGAGGATCTCTTCTGGGCGATTCGAGGCGGAGGCGGCGGAAGCTTCGGCGTCGTTTTGGGTTTCAAAGTGAAACTCGTGGAGGTTCCAAAAACCGTAACCGTCTTCAGGATAGATAAATCGGTGGACCAAAACGCACTCGACATGGTCCACAAATGGCAATTCGTGGCTCCAAGAACCGACCCGGGTCTGTTCATGAGAGTGCTGTTATCCTCTGCGACGCGGAACAAGACGCAGACAGTGAACGCTAAACTAAGAGCTTTGTACTTGGGAAATGCAAACGACGTCGTTTCGATGTTGGCGAAGGAATTTCCGGAATTGGGTTTGAAGATAGACGACTGTAAAGAGATGACGTGGATCCAATCACTCTTGTGGTGGATGAACCACGTAGACGTGGACAAAGTCAAACCGGAGATTCTACTCGAGCGAGAACCCGATTCGGCCAAGTTTCTCAAGAGGAAATCGGATTACGTTGAGAAGGAGATGACCAAACCCGAACTAAACCGGTTGTTCAAGAAACTGGCGACGTTAAACAGAACTGGTTTGGTTTTGAACCCGTACGGAGGGAATCTAAACGCGACCGCAGCGAACGAGACGGCATTTCCGCATAGGCACAAACTATACAAAATCCAACATTCCGCGACATGGCCCGATGCTGGACCGGAAGCGGAAAGGCTTTACATTGGTAATTTAAGAACGACCTACAGAATCATGACCCGGTTCGTGTCGAAAAACCCGAGGAGCTCGTATCTGAACTATAGAGATATCGATATCGGGGTTAATGAACACGGAGCGGATAGTTATCGAAAGGGAGAAACCTACGGGAGGAAGTATTTTGGTGAGAATTTCGATCGGTTGGTTCGGGTGAAAACCGCTGTCGATCCGGAGAATTTCTTTAGGAATGAGCAGAGTATACCAACCTTACCTCCTAAGAGAAGATAGACAAAGACAATGTGACCATTGTAACTTCTCTCTAGTGTTTCTTCATGGAACTTGGAATAATTTTTAATAGATTTAGCTGCAGCGATATTTTTGTCATACTACACGTTTTTGCCGAACGTTAATTAATGTATCGACCCGGATACTCAAACAAGCTAACTGAATAAATGGTCCAAAAGAGAGAAAACAAAAAAAGTCATTAATCAACAATAACAAAATGTGTCACTATTTGAGTCAGCAAACCAAACACTTTCTGCTTCAACATTAATCAGATAATTTACTCGAAGATTAAGGTTTCTGTGTTTAAAGAGGTTGGCCACTTATCCACCTCTTGAACATGATTGAGCTCTCCTCTGGTTTATACTCTAACGTGTGCCCGCCTCCCTAAATAAACCAAACAATACCAATTAAGAAACCTGGTTTTTTTTTTTTTTTTTTAAAAAGCTTTGCATTTTTGTCAATAAAATGTGGGATCAAAGATTTACTTTCACAGTGGCAAATGTCATCTTATTAGCATAAGTCTTGGTGTATCTGCAAAAAAAAAAAAAATGTTGATCAGTTTATACAAATGAATTAAAAGAAACCAACAAAAAGAAAATGGTGTATACCCAGCGACTTGATCGAGTATCATCCATGGCCTCCATTTCTCAGTAATTGAATAGTTGAGAGACCTTATCCAGTCTTGAGTTGAAACGAAAGGGATCGTCATATCGTGATCACCACTGTTCACCAAAAAATACCATGCCAGAGAAAAGTTTACAAACAATTAATGAAGCAAGCTTGAGAAGAAGTTGTTAAATTTGTGTGTACCTGAAGATGAGAGATCGATAGCCTTTGATGCTGTTATTCATATGGTATGGTATGCTGCTTTTAATGTCTTGAGTGCATTGCACATTCCAATTACATCGTTCCCATTTCCCTGTAGTCCCCTGCAATAAAAAAAAAATACACTCATATATAGAGTTTGATCATCAGATTTATAACCAGTGATTAAATAAACTCGGCATGTCATATACCTTCACGACTTTAAGTGCTCTGCGTACGCTCTCGTTATTAGCCCAGTATTCAGATAGCAAATACCGATACGTCTGCGAAAAAAGCAACCTTGTCAATATATATTCTTCTATAGTGGTTCACTGGTTTGTTAAGTGGCTAGACATTTGATCCAAAGATACCAAGAAGCTTACATAGCAATCAGGAGATGTAGTGTCACAGTTTGATGCTAGAATAAGTTCTTCATATATTCTTGAAACACACTGTAAATAGACAACAAAATTCTAAGTTAAGTGATTTACCATTGAATCGCCAATTCGTGCAACTAAGTTCCAGAAATTTGTGTACCTTCTTGAAGTCTTCAACGAGTCTCAAGCATTCAGTGTTAAGAGGATCCACAATAAAATAATTTCCTCCACAGCTTCTCTTCATTGACTACAAAGTAAGAGTTTTAAAATTGTCATGAATTATAACCACTTCATTGTGGGGAGAAGAGAGAAAGTAATCCTAGATATTGTAATTGATACCTCATAGAGTTCATCAGAGATGAGTGCCATTCCATGGGCAAATGGAATACGAGCGTTCTTGTCAACATCAAAGTCTGTTAACGGGTTTCCGAGCACATAGCCCTGTTTTTAGAAAGCGTAGAGAGGGGGGAAAACAAAAATCTTCAATTCTTAATGCTTGATAAGGTTTATGGAAATAATGTAAGAAGCAAGAAAATACTGATGAAACCTGGAGATTTATTTGAGGTTTGCAGCATATATAATTTCCTGTGATAGATTGGTAAAATAAGTAATCAAGAAACAATAGTCAAAGAAAAAGGCTTGCATAGGGATTGAAGTGATAAAAGAAAACTTACCATTTGAGATTTCTTGAACGATTGCCGGAATCACCTTACCGGAATAAGAGTTTCCGGTGACATAGAAAGGATTGGAGAAATACTCAGGATGCTTGGCCAGCCACTGAACAACAATCACCAACAAAATCTATCATAAGAAAAGAAAGAAAGAAAAACAATAACAAAATCTCCAAAAGTCTATGCATAATGACAGAAGATGCTTTAACGGACGATTTGGTTTTGCCCTTTACCTTACGAAGAAACTCGTCTACCCGCTTAGCGGATCCTGTGTCACTTGGTATATCAGCAAGTGGATCTCTTGAGTAGGAGAAGCCAGTCCCAACAGGCTGGTCCAAATAAATTATATTCGCCACCTGCAAAAGAAGCAACGATCCTAAAACTTGAAGATGAAGAAAATTTTCATTCTTAATAAAACAGAGTGTTTACATCATATGTATAAACTGGTAACAAATTAATAAACTAACAAAACCGGATATGTACATCCCAAAAGTTACCTTAGTCCATGAATATGTAGTAGTGACCAAAGAGGGGATACTTCCATTGTAGGCCTCAACCTTGAAAGCAAGAGGCCCTGATTTTTATTCAATTCAAACAAACCATTGAGAAATCTGCAGACACAAATAAGACTGAGTTAAAGAAGATTTACTTACCATTCTCATAAACAAGGCCAGAGAAAGAAGAGCAGCCAGGTCCTCCAGTTAACCAGACAAGAAGAGGGTCTTCTTCTGGGTTCCTCTCAGATTTGATGAAGTAGTAGAACATTTGATCTTCCTCAGCTTCACCAACACCAATATACCTGAAATGGTTTGACTCCAAATCTCAGAACACAGACTCATTTATATGTTGAAAATAAGATGAATGAAGCGTAGCAGAACCCGGTTTCAAGCTCAAAAGGAAGAGGGCCTTCAAAACCAGGGAGATATCTGATGATGGAGCTTGAATCAGCATGCTGAATCAACGCAAGCAGAAGTTTCGGAAGCAGCAACTTGAGTATCCAAGAAGCCATTTTGTTTTGAGTTTTTGAGTGTTATGACAAAACCATCTCCTTACTCAAAAACAGAGGCGTTGACCCAAAAAAAATTGATGGAAGCTTTTCGGTTGAGTATCGGTTTAACCATATAAACAGGCCGATTGCCATATCTAAACACGACAAATTCGGGTTAGTATCTAACTTGGGCACGTGGAAGGGACATAGTCGCGTGTAATGGGCGTTTGCAGCCGGTCCAAGAAAAATTATTTTTCAACTATTTAGCATTGACTTAAAAGCCGGACCGACCCACCTTTCGAACCGGTTCAGCATGCTGAATCAACACAAGTGGCAAAAAGCAGCCAGCAGCAGCAGCAACTTGAGCAACATTGTGTGTTCTTTGAGTTGATGCTACATTTAGTACGAAAACATCATTATGCCAAACAATAGAAACGTTGACATTGTGATAAAACTTCTGAGTTGAAAGTTAAAACTGTATCATATGTTCGTTTCAATTTGCTTCATATACTCCATAATTCCATATACCGGAAAACTGAAAACCAAATTAAACTGAACCACACCTGGACATAACACTGATCAAATTACAAAAAGAAAAAGAAAATCATTTTAGTAAGTAATTATACACATCACACACTCTTAAACTAGAATCCAAGACAGAAAAAACGACAAGTTATAAAACAAATATAATGAAAAGTTGAAAACCAAATTATACAAAAGCGCCATATGATGTATAAGTTTCGGTTCAGTTCCTGTCTGTACCGTGCAATGCTAGGAGAAGAGCAATCCAGATAAAGACAATCTTTGTAATGGAGACCTCTAGCTTCGAATTCCCATTAAGAAATGGAACACCCGAGAGACTGTTCTGGTTGAGACGATTCGCAAATGGCTGATTGAGAGCAGAATTAGACGAAGATGCAGAAGAAATTGGTTGGTTGAATCCAGTTGATGATGGTTGATTAAACCCGGTTAATGGTTGATTTAAACCGGTTAAAGGTTGGTTTACAGAAGAAGAAGAAGATGGTTGACCAAGAATCGGTTGGTTGAGTCCAGTTGATGATGGCTGATTAAATCCGGTTAGTGGTTGATTTAATCCGGTTAAAGGTTGGTTTACAGAAGAAGAAAATGAAGAAGATGGTTGACCAAGAATTGGTTGGTTCTGGCTCTCAATCGGAAAACCTTGTGGCTTTGTTGGTGAATTGATGACTTCTCCTGTTGGTTCTAATGGAGTGGCCAATTGGGTTTGTGGAGCAGCCTCTGAAGATGATGAAACCAGAAAGCATACAAGAATGATTGTGAGCATCCTCTTTTGTATTTTGGCCAATTTCATGTCCATTTTTTTTGGGGAGATTTTCCAGTGCATTTTCCGATTTACAAAACACTAGATCTTATAGATACATAAATCTTGAGTTGTTAGCTTCATTAAGGTTGTCTGAGGAGTTGATGGAGAGAAAAAGAAAGCAGTTGACCAGAAACACAAATCCAACTAAACCAACCAATAGTGTATTTGTTTTGTTTCAACTATTACATTACTGTGTGTTATATACAAAAATGATAGAATCTATATAAATACAGAAGATATCGAATCAAAAACCGGTTCTCAAACCGGCGCGAATTAAGCCCGTCGGAAAGCGAAATCCAAACCATCAAGGACATCCAAATCACTAGACGAATTCTCACCTGAAAGATCGACTTTTGGAGAGTTCCCTGTACTTCTGCTCAATGCCCAGATCTTGATTCCTTTCTTGTTCTTCTTCAAGCCGACGAACTCTTGACTCTTGCTTATATTAGGACCAAATCTTATGCTTTGGACACTGTCCAACAACAACCTGTCTTCTAGAGAGAGTTTGTTTTTATAGGTGAAGTCAGGGGAGAGAGCTAGTTGCGTCTTGGAGATGGTTATGTTGTTGGGTTGAGAGCCATGGTTGGTTTCTGGAAACTTAACGCCGGGAACTCGTTTCTTTGATGACTTCATTAGTCGATGAAGCCATACAACGAGCTCAAGTACATATGAATCAACTTTTGGTTTATCCGCATGATGAAGTGTTTGAAGTCGTGTTGGATTCCCGTTGTTCTCGCTTTTTCCCTTCCCAAACTCTATCCTGCTTTCCACAATTCCAATTCGGAGTTTTAGATCAGATTCAAGACTCAAGATTCAAAATTCCAGTTGTTAGAGAGAGGCTTACCTTGAATTTGCCCACTCGCCCACCCATCCGAAGCCTTGATGTGCCCTACGGAAATAGATAAAAGATATGACAAAAACGCACAAGGAGGAACATGTTGAACCAAGAATGGTGGTGAAGGAAAGCTTACTTGGTGGTGTTTGTGGCGAATGGGACAAGCCATTGTAGCGATTTCTCCATTTCAGCTTTGATCTCAGATATTGAAAGCTGCAGAAACACACAAGTTAGGCAACAAAAAAAGAAAGAAACAGAACCAAACAATGCATAATAGAGAAACATAGCATTGTTTGGACAAACCTCTTCCTCAGGATCAAGAGTTTGTAGCCGAGGACGAAGAGATTTCTTGACGGTATCAGGTAATGCATTGTACAGCGTGTCCCTTACATTAGAAGGAAGGGATGAAGGTCGAGACGCCTAAAAAATTCAAGGATCAGTTTCAACCAGAGAATATATATCAGAATAAGACTGGTGAGAATCTGGAAGCTTACAATACTATCGATTTGTTGGATTAGATTAGCATAGTGTAAAGAAAGACCAGCTTCACCTAATCGTTCTCTTCCCTGCTTCCCTCCACTGTCTTTTAGACCTATCGTTGATTAAGACCATGATAGTTGAGATTTGGTTTTCCAAAAGTAGGGTCATTATCAGAGGACCAGAAGTAAAAAAAATCATTACCGTTGTTGCCAAAAACTTCCACAATCGTTTGACGTACATAGCAAACCACATCTACAAGCTTCTCAATTATCTACAACAGAAGAAAATATTATAATAACTGGCATATATATACCACACACTAAGACACATCAATTCAATAATCACTTGCCTCTCCCAGATTACGGGACCAGAGCGACTTCTTCTGTAAGCTCCTCACGAGTTTCCTCTGTTGTTTTAGTTCATTTTGTAAGATGATGATACTCTCTCCTACATGTAGTAAAAGAAAATGAAATCGGGAGTCCTTAAAAGAGCCAGGGCTGATCAAATAAATAGCGAGACCAACCTCTACGAGGGAGGTTTAAAGACTCTACTTCTGCGAGCTTTCTCCTGTAATCTTGTTCAAACCTATCCAAAGCTTGCAACTCGTGATATAATTCCTGATAAAGCCAATG
Source organism: Eutrema heterophyllum (assembly GCA_002933915.1). Classification (NCBI taxonomy): domain Eukaryota; kingdom Viridiplantae; phylum Streptophyta; class Magnoliopsida; order Brassicales; family Brassicaceae; genus Eutrema; species Eutrema heterophyllum. Next base: position 1,056,903 of record PKMM01044683.1, on the reverse strand, counting down.
CAAGTTAGTTTCAAATCCCCAGAAAAAATTGACAGCTCATTGCAACTTCAGCATGGAATTAGATCATGCAAGAGTTTTGAAGTGAAGAAAAATAAAACATACAGAGGTGAATCGGGCAAGAGTGACGAGCTCTTGCATCGTTGCCTCTGCCTCATCTTTGAGTAGTTTATGCTGTGAGTTCTCTGTGTCAAGCCTGAAACGTTATAGACCGGTGTACAATGAAAATCCACTGGCATGCGAGTGACTAAAAACACATTGCATAAGGACTTGCTTGACGCAGAATCTTACTTTTTAAAATATCGATCAAGATTGTGCCACTGTAAATCTTTGCACATATTGCCAAATCTGATCACCTCTCCAGAGAAAAGATCAAGTTCCTCCCTACAAAAAAGAATATGAATTAAGAACAAAGAAATGAACCAAAGGCAAAAACAATTGGGGATACATTAAAAAAGCAAACCTTTTGTCAGAAGCAGCAAGAATTTGCAACTCTGTGGTGTCCGTAGAAACCAACTTCTTAACTCCCTTGGAACGCAACATATCCTTCTTCATGAGCTTGAGATTCTCTTCAGATAGAGATTGCAGCAAAGCAGCACCTTTGGCTATCGTGTTGGCCACTTCGAAGGCCAATATTGTGACTTTACCACCACGGGACGATGTAACACCTGAGTGAAACCCGTTGCCCGGGTTCATACCAGACATGCTGCTGCCCAGCGTGTCGAGAACTTCAACCGCCTTCTCTAGCCCCATAACCCCAGCCCGTCCTAGAAACGAGTTCCTCTGCATAATCTGTCGAAAACAAAATCAGAAACAAAAATTTCCATCAATACAAGATGAAGATCTTTCTCATTAGAACAGTATTCAGACATGATTCATATGTCCTTAGAGAAATTGCATGTTAGAAACTGCCCTAAAAAAGCCTTTGAAAAAAATAAAAATAAACCTTGGTAGATTCTGTCCTTAACGGAGGCACCGGCCCGAGTTCACCGGAAAAGTTGAAGAAATTTTCATTAGGCTTGGAGCTTTTCCGCCTTGAGCTTCCGTAATTGTCTGAATAATACGAATCAGAGGTTTTTCTTCTTCTCATGGACTTGAGTTTACCAGACAACCCTCTTGACTTATCATCATCGGTGGATCTCAACTTCTTATCATCATCTTTGAAACCACAAGAACAAACACCTCCCATTTATCTTCTGCAACAAGTAATCAAAATCTCTCAGGGAAAAACGCAACTCTTGAGGACACAAAACAACTGTTATTGAAATCGAAATCAAAACCTGAGAGAAATCAAGAATTGCAACTATAGTGGGGACAAAAAGGAGGACTTGGTAAAATAGAATTGAAAGTGATGAAATGTAGAAAAAGTCAGAACTCAGAAAGAGTTTTTATTATATGGCATTCACAAGCTAAGAGGAAGCACCGTGGAATCAATGGCTCCTTTTGTTTTGTTGACTTATCATGATTTTCTAGAGAAGTCAGAGACACGACTATTCTCACTTTCTTTTGGCATTTTTTAATTTGTTGTTTATCGAAAGAGAAGACCAGAGTTGAAGAAACCTCGCCGGCCTTGTTCGTAAATGAACAATGACGTGCTTAGATTAATTTTGTTTTTTCTCTCAGCAATCTTCAGTTGAATTTTTCGAATATGCGGAAGAATAATCCAATCCCATTGATTTCAACGCCAGTGAAAGTATATTGAAGAAGAAGAAGAAGAGAAGACATGCTTACTTGCTGAGACGCGGCTGTCGAAAACAGTAGGCGGATTCCAGCGCCGGAAACGTAACCACCGCGGCGGCGATCGGGAGATTCTGGTTATTTTTTTTCTGTTGCTGAACTGGGGGTACCGGTTTAATACTCCGGTTTATTCCCTTGAAAAACGGAGATATCTCAGAGAATTCACGGTTTGTTGGAAGTTTCGGCATCGATAGATAGTTCTCTTTCGCTTTTACTCGATTGAAATGTTTGATCTTTTACTTAGTTTAGTTCTTGAGGTTTGCTTGAAGGAGATGAGCTCATGAAGATTGAGCTCGGACCGTCGCAGAGGTGTAATGTGGAAGATCGTGTTTGAGAGGTGAAATGTTGTGGCCCAAATTCATGAAAATGGGTCATTTTAGGCCCATCAATCGTCATTTTCTTAAATAAACTATATATAATTCAAAAATGGATATACCAATAACTAACATGCTAAATAAAAATATATAATTCAAAAATAATCGATCATACATTTTTTTTTGCAAAAAAAAACAAAACTTTTTTTTTGGGTCGAAAAACTTATATTTATCTAGAAAGAACAAAGTCACAATTAAAAAACAATCGATCACACGCTTATACTAAAATAATAGAAGTTAATTTGATAAAGTTAGATTTCTACATAGAAAGTAACATATAGTACACAACTTGTAGTTAAATGACATGAGTAAAATCGTCCAAAACTTTCACTTGATAAATTGGAACTCTACATAGAAAAAATAATATGCTAAGGAGAAAAATTACTCCCACAATGACATGGGTAACTATCCAAAAGGTGATTTAATCCATTTTACTACTTTGAACAAAAAAAATCCATTTCCAGTATTATTTTCTTAATTATCATTTTTTATATTGGCATCTAATACATATACATATACTCTTAGATCTATTGTTAAAATTATTTAATAAAAAATTTATACACTGTACAAAAAAGTCCACCCACAATATATGTAAATTTGAAGTTTTGTGTCAGGGAAGGTCAACGAGAAAATTAAGTTGTTGGGAAGACGGTGGTTTACACAAATGGTGACTAAGTGATGCCTTTAAAGCTCATGTCTCTTGGTCAACATTTCAATTTAAAGCTTTACTGTGCTATATAGTTAGGACATCTATACTAGATTCTTATGTATAACGCAACACACCATGTAATATTCATATTTACATTAAGTATTAACTGAAGTAATTGGTTATATTTGTATATTATAGCTTTACCGTGCTATATTTGTAGTTTTGCTGCTCCATGTTGTCAAATAAATCGCCACTCCGTAAATGTTTATATAATAAATCGTTATTTATATATGCGGCAATCAAAACAAAAGTAAATTGTGTGCTCGAGAGAGTTAATTACAATTAACCATAGTCTTCGTAAACGTTTTGACTTCTTAGTCCATAAAAAAATTATATCTATTGACTTGGTTTTACAAATTTCAAGGTAATGAGTATTAGAGAAAATTGGTTTCAAGTTCTTCAGATTAAGCAGGTTTCCTCAATCGAGATTCAATATATCTTTGTTATCATTTCGTTATTAGGATAAAATCACCAAAAGAATTTTTTTAATGATTTTGCTATGTCTCTTTTTTTACTATAGTGTAAAACTAGATAGACTCTGGTAAAGGATATTAAGGATATAAAGGAACATAAAAAGGGATTGAAAGTACATTTATTGCTTTTTCAGATCATCATGATTATAGGACTTTTTTTTTGTCGTCGACTATAAGACATTTTATATGATCATAACAAATCATCAATAAATTGTGATATTATATATATATTTCTCGTGATATTAGTTAAATACTTAAATGTTGTTATCCAGAAGAGATATTTTTAGCATAATGTAATAATTTATAGATATATGTGACTACTTGTGGGTGCTTGCTGCTTGGGCGTGCGAGTGTTAAGTCTAGTATTTTGCAGCTTTATGGCTAAACTAACATGCCAACTTGGTTAGTTAAATGGTTAATATATTATTATTTTTTCAAGTAAAACATTGGAGAAGTTTAATGTCACAGAAGAAAAACAAATAACAATATATATGACTAGCATCCAAAATTCAGAATGGTCCATGTGAAAATCCCAACCAAATGTTTATAGTTCATGTTTGTTCTATTGGTCGACATCGAATGTTGATTTTTAATTTGTTGAATATAATTCGGCTCTGCAATATTCACCTGGCACTTAAATCGACAGATTAAATTGGAATTGACCCGATCTAACCACCACATCAAATAAAAAGTGCTAACATCTATTTACTTCTGGTATCTTGTGGCAAGCATTATCTACGAGAACGTGACTAATAGTGGATCATGACATGTTTAGTAATTAGTATGTTTTGGCTCTTGTAAACCCATACGGAAAATTTTATACGAATTTAAGATTTTCCTTTTTTTTATTTACGTCCTTATGTATTCTTTAATTGTTACATTAAGCAAAATTATAGATTTGCATGCGGATCATGTGCCGGTTGGTGAAACTAGAAAATTATATAAAATTAAAGAACGCCTCTACAGACCCGTACATATTCAGGAAGTATTGGTTCGTTGAAAATAATTTTAAATTTGAATTTAAACTATGTTTAAAAAATCATATGTTCTTTGCCATGATTTCACTTCGTCGTGATCATATCATATTTATATTTTATTTTATTAAAAATTATATTTCGCGGTGTCAATTGGGATTCTGTTTTGGTTTGATAAAAAAAGCAAGAAGATGGGCTTTATGGGCACAAACGAGGATTGATAAAGATTGCAAGCCCAAACGCATTGATCTGTTTTGTGTTACAAGAAGATGTGCGTTGCACAATACACAAGACACTAGAAGAAGTAAAGCAAAGACAAGGAAGTATGGGTTTACTTTGAAAGACTACACGTTTAGAAAAAAGAGAAAAATATAGATATACATAATGTTTTTCTTCTGTCTTTAGTACGTTGGTAGTTCTTCCGCTCATACTAGTCCTTTGATGATAGAACCTGTAACATAATCTCTGTAATCTTCTTTGAGCTAGTGAAGGTTGGGAGTGAGAGTACTCCCCCGAGACGTACCGGTTAGAGGCCGGGAACCCGGTGATCAATTTCTTCGTGTCGTTCTCTTTAGCAAGTTTCCGCAAACGAATTTCTCTACAAATGGTATCAGAGCTTACTAGGCGAGGTACGATGTTGCTGAAGAGGTTCAAAGGAAGGGCTAGTAGAAGACAGTCTCGATGAGTAAAGATCGGGTTGAGGTGGACAGGTTTGATGGAACTGGTGACTTTTCTCTATGGAAAGTAAGGATGATGGCTCACTTTGGGGTGATGGGGCTGAAGAGCATCTTGAACGATGAGCAACTGTTGAAGGATCCACCTGCTACTGCAGAAGTAGTAGCTGCAGCAGACAGGTATGGCAGAAGTTGTGGAGCTACCTCAAATCGTTAATCCTGCAAAGTTTGAGAAATCAGAGAAGGCAAAGGATATAATAGTACTAAATGTGGGGAACCAAGTACTAAGGAAGATCACACACTATGAGACAGCAGCAGCCATGTGGTCTACACTAAACATGCTATACATGGAGACATCTTTGCCAAATAGGATCTACTTACAGCTTAAGTTCTATACTTTCAAGATGACAGATTCGAAGAGTATAGATGGAAATGTATATGAGTTTCTCAAACTGGTGGCAGATCTAAACAACGTGGGAGTGGAGATTACAGAGGAGGTTCAAGCTATACTGTTGCTGAGCTCATTATCTGACAAATATGGCCAGCTAAAGGAAACACTCAAGTATGGGAGAGATACCTTGAGGCTGAATGAGGTCATAGGAGCTGCCAAGTCCAAGGAGAGAGAGCTGGCAGAACGTGGGAAGCTCTCCAAATCACATAGTGAAGGGCTGTATGTGTAGACAAGAGGCAGGTCAGTTATGAGACCAGACAAAGAATATAGTAAACCATGGATAAGACAATCAAAAAGCCAAGTCAGATCAAGAAGCCAAGTTAGATCAAAGTCAAGGCCGAAATACAACAAGTACAACAAAAGTTGTTTTATTTGTGGTAAAGAAGGGCATTGGAAAAGAGAGTGTCCTGAAAAGTTCTCAAACAAGCCATCAAGTTCAGCAAATGTAGCGACAGAACCAAGGCAGCCATTGGTACTAACAGTAAGCACTCAAGACACAAAAGAAGAGTGGATAATGGATTATGGCTGTAGTTTTCATATTACACCAAACAAGGAGTCATTGTTTGATCTACAAGAATTCGATGGTGGCAAGGTTCTGATGGGTAACATGACTCACATCGAGATAAAGGGGATTGGTAAGATTAAGATCTTAAATCCATATGATTATGTGGTCATTCTAACAAATGTCAGATACATACCTACAATGGGAAGGAACCTGATTTCTTATGGTCAGCTAGAGAAGAGTGGCTGCAAGTATGTAGGAAAGAATTTTGTTGTCAACTTCTACAAGGATAGACAGAGGGTTATTTCTGGCAAATATCAAGATGGGCTATATTACCTACAAGGGAAGGTAGTGAAAGGAGAAGTTGTTGTGGCCAGACCTAAAGTTGATATGACAGTTATTTGGCACTCTAGGCTAGGACATATGAGTTTGAAGAACATGAATGTTCTGGTTAAAGAAAGTTACGTGCCAGTAAAGGAGGTAGACAAACTGGAATTCTGTGAGAGTTGTGTACTTGGGAAATCTCACAAGCAGAGTTTTCAAACTGGCCATCACACCACCAAAGGTATATTGGATTATATACATTCAGACTTATGGGGATCTCCATCAACCCCAGAAAGTCTTGGTGGATGTCGATATTTCTTAAGTTTCATTGATGATTTCTCAAAGAAGGTATGAGTTTATTTTTTGAAGACTAAAGATGAAGCAGTTCACAAGTTCAGGGAATGGAAATAGGTAGTTGAGAATCAGACATGGAAAATGATTAAGTATTTGAGAGCTGATAATGGTCTTGAATTCTGTAATGCACAATTCGACAGCTTGTGCAAGGATGCGGGAATTCAGAGGCACAAAACGTGCACCTATACACCACAACAGAACGGTGTATCGGAGAAGATGAACAGAACCATTATGGGCAAGGTCAGAAGTATGCTTGCTGAAACAGGCTTGGGTCAGGAGTTTTGGGCTGAAGCTACTTCTACAGCAGTGTACTTGATCAACAGAACGCCAAATTCATCTATTGGGCTCAAGCTACCAGAAGGAATCTGGACTGGTTCAAAACCAGATTTGAGTCATCTAAGAAGATTTGGGTGTTCAACATTTGTTCATGTCACTCAAGACAAGACAAGTCTAAGGGCAGTTAAAGGTGTGTTCATGGGATATCCATTTGGTATCAAGGGATACATGGTCTGGTTACCAGAACAAGGAAAATGCACTACAAGCAGAAATGTGGTGTTCAATGAAAATGAAGTATACAAGAGCACATTGGGTAATGCAGATGGAAGAGTAGAAGAAGCTGGTAAAGAGGCGACATGGCTGAAAAATAAGGTTGGAAAAAGGGTATCTTCAGGCGTGGTCTAATCAGAGGACCTTCTACTGGTTATTCTGATGAGGAAGACATATCTTCTCAAGGTGGAGACGGTTCATCAGAAAGTGCAGACAGTTCAAGTTCAGAAAGTTTAGACGGTCTAGAAAGTTCAGAGAGTTCAGGAATTTCAGAAAGTTTAGAAAGCTTAGAAGAATCAGAAGCTGATGAATGAGTTGATGGATCAGAAAATCAACAGTTTCTAGACAATTATGTTTTGGCTAGAGATAGAGAAAGGATGACTAACATTCGACCCCCATCCAGATTTGAAGATGCAGAGTTTGTAGCCTATGCATTGGCAACAACTGAAGACTTAGAAACCGATGAACCTAAGTCTTATGAAGAGGCCATGAGAAGTTCTAAGAGGAAATTTTGGGAAAATGCAACGAAGGAAGAGATGGATTCTCATAAGAAAAGTCAGACTTGAGATTGAATTGAGAAACCATAAGGACATAAGCTAGTAGGGTGCAAATGGATCTTTAAGCTGAAACCAGGCATTCCCGGAGTTGAAGAACAGAGGTACAAGGCCAGGCTGGTTGCTAAGGGTTTTTTGCAGCAGGAAGGGATATACTACAATGAGGTGTTTTCTCCAGTGGTTAAGCATGTCTCAATCAAGTTAATGTTGTCACTTGTGGTTAATATGGATTATGAGTTGGAGCAAATGGATGTTAAAACAGCGTTTCTACATGGAAATCTAGAAGAGAGGATCTTAATGAGTCAACCAGAGGGATTCATACATAAGGGAAATGAGAACAAAGTTTGTTTGTTAAGGAAGTCTATATACGGCTTGAAACAGTCTCCTAGACTTTGGAATCAAAGGTTTGACAATTTCATGAATGACCAGAAGTTTGAGAGGAGTAGTTATGATTCATGTGTCTACATGAGAAACACTCAAACTGATCAAGCTGTGTATTTGTTGCTCTACGTGGATGATATGTTAATAACTTCATGGAGTAAGGTGGTTATTCAGAAGCTCAAAGACAAGCTGAACAGTGAGTTTGAAATGAAGGATATGGGAAAGGCTTCAAGAATTCTGGGTATGGATATTATCAGAGATAGAGAAAAAGGAGAGTTGATTCTGTCTCAGGGAAGTTATCTGGAAAAGGTGTTGAAAACATTTGGAATGTTTGAAGCAAGGCCAGTGGTGACACCAACTGCTTCTCACTTCAAACTTGGCAGTTTATCAGAGGAAGACAGGAAATCAGAAGCTGTACATATGGAGAGAGTTCCATATGCAAGTGATGTGGGAAGTTTAATGTATGCGATGGTTGGTTCAAGGCCAGATTTAGCATTTACAGTGGGTTTTATCAGCAGGTTTATGACAAATCCAGGGAGAGATCATTGGTCAGCAGTGAAATGGGTGTTAAGGTAACTTAAAGGGTTCATGCAATCAGAACTTAACTTTTAAGAGGGATTCTAAATTCTGCATTGAAGGGTTTTCATATTCAGATTATGCAACAGATTTAGACAGAAGAATATCAGTTACTGGCGTTGTGTTTAAAGTTGGTGGAAATACAATTTCGTGGAAGTCAAGTTTACAGTCTGTTGTGGCTCTTTCAACCACTGAAGCATAGTACATGGCTCTTACTGAAGCAGTGAAAGAAGCCATTTGGTTAAAGAGGTTGTGTGCAGAATTGGGTTTCAATCAAGACAAGGTTGTGATTAAATGTGATTCACAAAGTGATCTAGCCCTAGCAATCTAGTTCATCATGAAAGAACAAAGCATATCGACACTAAATTTCATTTCATCAGAGATATAGTATCACAAGGAGATGTTGCTCTACACAAGATTCACACAACAGTCAATCCAGCAGATTTCCTAACTAAGACGGTACCTGGTCAGAAGTTCCAGCTTTGCTGTGAGCTTCTCAACATCCACTGAAGCGGAGCAGAGGCTCCAGGTAACTCCATTGACCTCGCAGAACAGCAGAATTAAGATGAGTTAGTGTCTGTGAGGTTTGTTGCTCAAAGCGTCAGAATTGAGTAAGGCTATTATTTAGAAATGGAGTTACCTGTAGAGATGGTGGAACTGTGCATGAAGAGTCACAGGTTCCAGGTGGAGTATCTGACAAAAGAGTTCAAGAGAGAAACATGGTTAGAAATCACAAAGTGTTTGAGTTGTGAAGAAATCTGTCAAGAAAAGAAAAAGGTGATTCACAGCGGTTTTGGTTACGTGGTCGAGATCAGAATCCGGTGAGAGCGCCGGAAGAGCAAGAGCTCAGTCGCCGGAGTCAACGCCGGTCAACGTCGGAGTCAACTGGAGGGTGTTGACTGGAGGTTGGGCTAATGTTGGGCTCCAAGAGTGGTAGGGCATGGGGCTTCGATTTAGAGACTGGCCCAAAATCATTTCTGTTTTTGTGGGGGTCGTGGGCTTCACATATCAAGTTCAGGCCCAAGGAAAAGGTGATCAGGCCCAAGAAACAAATTGGCCCACCCTAACCCTAAGACCAAGTCGCGTAAGAGGACTTACCGAGATGGTACGACGACGGCTGATCGGAGATGGTGAAGGACGCCGGTGACAGACTAAAAGGATGATAGCGACAAGGCTGTGAGTTTCCTGAGCAAGGTGGAGTCCTTCCATGGGGGCTGAACATGTGAAATCGAAACATTAGGGTTTCTGAAATCACAAAGAGGAAAACCAAAATCAGCGAGAAAGGAGCTTACCAGAGGGTTGTCGGAAGAGACTGAGGCGTGATGGAGCTCGTCGGATACGTGGTGGAGCTTTCCGGATGAGCAATCACCGATTGAAATCGCATATGCAGTCTTTAACCATCGAGAAAGGAAGTTGAGAGAGAGTCGTGAATCTCTCGAAATCGCATGAGGCCGAAGTGGTGGCAGATCGAAACATACGAAGGAGAAGAAGACTCGGGAAAGGAGTTTCTCGGTTCAGGTTTCGACGGCGGTTGCAGAGATGACCGTAGGCAGAGGCTTCGCGGTTTGTCGGAGAAGACAGAGGAAGCGCCGGAGAATCGCTGAAGAAGAAGCATTGGGCTTTGCGACAGGATTCACGGCGAAGAAGCGGTTCGACTTGCGGTTGGAGTCGCCGGTGGAGTTCGGCTGGGGCTCGCCGGAGAAGATGAGTTATCCGTCGGAGTAGCCTGCCGGTGAAGTCTTCAATTCGGCGGCTGCTGGTTCAAATCGCAGAGAGAGAGGTTGAGACTTGAGATGTTAGGTCACGACTTCTCAGGTTCTTGTTTTGTCAAAAGGTGGAGTTTGTCAATTGGGCTTCTGTTTTGGTTTGACAAAAAAAGCAAGAAGGTGAGCTTTATGGGCCCAGACGAGAATTGATAAAGATTGCAAGCCCAAACATATTGATCTGTTTTGTGTTACAAGAAGACGTGTGTTGCACAATACACAAGACACAAGAAAAAGTAAAGCAAAGACAAGGAAGTATGAGTTTACTTTGAAAAACTACACGTTTAGAAAGAAGAGAAAAATATAGATATACATAATGTTTTTCTTCTGTCTTTAGTACGTTGGTAGTTCTTCTGCTCATACTAGTCCTTTGATGCTAGAACCTGTAACACAATCTTTGTAATCCTCTTTGAGCTAGTGAAGGTTGGGAGTGAGGGTACTCCCCCGAGACGTACCGGTTAGAGGCCGGGAACTCGGTGATCAATTTCTTCGTGTCGTTTTCTTTAGCAAGTTTTCGCAAACGAATTTCTCTACACGTTGGTTATTTACGATAATTTATCGGAATTGAAAAAAGGAAATAGTTGAGGTTTTGGAATGTGTTTTCCCATTCAGGTGCATGTAGTCCGCATCTTCCCATGCATATCTATTTCACATAGTCGTTCTCCAAAATAATGTCTAGATCATTAAGTTTTTTGAGCGGACTATTGGTTTTATTTTCTCAAATAGCCAATGGACTAGCCGGATTTAAAAAAAAAAAAAATATTTCATTAAACCCATTTAATTAAAACATAATTTCATTCTATTAAACCGTTGCTTTTTCAAAAAGAAAAAAAAAGTATACGCAAACGCATAAGACCATGAAATGTGTGTCTCTCGCTCTGAATATATTTATAAATACTGTATTAAATAAACCGACGCATAAGACCACCCACCAAAAGTTGGACGTGCATCAATTGGAAGATATTGAAGTTGTAAAAAACTGACGTTGTTGGTTTTTTATTTTTTATAGCTTTTGAGTGCTTTCTCTATTTGCGCATTAATCGGCGCAATTTCTCAATGTACACTTCCCATTGAACAAAAACATACAATCCATTCAAAATTCTATAATATTAAATTAATTTTGTATTAATACACACTCAAATTCCACAAAGTAACATCTATTTACGCGGGTCGATCCTGTAAGCAGTTAGATTGTACTTTCTTGGCACCATACGATCAATCTTAAATTTGTGTGTTTGGTATGATTTTGATGTATCTAAAAGAAGAAGTCTGTCTAGAGGTAAAAAGTTTCATATAAATCGGTTAATAAATCGAGTCTTCCCATCCATGAATTCTTACGATTAGGTTTTTTTTTTGCTATTGTAGACCTATGTAAATTAAATTAGTTGACTTATTTTGTACTTTTTGTTTTTTAAATCATTTCCTCCAAATTTTCTTCAATTGAGAAGAAGAATTGTCGGCAGAGTTGTTTTTTCAACACAAAAAATTAGTTGGTTATTATTTTCTTACTATCCTAACATGGTATTTCTTCAAAAATAAAATACCAATTAGAATTTTAGTGTTGGTTTCTTACATGCATAATTAACGGTGGTTTTAACAAGATGATAATATCATAGATGAGAGAACGCTTTAACCTAGTCAATGATTGGCGAACCCAAACTCATTAGTGTATAATATGCCATCAATAAGGTACATATAGTAGATAGTAGGAGAAACTAAACTCTAAATTATAATGACTGGACTCAAACATAATACCGTAACTACCTAACAAAACCCATTTAATTAATATATCAATGATTTTTCCAATTCTCCCTAAAATTAAACACCTATTTACAACTTATTAACATAGATACGATCTATATTTGAATTAAAAATTGAAGGTATTAAAAGTTAATTAATTTCTGCATTTTTTTTCCAACAATTAATTTCCGCATATTGTATATGGAATGTTTATTTCCAACGTAGAGCTACTGATTGTTTCCCTTAATAAAGAGCACAATAATGAAATGGTGGATGCCCGTAAGGGTACTTGGTGGATGCCCATAATTATTCCCCTCAATTATGTCATATCGACTATCTTAGAAGCGGATAGGACATAATTAACAAAGACTTATGAGATATGATTGCACTAAAAATGGTTTGGACATGTTACGAATTTTATAATATGTCTAATGATTATAGATAGAGCTGTTAAATTGGACTAACCAGTTTACTTAATTCGTTTTACGGTGGACTAAAATATAAACTTAAACTTACACATACTCAAATAAAAATATAACAAACTATAGTTAACTTTTAAAAAATCATATTATTTAGTAAATTGAGTATACCATCTATTTTTAAAACTAAAAACTAATATTTTGACTTACGAGACCCGCTTTTGTGAGCATTTGAAATTAGAATCATAATTCGTCCATGACGAGCTTACACGCTTACTTAACCCATTTTGCGGTAGACTAAAATATTATTCGGGATAACCCTCAAAGAACTACCATATTGAAATACCAACTCTAATATGCATTGTTTAATAACTCTAAGTTTTGTGGTCTTCCTACGAACTCTAAAAAAAAATCAATTTTATTATGCCTAATTCTTTATAAAAATAGTAAAATATTTTTCAATTTTTTTGTTTCGATATATATACAGATAAAATAATATAAATTATAGTGAAAATATTATAAGATCTCTAATAGATTTTTTTTTTGAATATATGTGGATTTATTATTATTTAAAAATATATAATTACAAAAACTAAATAGTAGATACCTTTATTAATGAAAAACAAATATTTTCCATATTCTCTTCGATCTTTTTTAAAAGCAATTATATCATTTTCTATTTCAATTATCTTTTCTTATTTGTAATAATATATTATGTAATAATTTACAAAACAAAATTCATTTTCTTAAATATTTTCTTAAAACGTAGAGATTTGCACTCTCTCTCTTTCTCTCTCGTCTTTGAAATGTTCTAATTAAAATCCTCATTAAATGTCATTTAGCAGCTAATTCTTACATCAAATTCGAAGTCAATCTAATTTTTTTCTTCAACTTCTTCTAACCATTGGTTATGCTTTCCACTTACACGCATTCTTACCAAAAGCAAAATTCCACATAATATACTAGCTACGTCCGGTTTTTCAGTCTTAAGTTGTTTTTTTAGATCAAATGGATTCACTATTTGGGTAAGAACACCACTTGGAGACATGTTTGTTTTTCTATACATAAGTGTGATTATGTCAAAAAAAATAACAAAACTGGCATTTGGAAGTAAGTATGCGCCACTTATGCCATTGCATAGTTAATCACTTAATCTTTAGACAATGTCTTTAATGCCAATTTGTTGCTTTTCAGCCAAATTGGCCACAAGTACTATTAATGACCACTTCTTACTACTCATTCGGTTCCCTTATATAAGATGTTTTTAAAAAAATTCATTGTTCATTTATTTGATTTTTATAAGTTTCTGTGCAAAATTTATACTTATTTAATATGTTATAGCCGGCCAATTGTATTCTGTAGTAATTTTTTATTGGTTGGATTGTTTTTAATTAAATATTAAATAAGACTTTTAAGTAAAAAATAAAACATTTATAGCTTCTTAATTTCCTCATTTATAGCCAAAAAAATCTTATAAAAAGAAATAAAGGGAGTCATGCAATTGACTCTTACACTAAAAGCAATGCAATTCCCACATTAGAAGCCAACAAATATAATAACCGATCCCTAGTATTTTTTTGTCATCTGTAAAAATTTTATTCATTGTTAGCTAAACCTGGTTGAAATATATAAACCGGAAAGATAACAAGATATCACTGAAAACAAAACCCCAAAAAAAAAGATACAAACAGGGATATAAACTATAAAAAGTAAAAACAGTGTAGGAAGGTTAAAAACTATAAACTCTTAAACACTAAAACTGAACAGTTGAACAAAAATAATCCCACCCTAATCCTCCAAAATAACCGATCCCTACTTATACAAACATATTTTGGACAACAGGAAGAAAATACGCATACAGTATTTTTTGGTTAGGTGTATATATTTGACCGTTATGTCTAAACATTCAAACAATTCGATGCCATCTAAAATAACATAGTTGTTAATCATATAACTTTTCCCAAGTTATATTGAATATGAAAATCGTTTCATTTCGTTGATCATTGGATTGTTTAATATAATTATATATATATATATATATATATTCTTTTTTTTGTTTGTTCACATATATACTTCTTTATATTCTATCAGTAAAACTATTCTAGTCAGTAGTCCCTTTCGAAACTACAAAGTAAAACCGAAATCTACAGGATGTAAACATAAGGGATTTTGGGGACTCTCCTTAAAGTGAAAGGGTGTTGAAAAAATTGATGCTTATTTACAGAATGAATTTGTTGACTTCTAAAGAGGCTACGCATTCACAAGCATAGTCAAGCTTAGGGTTTGGTGGTTTCAGTAATGGATTATATCATTAGTAATAGAAAATATTACATAAAAAATCATATTCTGTAATTTTATTCTGTATTACATAAAAAAATAATATTCTGTATTACATAAAAAAATCTGTAATTTTGTAATATTCTGTAATTTTATTCTGTATTACATAAAAAAATCATATTACATAAAAACCATATTCTGTAATTTTGTTAAATATTACATAAGAAAATATTACATAAACAATCATCAACCATTTGTTTATTTCTAGAAATACACAATTTTTGTGGATTTCTAGAAAAATACAAGGAAAATATCTAACTTAGTCTAATATTCATATTCATTCTATGTTTTACATCTTAAATTTTAACAGACGTTACAGAATTATAAACGTTGTTAAACCTGGAAAAAAAAACCTAAACTACCTTGTATTTAAATGTTTATTGTAAAGGGTACGTAGAAATAAACGTTCAAATGCAACGTCGACTATAATTCTTTTGTTGTTAATTAGAATTCACAACATTTCTAGTTCTCTAACGTCCGCTAAGTCAATAATGTAAAATACAAGCGCATCAGTAAATTTGATTATTAAACTAAGTTAATTGTTTTTAGTGTATTTTTTTTCTAGAATCCAAAAAGATTATGTATATTTATGAAAATAGCTAAATAGTAGTTGACGGTTTTTTTATGATAATTTTCCTAAATAAATTTTTACTATACATCCCTAACATCAATCGAGCTAAGCTAGTCACTTATTATAGAAGCTGATGCTTAATTATATGTTTAGATGTTGACAAAAAGATTTAATTTAAGTTTTTATTTACGATCAAATTTAATATTATATGTACATATCTCAACGTCATTGTTTAAAACCTTTTCTATGTGACAACGATTAGTATGCACCATCTAGTTCTAATGATTTTTAGAGCTTAATACTTGCTACAAATTTCTATTTTGAGAAACCAAGAGATAGTGGTCCAATAACATATTTTGAGTGATAAAGATTTTTCGATGGATTAGGTAATTGAGTAGTCCGTCCATTTACAGATCTTCTACTGTTAACTCTATTTGGCCACTCTAAAAGTATTAGATGACACAAAAATATGATTTTCTTACATATTATAGATATTAATTTGGATTTTATCTTGAGACTTGCCGGCTGTAAAAGTAAAATTCTACTTTAAAAATTTTCGTGTATTTTAAATTAAATCTGACAAAAATTATTTAGTTGACAAAAGAATTCAAAATAACCCATAT
This sequence comes from Eutrema heterophyllum, assembly GCA_002933915.1. NCBI lineage: Eukaryota > Viridiplantae > Streptophyta > Magnoliopsida > Brassicales > Brassicaceae > Eutrema > Eutrema heterophyllum. The sequence goes on along the minus strand of PKMM01044683.1, from coordinate 1,040,824 downwards.
ATTAACAACAATAATCATATATGTACGGTATATCTTTGATTGAAAATCTCGTAGAAGTAAAGTAAAGATGTTAAACTTGCTTAATGTAATATATCACCAAAGAGTGCACGGTTCACATGATCTATAAGATTATGGAACTTAATACAGCTCTCTAAGATGTAAAAATTAATTTTGTTATAAAGTAAATATCTAATTTGAGGGTAAAAAGGAGAGATGCGATATATACCTATATTATTTTGATTCAAGAATAAATTGAAGAAAATGGATTTAGCTTTTGAGCCACAATAACTGGAGATGGTGGTGTCAGTATCTTTGAAATTATGAAGAAATCTGTCCCTACAAAGTTAATACCCACAAATTATGACCTACTTTCAAACACCATATCTCTCTCCATAAACTTGGGGTCATAATCAATTAGCAATAAAAACAAATTATACATCAACAAATTTCATTTTCTTTTTGTCGTCATGGAAACGAAAATCTTAGAAAGAAGTTTTTCCTGCTTATATCAATACTGAATGTTTCAGATTCGGTTAGCAACCTGCTCTTATGGTTGGGCTAAGAAATAGTGAAGAAATACAAATAATTTGAATATAAAAACTAGTTATGATTTTTCTGTAGGAAGTGTTAGATTTGATGCATTGAAGAAAGATGACATTTATACGTATATATTCTCATACACATTCATAATTACACAGATATTTAATTTAATAACTAGATAGGCATTCTGTGAAATAGAAATGAAATTATTGTTATTTATTATATTTTTCTAATTTTATTAGATGCACAAAAATGATCACGGTGGAAATAACGAAATCTAAGATCAGCATAAACGATCTGACTAAAAAAATAAAAAAATCATGATGGAAATGTTAAAGGACCAAAAAGGCTATGCATTAAACAATAAAACAGTAGCCCTAATGATTCCGAAATTGTAAAGAACTGATTAACACTATACACTAAAGAAGAGTCAAAAGAGCATGACGTACTTATTACATCAACTTTACGTATAAAACCTGTCCCTCTCCCTATATAAAACCCCAACACATACATATGAAACTCATCAAGCAAACTTAAAAACCTCACAAGCAAAAAAAAGAAAAACAACAAAAATGGCGTTTACGATGATAACTAACGCAAACGCGTTTCTCGTAACCCTACTAATACTATCACTATCTCTTTCTTCCATTCCATTTTCTTCTTCCACAATCCAACAAGACTTCGTCATGTGTCTTGTCGACAACTCCGACGCTTCGTTTCCGATGGACTCGTCGTTCTTCACTCACGACCTAAACGCTTCTTCCTTTAAACTGGCGTTAGAGACGTCTGCTCAGAATCTCCGTTACTTGATGCCGTCGAATCCGAAGCCGGAGTTCATTTTCGAGCCGCTTTACGAGACGCACGTTCAAGCCGCCGTTGTTTGCGCCAAGAAGCTGCGGCTTCACCTGCGGTTAAGAAGCGGCGGTCATGACTACGAAGGTCTCTCTTACGTCTCCGAGATGGAAACGGCGTTTGTGATCGTCGATTTGTCGAAGCTTAGACACATCAACGTTGATTTGGAAAGTAACAGCGCGTGGGTTCACGCGGGTGCTTCTATTGGAGAGGTTTATTACAGGTAAATATTTTTTACCCTAAGAATTATATGTTTTTTTTTTTCTTTTTGGATGATATCATAGAATCATATGTTATAATCTTTTTTTTTTAATTCTATTTCGTCTTCTTAAAGATTAATTTATACGCAAAAGCATAAAGTTTGATTTCGGGGACACCTGATTAATTTCTTCTATAAAGTATAATTTTTTTTTTTAATATTAAAGGTATGGGAAAAAACCTCGATAATGCGGTTTTTAAACTCGTGATTTTTTTGGTTCTTTATAAAGTCCACAGTAAAAGTTAAAAACAAAGGGTTTTAAACTCGTGATTTTCTTGGTATACGATGCCACACAGAACCAAGCAGACCACAGATAATGCGGTTAATCAAACATAAGTTGCGGTTGATCCATTGAAAGCTGGTTTATTCCGTTTTGGTTCTTAACATCGGAATAAACCAGCCAATTTATTAAAAAAAAGTTTCGTACTATAACTGGTTTTATAACTGAAATTTAAAACCGAACCAATTTATTAAAAAAAAAAACCGAATATGGTTGAGCTGTGGTTATGACCCGGTTATTAATCGGTTTATTTTTCACGGTTTGAAGGATCCAAGAGAAAAGCAAGATCCATGGTTTTCCGGCAGGTTTATGCACCAGCCTAGGCATCGGCGGCCACATAATCGGCGGAGCCTACGGTTCGATGATGCGGAAGTTCGGGCTCGGAGCCGATAACGTCCTCGACGCCAGAATCATTGACGCTGACGGCAAGATCCTGAATCGCGCGGCGATGGGAGAAGACGTTTTCTGGGCGATTCGCGGCGGTGGCGGAGGAAGCTTCGGCGTTATTCTTGCCTGGAAAATAAAGCTCGTTCCTGTTCCGGAGATCGTTACGGTGTTCACTGTCACGAGGACGTTGGAGCAAGACGGGACAAAGGTTTTGCACAAGTGGCAACAAGTCGCTGACAAGCTCGACGAAGATCTCTTTATCCGCGTGATTATTCAGCCGGCGAGCAAAACCCCAAAGAGTAAAGAGAGAACTATCTCCACTTCGTACCAAGGCCAATTTCTCGGCGACGCAAATCGGTTGTTGCAGGTAATGAGGTCAAATTCGAATTTCGTATAAAATTACGGGTGTGTATTGTAATTTATGAAAGTTTGGTTATAACGAATTAAGGAAGTAAGTTCTGATTATGACAATTTCAACCTTGTTTTTTTTTTGGACAGGTGATGCAGAGGAGTTTCCCGCAGCTTGGACTAACGAAGAAAGATTGTTTAGAGACAAGCTGGATCAAATCGGTGATGTACATTGCTGGTTTTCCAAGCACCGCGCCATCGGAAGCTCTACTTGACGGGAAATCGTTGTTCAAGAATTACTTCAAAGCCAAATCAGACTATGTGGAAGAGCCAATTCCAATAGAAGGATTAGAAGGGCTCTGGGAAAAGCTTCTAGAAGAGGATTCACCATTGACTATATGGAATCCTTATGGTGGAATGATGGCGAGAATCCCCGAGACAGAGACACCTTTCCCACATAGGAGTGGGACATTGTTCAAGATCCAATGGCTGACTTTGTGGCAAGACGGGAAAGCGAGCGAGGCGAAGCATATGGAGTGGATGAGGGAAATGTATAGTTACATGGAGCAGTATGTATCGAAAAGCCCGAGATCCGCGTATGTGAACTATAGAGATCTTGATTTGGGGACGAATGGTAAAGGGAGTGATGCAAGAGAATGGGGGAATAAGTACTTCAAGGGAAATTTTGAGAGGTTGGTCAAGATTAAAGCTAAGTTTGATCCTGAGAATTTCTTCAGACATGAACAAAGTATTCCTACAGAACTTAAGTGAAATTTTGAGTTAAACAATAATAAGAGTGTGTGGTTTGGGATTTGTCTTAGGAAAGACTTTTGTTACTTGTGTTTTTTTGTGTCTTTTTTGTTTGTTTTTAAAGCATGATCAATATACATTTGTAATTCAAAATCGTTATCCAATCTAATTTTGCATGAGTTCTTGTTTAACTAAAGTAAAACAAAAATAACAAAAGTCTTTCATTCAATGCCGCATGAGTTCTTCTTAAAGACCATATGTAGTATCAAAATCGTTATCCAATCCAATCTAATTCAAAATCGTTATTAAACCACCTAGTATCATATTACATATGTAGACTGATGATAACAAAATTATTTTCTAACAAAAACTCTTAAGAGGCTGACCAAAAATGAGTTAATGTAGTAAAGAGAGCTCCCCTAACAATCTGTCAAAGTTATATATACTCACATCTGTTTCCACTAATCTTTTGCCGATCCAATCAATCTGAGTTTTTTTTACATTGCAGCTTTTCCAGCTCCTTAGGGCATTTTCTTTGATGCACCATCTTCAACGTCCTTGAGCTGGTAGTAGTGAGGAGCTAACTCAATCAACCACTCTGGTTTCAACTCCGTTACCTGCTGCATATATTCCTTGGACGTAAGCACTAGTTCATGATATACAACCCATCTAGGCAATACCTGAGATAAGCCTGAGCTGGGATGTATGTGCACTGTTTGGGGATGCTTCACAGTTCGATATGATCCATTCTTCTGCAGCTTCGCAGTGTGCGGAAAAAACCCGGCTACAATGGGTTTCCTAACCGAGTCCATATCATTCAGGTTTGAGCTGATTTCTATCTCCACTCGCTCGAGAAGTCCTTCCAATTGGTCACGGATATCTCTGGCTCTTTTCATTCTCCGGACCTGAATGTAGTTCTCGTAGCACCACTGAGTAGAATAGTTTCTTTCTTTCCATGAACTGTAAACCTTTAGCAAAGCAATGTGGTCACCAACGTTTCCAGTGTGGAAATTCATTCTTGCGTTGTCGGCGTGAACCTGTTTGTCCTTGGGACAATAGAAGATAGAGCCTCCAATTGACAACATAGCAGCAATGGATACTATCTCATTTGAGCACTTGTACTTGTCAGAAACAACAATCATCTTCGACAGCATTGGATCAAGGGGAAACTCTGTCATCCTTCTACCGACTTTAGTCAATTCACCGAGCTTATTAAGGGCGCCAGAGCAAAAAGCAGTTCTAAAGCCTTGACAAGTGCTTCAGCAGGTGGAGGGTCCATGAAATCAAAGTGTATCAGGTCATGAATCCCAAGACTCTTCAACACAAGCACCACACTTGCAAGATTCGTCCTCTAGACTTCTGGCACCGTGTTTTCCTCTAAGTCGTTGTTGTAGTTAAACGCTGTGTACATACGGTAACACTTCCCTGCGCTTGTTCTTCCGGCTCTACCGGTTCGTTGAGTTGCTGAAGCCTTGGAGATAGGAGTAATAAGCAAAGATTCCATCCCTGTTCTCGGGTTATATGATTTCATCTTGCTAAAGCCTGGATCAACAACATACTTTATACCATCAATCGTCAATGATGTTTCAGCAATATTTGTTGCCAGGACTACTTTCCGTGCCCCTTGTGGAGTTGGCTCAAATATCTTTGCTTGGAGTTCGCTTGGAAGGTTTGCGTAAATCGGGCATATGATCAGTTCACGAATCTTTGTACCGAAACCTCTTATCCTGTGCTTCAAGATCTCTTCTGCAGTTTCAATCTCCTCTTGGCCTGTGAAGAAGACCAAAATATCTCCAAGTGGCTCCCTCACATGGATAGTGAGCACAGTAACTATTGCTGCGTCCATGTAATCAGCGTCAGGTGCACTTGTGAAGTTGATTTCAACTGGATACCTTCTTTGATGAGCTTTGGTCCCAATCAAAGCAAAGAGAACATAAAACACACAAGAACTTTCTTAATAGGTAGTTGAGACTACCTTTATTTTGGGTTTTCATTGATTTATAGAAACAAAGTACAATGAAGCAATAACAATTGGAATCACACGATTCCTAAACAAAAGGGAAATGGGAAAGTGGAATACTGGTTCCTCAAAACAAGGAAGTACATCATCCATTATTTGCAGGAAACAAGATAACTTCGTAAAAGATTAAGTTAAACTTAATCGATGAACCTAGTATTGGGCTTCAGAATGATTGTTGACTTCTTTTTGTTGTCCACTTCCTTAAGCCCATCATCAAGCCCAGCATGATCTTCTCCTTCACAACTTCGACGCTTATCATTCTTCCTGGGAAATGAAAAATCGGGGCTGCATCAAAATAATCAGAAAACTTTTCTGCATCCATTGTAGCACTAAATATCAACAACTTCAAATCAGGTCGAAACCTCGCTATATCCTTAACTAATCCAAACAGTATATCGGTTGACAATGTTCTCTCATGCGCCTCATCCACAATCACGACACTGTAGCTGGCCAGGTCTGGTTCGCCAAGCAGCTCACGCAAAAGCATTCCATCAGTCATATACTTGACAACTGCTTTGTCTGAAGTACAATCCTCGAATCTAATGGAATATCCAACCTCATGTCCGAGTTTGACACCCATCTCTTGAGCCACACGTGCAGCAACACTCATAGCTGCAACTCTTCGGGGCTGCGTACAGCCAACCTTCCCGCGCTTTGTGTAACCAGCTTCATGGAGATATTGTGGTATTTGTGTTGTCTTTCCTGAACCAGTGTCTCCCACAATGACAAGAACCTGATGCTCTTCCACAGCCTGAAGCAGTTGCTCACGGTACGCGTAAATTGGCAGGCTTTTTCTGACCTCCTGAAGCTCCTCTAAAGCTGATTTCTCTGCTGCATCTTGAGATTCTTTAGCATGCATATCATCTTCGTAATTCTCACCAGCCATCACAGATTCTTTTATGAAGTTTATTTGGTCCTCAAACACAAACTGGTAATCGTCTGAGGCTTGCTTATTCTTTGCTCCAAATTTTAATGTTGCTTTTCCAATCTGATGGTCCTCCCAAGCTTCTTGCTCTGCAAATGGATTCATATTTCTCTGTTGAATCCAAGTCCATGTACCGTTGTACAGCAACAGCAAATCTCTTCTCCTGATCAACACCCCCCTCTTGATCATCATAAGCATCAGGAATTCTATACTCCTCTACGTTATCTTCATCTTGTGTTCTTTTCTTCACGAGATCATATAGCTCTTTCTTGTATCTAAACTCACGAAGCTCTGTTTCTGTGAGCTTTTCACCTCCGAAAAGATATTGTTCATCTTCTATCTCATCCCTTAATTAGTTCTTCCAGTTTCTTCTGTTCCCTCTTCCTTAAATACTCTTGTCTTGAGACTTTCCTTAACGAGTTTAAACCATCATCCTTCTCCAAAGCGTTTGCTTTTCGAACAGCCTCTTCTTGCTCTTTCTTTGACAACTTTTGCTCTGTTAGCTTTCTTGTCCGTGAAGTATCACGATCTTTTAAATGCTGCTTCAGTTCTTCTCTCTCCTTTTGGTCACGCAGTCTTTCCTCTTCTGACTCAGAACCATCATCCTCGTCTTCGGAAACCTTTCTTCTAACGTGTCTATCGTCGTCCTCTCTAACACTCACCTCGTCATCACACTGCCCACTTTTCTTGCCCTTATCTGACTTTCTAGATTCAGAAGCCGAAGGTTTTTTCTCCACAACGACTTCGTCTTCATCATCATCATCATCATCTAAAAGAGCATATGTTTTTTGCTTCTTCACTAGCATTGCTGCCTCTGCTTCCTGTTGTTGGTAGAGATTCACACCAGTAGTTTTGCGAGGGACTCTGGCGAAAATTTCTTCAGCAAACGAACGAGCATCACCAGAAGAAGAAAACCCGTAATCAACCAACTCTTCCACAAGTTCAGTTGGTGATTTTGATGTTTTAGCCATTGCAATGAGATAGTTAACAACAGCTGTTTGAGAATAGCCTAGTAGCACCATCAGCTTGTCGGAAACCCAAGTCTTTAAATCATTGCTCGCCATTCTCAAGAGTGAGAAGATTTCGATAGTGACGACGTCGTCTGTATTCGAAGCTACTGATAAGCCCGAGTGTATATAAAGCGGAATCTATCGAAGTGATTTCACCGGAGACGGTGGAAAGAAAAGGCCGTGACAGTCTCCGACGTCGATGTTATTATATGACAAAGGGAGAAGAAAATGTTGTATTGTCTTATGCTAGTCCTAGATACGTCTTATGCTAGCCCTAGATACGATTCTATAATAATAATGGAATGTTAAAATAGTTAAGAGATAGTTAAGAGATATGGAAATATACTATATGATATTTACATAGGACTCTCTAATAGTTAGTTTGCTGATTTCGAATAAATCATTCATTAATGACTTCGATGTTTCAATTTTCTGTTTTTCTAATTGATCATTAATTTATTCAAGATAACTCCTTTAAGAAATATTGTATTGTTGGGGAAAAAGAAATTAAGAACTTTTGTTTCATTATGAGTTCTGACAAATACTTTTCCTTGGATAAATGATAAATCATAAAAACGGAACTTCTTGTCTTGTTGAACCGACGTAAATATCAACACACCGACTTAATCAGTTTCCTTTCCTTTTTTTAATCGAAGAGACAATCTGTTTCCTATTCCGCAACGGTTTGATATTAATTTGGGTTTTCTGAAAAAAAAAAAAAAAAAAACCATCATCTGGCTTGGATTTGCAAATTAACGACCTCGAAAAAATGCAGGTCAATCATTCACCTCACCTTGTATATTTAACAGACTCACTAAAACGAAGTGGTTTTGGTAACATAATTTAAACAAAAAACAAAATTAAGACTCGAACCCTTGACATCCTTAGAGAATAAAGAGTTCTTAACCAATGGTGATGTATTATTTTCGTTTCTTAGAATCGAGAGAAGCTGTCACTGTCACCGAGACCAAATTTACAATTGCGATGGAATATACCGTGAGCTTCATAAGCCCATGTTCGGCGAAGGCAGTCGTCGTCGTCGAATCCCATCTTCCAGATTTCGAATCAAATATAGACAAAAAAAAATGGTAAGCTTTGAATAGTTTCAGATCTGCTTTTTCCATGTAAGATGTAGTTATAATTAGTGAAATTTACCTCTAGACACTTTTTTAAGTTTATATTACAACTTATAACTATCAATATACTTTTAGTGTTTAAAAACTCTTGTACCCTTAAGAATAAAAAAACACAGTTTTAGTTTTTTGCGTAGCTAATTTCTCTCCGATCAGAAATCAGTGGCGACTATCGACTCAGACGTGACTATGGTTCCTGCCGGTGAAGCCTCAAGCAGCGCCGCTTCTTCATCTTTTTCCAAGAAACCGAAGCGCTTTGAAGTTAAAAAGTGGAGCGCCGTCGCTCTTTGGGCGTGGGGTAAGAAACCCTAATTCTTCCGATTTGTACGCCGATCCTCCTTCCTACATCGCACTTTTTCTTCTTCATCTTTTTTAGGGTTTTGTTGATTTTGCTCTTGTTTCGATTGCAGATATCGTTGTTGATAACTACGCCATCTGCAGGAATCACATCATGGATCTTTGTAAGCTTGAGATATTCTTTATAATCTGTTGTTCTAAATCATCGTCATGATCTCTAACTTCGTGGATGGATATTTAGGCTTACTTCCGTGTTTCGTTTTTTTGTTTTTAGGCATTGAATGTCAAGCTAATCAGGCTAGCGCGACCAACGAGGAATGCACTGTTGCTTGGGGTAAGTGTTAGTTCTTCTGCGCCCTTGAATCTGTGCTTGGGGTAAGTGTTAGTTCTTCTGAAACAAGGATTGGTTTATCTAATTTTAGATGGCCATAAATGTCAAGCTGACTAGCGCATTGGTGATTTTTTCAGTCCTTGTTGTGGTTTCTTCTAGTCGATAGGTCGTGATTCTTAGATTCTTTTCTTAGGCCGCTTCTGGTGCAGTTGGGTTTGAGTTGTTTATGTTTGGTTTTTGTGGCTTATAGAGTTCAAGGTTGGTATGATGTTGTTTATGATTTAACCAAACGTTTGATGTTGTAGGCTGGACAAGAGTCTTTTAGATCCATCACCATATCGTACTACAGAGGAGCAGCCGAAGCTTTACTGGTTTACGACATTAACAAGTGAAGAGATTGATGTTGGTCATGAGTTTGAAGAAGATGAATTGGAAGTATTTGATCTTAGGATCATTCACTGGAAAAATAGGTATGATGGTGCTTTGAAAGGGTGGGATGGAAAAATTGGTACACTTAACTTTGTCCACTATATAATTGTAAGTATGTACCTAGTTACAGTGGACTTTATATCGTGGATAGAAGTAAGTTTAGATAGAGCGGGTGTAGACTACTAGTTAATGCGGGCAAAGTATCGTGGATAATGTTGATACCGGGTTTAGCACAACCCCGATAATCACACAAGAATAAGCCAAGATGGCCGGTGAACTAGGTCGGTTGTCTGACCATCAAGGTTCGATGTAAGATCGACGTGAAGGTCGGCCTAGTCTCGACGACGATGAGCTAAGACAGTGGAGAAGAAGAATTGATTTTATAGCTGAACCCCGAAGGGCTGCCTACGTACCCCGAGATGGGGATCAAGCCAGATCGTAGTTCATTCGGTTACATGATTTCGTTCGGTGGGCTGACGAGCGACAAAGATGGTGAGTAAGATCGTTGATGGTGAGAGTGGGTGAGGTCGGCATCGTGTGTGCTTCGTGGTTGACATGCACGTTGCTTGGCATGCAAGTTACTTGCCATACATGTTGTTCGGCATATGTTCAAATGAGGTCGATACGTCTTTATGTGAGCTTGTTCTCTTCATGCTCGGCACGTCTTCAAGATCCTCACGTTCGTTGAGTTCGGCATGGTGCCGTGATCGGTATGTTCGTCACGTTTGTCGAGTTCGGCATGGTGCCGTGATCGGTATGTTCGGTGTGATGTGATGACGTCGTGGTCGGTTCACGTTCGGTGGCGACGTGCATGGCTCATGAGGAGAGTAAGTGATGTCGTCGTTTATGTCTCACGTAATACTTGTTGTTTGTCATGCACATCACATCTTCTTCTCAAGTCACGATGGTCTTCATGCTCGGTACGTGAGCTTGTGATCATGTTCGGCATCTCTTTCATGGTCGTGAGTGAGTTCGTTCTCTTCATGCTCGGCAAGTCTTCAAGATCGGCATCCTTTGCCGTGTTCGTGATGATGAGCTCGGCGTGTCCAGTTCGGTACGTCTTGATTGTCGGCACGCCTTCATGATCGGCATGTGCCATGTTCGGCATGTGCGGCGAGTTCGGCGCGTTCTGCAAGTTCGGCTTGTCCGTGAGTCGTGATATCGTCGTCGTGATCGTGTGAGCTCGGTACGTGAGCTGGGCGTGTCGTCACATTCGTTGGTCGCCATGTATGTCGCTCTGTTCATGCACGTAGCTTAGCGTTGTTTCCCATAATTACCATGCATGTGATTATGCACGTCCTCTTTTGAGTTGTTTTTGTTGTTGTTCGGTTTGTTGCCGATCTCGGATTGTTTCGTTTGATTTTACATGCTCGTCAAGTTTGGTGATGAATTATGCTCGTTCTCTCCTCACGCTCGTCAAGGTGAGCTCATGTTCGGTCTCTCTACGGTGAGCGTTCGTGTTCGTCATTTTGTTTCGGTCAGGTCCGGTCTCGTCGTATTTGTTCTCGTCACGAGCTCTCCTCGTGGTTTCAAGAATCATGTTCGGTGCTTTGATGTTGGTGTTGTTGGTTGATGTCGGGTATCTTGGATTCCTCTCTCTAGAATTCGTCTCCTCCCCCCCTCTCTTCCACCTTATTTATAAGGTTTTCTGGCAGCCATCAAGATTCCTTTTCCCCTGAAAAACCGGACTAGTGGGCGATGACGTCATCGCTGACGAGGTGCTGACGTCAGCGCTGATGGGCCTTTATTTTTGATGGGCCGAGCTTGATTTGTATTGGGCTAGGGTGGGGTGCTAAACCCACCACCACCAGATAACGTTCAGTGGACGAATTGTGTGAACAAAGTAGTGTGGACTAGTTACCATGATCAAAGAGTCGTGGACTATGGAGTGTGGACAAAGTATTTTGGGAAAGTAACCTATGTCAAGATCGAACACAATTCTTAAAAGTCCAATTTCAGATTGATGTTGTTCATGAGCTTGAAGAAGATGAATAGGAAGTATTTGATCTTAGGATCATTCCCTGAAAAGTTAGGTACCTAGTTAGCGTGAACATTATATCATGGATAGAATTCAGTAATATTATTGTAGACAAGTTGTGTGAACCAAGTAACGTAGACTACATTGCATGGACGAAGAGTCGTGGACTACAGCGTGGACTCGTGATTTACCTATCTTCCTCTTGGTTGATCGTGGTTGATCTTGCTTGTTCAATAGTGATACTTTGTAATATTTTACTTTCAATGTTCATTGTTCAATTATGATGTGTTATACTTTTAGATGTTGATGATGTGATGATGTGCTGCTTTGTCACAAATAATGTTGGTGAACCTTTGATTACTATGTACATACCAGAAGATGATATTTCATCTGCAAAATACATTGAGAATATTATTTATCTAGAAGCAAACTAATGTTCAAAAATCTAAAACAGACGTTCATCGGAACCTCTCCCCCACATCTTGTCCATCATGATCTATCCACTCTAGTCCATCGGTTCTTGTCCACCACTAGTCCACACTATTTTGTCCACCGGGATTTATCCACGCTATCTAGTCCACACTAGTTTGTCCACAATATTATTATTACTTTATCAAGTGGCATCTCTGCAAATTTCAGCAACTTGTGACCCCGTGCTCCCCCTCCCGATACTTCTCCCGCTAACTTGGTAGACATGAAGCAATTAATCTCAAAACAAAAACAAAATACCCAATTTTTGGTAGAAATCAGAAACACTCAAATGAATTTACACGACTCTTTGTCCATCTTTAAAGTCCACGTCTTATATCCTCGCTCTCGTATCCACAATATCTTATCCACGCTCTTGTATCCTCTTATCCTTCGACAAATTGTTCACCACACTACCATTCATTAGATCACTTTCACGCTCTCGCATCCACGCTCTCGTATCCACGCTCTCGTATCCACGCCCTCGTATCCACGCCCTCGTATCCACGCTCTCGTATCCATGCTCTCGTATCCGGCCAATTTGAAGCTAGATCGGAGTTGCCCTCTCGGACATAACCGGAGAATTCGCGGTAAGAGAAAGAAAACTACCACCGCCACGACGCCTCAACTTCTCCCTGACTCCAGGATAATCTCCTCCTAGCTCTCGCCGCCCTCCTCTAGCAGCATCGGAGCACCGGAGAAAACACGAACCATCTCATCGTAAGAGCTCGCCACCGCACCGCCACGCCTCGCCCCGCGAATCCACCGCGCCACAGCTCCATTAGTCATCAGAGTCATCTTCTCTTAATTGATTCTGATTGGGTAGCAGAACATGCCAGACAGGTTTGATACTAGCTTGTCCACGCTAGCTTGTCCACGCTAGCTTGTCCATTCATTGTCAACGCTAGCTTGTCCACAATATTATTAATTGGATTCTCCATGATACATTGTCAATAACATTAATTTGATTCTCCCCAAATGCTTGTGCAGCAAAATACCCAGAAAAACATCCTATCAGCTTACTTGTATCCACCAGCGATGTACCGACCGGCGACGTAGAGCCAAGCTATACAAGAGAAGAAGGCCATGATAAGAGAAGGCTTGGAGGTACTCTGAGACTTGGAAGACCGACCTCGCCGGTCTGATTTGGCATCCATAAATGTTAGTCCACAAAGTCATGTACAATGTATTCCATTTTGATAGCATTAGCCTCTAATATGATGAAAACAGTCCATTTTAATAGATCCTTTTTCAGTTCTGTTGAGATCAACTTATTTCGTTTTTATTCAACTTCCCGATCTCTTTGCGTTTCTGTTTCGATATCTGCCATACATTGTTCGTTGTACTTTGTCCATCATACGTTGTCCACGTAACTTTTTCCACACTAACTACTCCACAATTTTGGATTTAATTGGAGTATTAAAATGTTTTCTTCTACCTCTGGTTACAAATAGGTGGATAGTATGTTTTGGAAATGTAGTAGATAATAGTAATATAGTTTGCGTATATGGACGAAGGCATGTGGATACGTTGTGTTTAACATATTTGGATATGGTTTGCGAATAATATTCGTCGATCTATTGAAGTTGGAAATGAGTGTATGGCCTTTATGGACACGACCTCATGGATAGGATTTGAGTACACTCGAGATTGAGTAGTTGAACTATGAATTTAGGTAGTTTTGTTTTTATTGTTTTTGAGTATGATTTTATGCAGAACATGGTAAAAGAGTGGAATTGCAGATTTGCGCTAAAGTTTGCGTATATGGTCATTGTGTATATGGACATTGTGTGGTGGACATACATGGATATGGTTTGTGAACAATATTAGTGGATGTATTGAAGATAGAAACGAGTGTATGGCCTTTATGGAAAAAGACGTGTGGATATAGTTTAGTGTACAACATAAGTGGATAGTCTCTTCAGTATTAGCAACAACATTAAGCTAAAGGAAACCAAGCGTCTCTTATCTGTTTCATCACAAGAACAAATACTTGCAACAAATTTTATACGTGAATCACAATGAAACCATAAAGAACTAAAGAAGTATGCTCCAAAAGACATCGTAACAAAAACAACGACAATAAATCCATGTTTACTGAAAGAGGACAAGCTAGCGTGGACAAGCTAGCGTGGACACTTGTTATATCAGCAGCGACACCTGAAGTTGGTTTCTTATGCTGCAATGCTTGGACGAGCTAGCGTGGACGATAGAAATCTCTCTTTAAGAGATGTGAAAAAAAATCACAAGATAATTTATCCTTTTTTTTAATATAAAGGGTAACCAATGTCTTGAAAACATTCGATCAAACATGATTTACTAGTTGAAATTAATAACAATAGTGAACGGCAACACCATATGTCTGGAAACGACTGGAAAACAAATGATAACTGATTCAGGAACCCGAGTGTTCGCTAATAACAAAAATATATTCGATTATGCAATCATATAGCGTTCTCATTCTTGCTTGCAACTAGTAAAAACATTCTAACCAAAGTAACTTAACAATACTTTTTCATCAGTAACCATTGAGCTATAATCCGTTGCGTATCCTCCAGGCGGGTTCGTTGGAGCCGCTGCATAGACTGAGCCGTGGGTTGCGTACGGGTTATAGCCTTGCTGCTCTGGTACTACAGCTTGTGGATGTGCTGGTGCCGGCGCTCCAACTTCAGCCATGAATTTCTGTCATCAACACAATCAAAGCTCAAAATTCATCATTTCGAAAAAATGGAACAACTTTTTTGTCTTTTCAAACTAGATTACAGAAGTGTATGGCTACAAAGTTTTGTCACTACGTTATTTTCTTGTTTTTGCGAGATCCGTAACAAGATACGAGATTTTAAAGGTATCTATGGTTAAGACATTTGGTGTGTGAAAATACAGGTACCTGGATAAGCTGCATAGCAGTTTGGACTTGTGAGTCCGCTAACCTCAACAGTCATTTCACCAGGTATTCCACGCAAATCTGTCCGCACAAACCTGTCCACGCAAACCTGTCCACACATACTTGTCTTTAGAACTTACGAGTTCCACTAGAACTATGGCAACGTCTCTTATCAAATTTAGCTTCTCTAACAAATGACTAGGAATCATCACAAATAATAACTGATCCTTCAAGCCACAAATGACTAGATGCTCGAAATCACAGGTAAAAGGCTTTTGTGTATGTAACACTTCTGATCATAATACTACCAATTTCTGAAGTTAGATAGGTTCTTATGCTAACAACAATTAATTTACCTAGTAACATCCAATCGTTCTCATATAGTTCTCGTAGACAACGGCTCATGGACAACGCCTCATTGGACATGCTCGTGGACAATGTCACCCGCAAAATTCAACAAAAAACCACCTACAAAATTTAACAAGCTTATCCATATTCAGACATCCATAAGTAATTCTCTAATCAAAACTACCAATTCATCAAAAACCATTTCATCATTGGCTACCATCAACATTAACCTGACTCTAACCCATGCTTGCAAACCCCAGCACAATCATGACCGAGTTAATCAAAGAACAATGAACAAAAAAACTTTGAATTTTAAATGCAACATGCTCAATTCTCACAATTGTTTATTTATAGCTAACGAAATCAGTTTCACACGACGAACCAAGAGGAATGAAAGCCAGATTCAGACTACACGTAAGATTGGAAAAGAACTACACATAACCAGCAAAGAAGAAAACAGGAACAAATCGATAAAAGGGAATTTATATAACACATACGGCATAGAAACGTCTTTTCTTCATCTTTATAGTCTTTTGGATCAGTTAACCAACCGCTTAGTTACCTGAAACCAAAAATCAGATACCTATGACTTGTCCACGCAACAAAAGTATAACCAAAAACCAAAAATCAGATACATATGACTTGTCCACGCAAACCTGTACACGCAAACCTGTCCACGCAAACCTGATACAAAAACCAGAAGGAAGAAATCGATAAAAGGGAATTTGTCCACTATGTCCACTATGTCTACTATGACTTGTCCACGCAAACCTGCCCACACATACCTATCCACACATACCTATCCACGCGAGCTGAGCCCATAATCATCTTGTTCCCGATTTTCAATCCGCCGATCACGTAGAAAACTCTGTCCACGGCTGCTCCGATGCATCCGTATCTCTTCTGTGCCGCTTGAGTGACCACTTCCCACCGATTTTTCGCCGGATCGTACTCTTCCACCGCCGCCGTGAGTTCTGAACCACCACCGCCACCATCAACGTAGATCTTACCGGAAATGACAGCGATTGCAAATTTCTTAACGTAGATCTTACCGGTAAGAGTCCCCATCCACGAATCCTATCTCAAAACCGCATTTCTGCTGACAAGATAAACCCTAGGTCTAATCGCCGCGGCGCGAGCATGAGATTCCATGACTACCGGAAACTGCGAGAGGGACTCTTCATGTTACAACCTCAGACTGAAACTGCAAAACAGCGGCGAAAAGTCTGGAATCGACGGCGTAGATGGCGAAGAGAGAATGTCGGAGCAGGCCTAGACGACAGAACTGAAGCAGAGAAGCAAAATCAAATCGCCCTCTCTATATAAGAAATCCAGATCCGTAATAACATGAATCGAATCTCTCTCTCTCCACGCCGAAAACATTGTCACATGACTATTAGTGGATGTTTTTTTTCTCGCCGGAAACACTATTACCGGAAACACTGGATCTTTACACAGGCACATATTACTATCGTTTCTATGATTTTAACTGAGGGTATAATAGGTTTTACACCCAAAAAAAAAGTAAGAAGTACCCTAAGAGTTAAAAGTGTCTATTTTGTTACAAAATGTACCAAAGTGTCTATACACGTAAATCACTCTTATAATTATATAGGGAAAAAACCTTAAAAATACCTGAAGTGTATAACATTTGCCAAAAAATATCCAACGTATTATAGAGTGCCGGTTTAATACCCAGACATTCAAAAATCGTAAGTTTCACAGATTTTGACTCCGTTATCCCGTTAAACGGAAAATCTAAAAGGGCGTTTAAATTTTAACACCACATTTGTATATTATATATGAAAAGACTATTTTACCCCTAAATCAACTTCTCCCAAAATGAAGAACCCTAATTTCTCTTTCCTCTCTTTGACTACATCGCCGGGTCCACGAACATCGACGGCGGATCGGACAGCAGAGACGACGCGATCGTGACCGGCGCCGGAGAGCTCCACCAATTCGAGGCAGTGAGAAGCTAATAAAAAAAGCTCGTGACGCAAGTCTCTCCGGGGATCCATGTCATTTCCAACGCCAACCTCGACTCTCCTTGGCCCAAGGTACCGTAAATGTGATGTGCCCATTCATTCCATTCTTTCCCTCGAGGACCTTTGCACACCCAATTGCTTTTCTCTGCAGTGTATGAGGCTGAGAGAGGGTTTTAAACAGCTTCTCTCTGAAAACGAGGGTGATGAATTCCCGGTGAAGACGATGGTGGAGAAGGTGATGACTGATACTGTCAAGGACCAAGAACCCGAGCATAATTTGACCAGCCATAACACCCTTCCTTTTAGCTTAATGTCGGCGCTCAGCATCAAGTCCCATGGTGAGGTCTGTTTCTACGAGAGGCATCTTGAAGAAGGTGGTTCCTGGAAGGAACATACTCAACACTTTGTAATACAAAACCAAAGCATAATTTGACCTTGATTCACATGGGTCCTTTGCTTCACATTTATATAAATAGATATTGTGTATGTGTGTGTGTATTAACAGAAAACAGAGCTGATGTGTTTTTTTATTCCATGTTCCAACAATCAAAAATACAAATACAATCACAAATCAGATAATCAAATCCCATAAATCAGCCACCAGAGTCACTGCCAAGACGAGCAGCCATCTCAGCCACGCAGAGTACATCCCACGCGAGAACCGCCTCTCCACTATCTCAAACACAGGGTTTATCATCAACGGGAAGGTGAAGAAGAGGTTGATGCAGAGTCCAAGCTGAACAATAGTGCTGATAAGTCCTGCCCCCAAGTTTGCCGTGATTATGTCCATGGTGTCGTCACCAAAAGCCAAGTAACCTAAGAAACCAAATGCTATGTATATCAAAGAGATGAATCCCATGCCGAGTGCCAACACTTTGCCAAACTTGTTCTTGTCTTTCATCTCCGATTCAAGAGGCAAGACCATTCCAACCCCTTCGAAGGAATAAACGGCCACGCCCATCCCATAGAAGAAGAGTGACATACCGCCAAAGGCAGCCACGTCAGGCCTTTGCTTCAGTATAATCATTGAATCCTCCACAATGACCACAGCCATAGCGCCAAGATGAACAATGTCGGCGAAGATGTTGAGAGGGGCCAAGTGGGTGAGCGTCTTAATGGAATTCAAACTCAGCGAAAGCATCCCCATATGTAGAGACTCTTAGTGGACACGCCCAAGAATTCGGAGCCCAGCCTTGTAATCAGACTCGTGGGCGATTCAGGGTCGAACAGATTAGCTAGAGTAGTGCCGATGAAGATTAGATATCCGACGCAAAACCCAGCTAGCAGCTTCCTTGTCAAACCCCATTTGATTGGAAATTATCGGTGGATTTAAGAAAAGGTTATCGGAATTGCCGATAAAAAGCCGAAAGCTTTATTCTTACGCCTGGGATAAATCTAAAAATCAAAGAAGATTAGCAAAGATGATGAGATGGAGGACAGAAAGGTAGAAGAAGACGATAATGCGAGTTGGAGAAATTGGGTGTGGATTCGAGTGGTTTAAGGAGTTGTACTGGTCCGAGCTTGAGGGGTTGCAGGAATAACGATGCGTTTAATGGGAATAAGCAAAATGGGGTCATCACGAGGAGTGGAGGAGAAGAATAACAAATCTTTTTCTTTCATTTTTTTTTTTTTTTATTAATTCAGAAATTGATTTAGGGGTAAAACAGTTTTTTCACATATAATTAATTATGTTGGTTACAATATCAGGTAAAACATTTGGCTCAGATGGTTAGTACGTAGTCCATTTTACCTAAATGAGTCAAGGGTTCGAGTTTTATATTTGTTACCAAAACAACGTGAAAGCTTAATTTGCAAGGTGTGATGGTTTTTTTTTTGCAGAAAATCCTATTAATTTTATATATAAATAGGTGACTAAACCACATATGTACATAGAAAGTTAGAAACCCTACGTGGAAGTTTATACACCTCCTTGTCCACCATGAAAAGCGAGGAGCAAGAACATAACAATGACGATTCCAAAGTAGGTCCAAGTCTCAAAGATCCGATCTCCCTTGATCTAACGGTGGAGATTCTCACTAGATTGCCCGTAAAATATCTTTTGAAGTTCCAATATGTTTCGAAGACATGGTGTTCCATCATCCGAAGCAAAGATTTCATCAATTTGTCGGTCTATATGCGCTCAACGCCGCCGGCTTCTGATCTCTTTCACATACGGTCAATTAACCAGTAAGAATGCTGAAAAGCGTTTGTTCTTCTTTACCTCTTCACAAGAGGAAGATCATGAATCTTCTTCTTTGGTAGCAAATTTGGACATGACAATATGGCTTCCATGGACGCTTATTTCTACCCACGGTGTGCTTCCGTCAATGGTTTTATTTGCCTTTCGCATAAAGGTCGGTTCATGATATGTAACCCTAGCACGAGACAAGTTATAACCTTGCCCGAAATAGCGGGTAATGATTTGAAGTCCGCTTATAAATACTTGGGGTACGATCCGGTTAATGATCAATATAAAGGTACGATCCGGTTAATGATCAATATAAAGCAATGTGTAAGATTGCTTCAAATGCTGAGGAAGATCAAGAGCACATAGTTTTAACACTAGGAGGTGACAAGAAACCTTCATGGAGACATATTGAAGGCACTACCAAGAATTATTACCCTTTAACAAAGGGAATATGCTTCAATGGGTTTGTGTATTATGGCGCTTTCACTCCAACGCAACATAAGCATAGAGATAGAGTGATTGTGTGTTTTGATGTTAAATCAGAGAGACTAATTAAGTTTTATAAACCTACCTTCAACGGACAACATACATTGGGACTCTACTTCAACTTTGACAGACTACAAAGGAAACTTAGCTAATGTTAATATTGTCCTCTCGCGTGACGGTACATCTTATAACTTTGATTTCTGGGTATTACGAGATGCCAAGGAACATCAATGGTCGATGAGAATCTTTTCGTTTCGGAGATTTTGGTGGGATTCTTTAGGTGAAGTTCCAATGTTTTTTCAAGGCACAGCAAGATGGGCGAAATTATTATCGCCCCAAAGTTTTTGCCACGTAGCCTTCGACCTTTTTACATTCTCTACTACAATGTAGAAAGCGATAAATTTAAAGAGGTTAAAGTTAAAGGAGTTGCAGATGATGAAGATTTTAGGCGTCGTTATGAAATTGGAAACAATGGTAATTGCCACCTATATATCTCACCGGAACATGGCGCAAATTTTACGTTTTTATAATGTGCTTTTTTGTTCTCCATTCAAGGGTCGATCTTTGTATAATTAAGCATGATGAAAAGTTTTGATTTTTTTTCTTATTTCTTTCTCAATAAATGTTGATTTTTACAGGGCCGATATCTCATGTATTATATATGAGTTATGTATTGCCCACCCCTATTCACTACCAATTATCAGTATTATGTTACATATATGACAAATCAAGCTCAGCACAATCAAACGCAGAACCCATGTGCCGTTTTACTCATCAAAGCCAGTTAGGCAGAGAACACGTGACCTAGTCGAATTAATATACTTGGGATAATTAGAGTCAAATATTTTCCAATTATAAAACTTATAACCTGGTTAATCTTTACTTTCTTGAATCATAAATATGTTTACAAATTATTAATTGATTGATGAAAATAAAAACTTTGAAATTCAATCGTTAATTTTTATTTTTATGAGAACTGAGGTTCTAGGAAGGAGTGTTAATGTCATGTTTTAATAGAAACCCTTGATGGTTACTTGGGTCGGAATGCATTGAAACGGTTCAGGAATAACCCTAATATTCTACTGCAAGAGCACAACAATCGAAGTAGTAATGTAGGGATCGAATCCACAAGGACCAAATGTACTCTACGAGAATGCAAGAGGAAAGTAAATCTAAGACGAATACTATGATTTGTTGGTGGTTTGTAACTTCTAAAAACTAAGAATGACAACTAAAACAATGTCAGTTCGATGGAGGGAAACACTAGGTCTTCGAGTAATTCGCAGGAAATCAAAAATCACAAATAAAAGAATCGATAAGGAAATCATTAAGCATGTGTTAGAACTCAAATCACTACTTTATAATCAACATACTGTCGTAATATTAATTACTATGTCTAATAACCTAAGATTCTAAACTGTCGTTTGAATTCAGGAAACTAAACATGCATTAAGATCGAGTTTGATATGTTCACAAAACGTCTTAACATCAGCTTTCGTTGGTTAATGACGTTTTTGCCCATCTATGTTCTTTCAGGCTTTTAAACAAACATTTTTGATGCGTTAAACAACCTAAGATCAGAAACTAGGTAGCTAATCAAGTTTTAGCAATAATGACAACAATAGATGAAGAACTAGAAGATAGATCCCTATTCTAACAAATCTGATTTAGTCATTCATGAAATTCCTTTGAAACCCTAAAACCTAACTATGGATCTACTCAGACATAATCAAAGTAGACAAGCAAATAGATGAAGAAGAAATCATAATCCAATAGAATAAATAAACGGGGGTTCATAAATCTTCAGGGTTTGCAGAGTCAGAGATTCGTCTCCCCAAAGTCTCCAAAAGAAAATCTCTCAAAAGTATCAATGAAAAATAAAACGTGACCTAAAAATCGGTCAAAAACAGGTATTTATAGGTCTAGGGTCGTCTTGGATCGGTTTTAGGCAAATCTGGGTCGAAACAGGAAAACCAGAAAATTGTCCTTTTTCCAGTTTGGCATGGATCGGTCGATCTTGGTGCATATCGGTCGATCTGTGCCTCCCTGGTTTCCATCCTGCACATGCTTCTTTTGCTCGTCAGACTGGACTATCTTCACGAAAACATGCATAATTTTTGATCGCACCGTTGGAATGGTCTCAAATCACTTCCAAATGAAAAGCTAATCCATTGCTCTATCTTGTTGCCAAATTTGAGCTCGATCCATCGGTGGGAAGTATTTCAAAGAATGTCAAATTTCTGACGTCTATGCATGATCATGCATCTCCATATGTTCATTTTTACCAAAAACGGCCAATTCTCTTCCAAAGTGACATAAAACCTGAAAATACTCTATAAAAGACTAAAATACTCTAAAAACACACTTTGACTCGATAAAAAACACAAAAACAAAAAGTTAGAAACCAGTAAATACACAGTTTATCATGCATCCAATTATCGGACTAGTCAAACCTCGAACCAAAGGCTTTCTATGAGTCGGGGATAGAAGGCCAAACCGTAACCATTAAACGTTACAAACAATCTATAACTAAAGCTATATATGAGGAGGATAAGAAATGCTTGAGCCCAAATCTGCACATATATTGTTATACGTTCTACGTTTAAGAAAATAATGTGAAAATTTAGAATCTTAGATTTGTGAATACCTCTTCTCTCTAGACTCTAGCTGTAGAGATAGGTTTTAGTTCTTTATTAATTTATTGATATTTTCTCATAAGGAATTTGAGACTGTTTTTTTAAAGAAAATGTATATATTTCTTCTTAAACATTACATACATCACTTGTAATAAGATTACATCAAATTTTTTTTGATGATGATGTAACTAATAAAAAAAAAATCTTATTATATAAAGCTGAATGTGCTCAATGAGCGTGACACGTATGATAATTTTAACTCACCGGATCGTGACATGTGTCATTGTAAATTTAGATCGTGACATGTATCAATGTAACAATATAAACTTTCATATTCTTTATTTATTTCAGAAATTAAGGAACAAAGGAATTATGTTTATTTAAATAGAGATTACTAAAATAGAAAAAGGTAAAATAAGAAAAAAAAACTACAATATAATGGAAATTATGTTTTTGGAACCATATTATTTATGTAGAGAAATTGTTTATCAAATTTATGGATAATATAGATCAATTTCTAATTTCTTAATTGCGAATCATAAAACATTAGTTGTGAATAACTTAACGGGATCTTAATTCATAATCTAATTCTACAGATCATAATCACACGGGTTATCAATTTTAAAATTTAAATATTTTATTATTTTCTCGCGTATCACGCGGAACCTAATATAGTATTATATTCATCAAAATTACAATAAATTAAGGAAATACGAATGGTAAAGTGGCAAAGTGTGGGATACTCACCTAAATAAAAATAATAGAACATATATAGCCATAATTGGAAAAAAGAATCAAAGAATAATGAAAGGATTAATACGTCTCCATAGGGAAGATCATGAATCTTCTTCTTTATCTCTGGTAGCAAATTTGGACATGACAAATTGACAATGGCTTCCATGGACGCTTATTACTACACACGGTGTGCTTCTCTCAATGGCTGTATCGCACTTTCACATAAAGGTCGGTTCATGATATGTAACCCTAGCACGAGACAAGTCATAATCCTACCCGAAATCAAGGGTACTAATTAGAAGTCTACTCATAAATACTTGGGGTACGATCCGGGAATGATCAGTACAAGGCATTGTGGTTTTCAAAATTTAAAGAAGATCATGAGCACAGGGTTTTAACAATTGGTGGTGATAAAAATCTTCGTGGAGACACATTGAAGGTACTAGCTCAAATTATTACCCTTTAACGAAGGAAATATGCATCAATGGGTTTGTGTATTATGGCGCCTTCACTCAAAGTCTCAAACACTATATATGAATAGTGTGATAGTGTGTTTTGATGTTAGATCAGAGAGGCTAAGTTTTATCAAACCACCTTCGAGTCTTAACATAGATTGGATAGGTACCTCAAATTTGTTAAACTACAATAGAATTGGTCAGAGAAGTAATGAATTTGATTTATAGATATTAGAAGATGTCAAGGAACATCAGTGGTCCAAGAAGTCGTGTTGGTTTCTGAGATCTTGGTGGGATTATTTAGGAGATATGTATTTTCCAGGCATCAACAAGACCGGTGAAATTATTATTGCCCCAAAGTTTTTGCCTCGTGACCTTGGACCTTTTTACATTCGCTATTACAATGTAGAAAGCAATCAAATTAGAAAGGTCCAGCTTCAAGGAGTTGCAGATGATGAGGATTTTAGGCGTCGTTATGGAATTGGTAACAATGGTGTTTGCCATGTCTATATCTCACCGGAATATATATGGTGCAAATTTTACCTTTTTGTAATTCGTTTTTTTTTTTTTTTTTTTTTCCAGATTTAAGGGTCGATCATAGTATAAGAGCATGATGAGGTTCTGTAGGTGCTTTTTCTTTCTCGATAGATGTTGATTTTTACTTTCAAGAGTTTTGAGTTACAATATGAAAAGCAGAACCTAGGTGCCGTTCCACTCATCAAAGCCAGTTTAGCCAGAGAACACTCACCTAGTCTAACCAATCACGTGTCAACCCAAACTTCCAGCTCAAACGGAAGATCTCTCTCTCTCGGTTTGGTACTTTAATATCTGATATTGTACGAGCCAACGATTGGAATTAATAAACTTACTATAGAGTCAAATATATATGTTCCAACTAGAGAATTTGTAACTTGGTTTTATTATTTGCTTGAATCATACATAGGTTTTTAATTATTTATAGATAACAAAAACTTTGAAATTTAAATGCTAACCCTCAAGTCCCATTTTTGAGAACTGAGGTTTCAATGAGTGTCATGTGTTTATGGAAACCCTTGAGGTTTACTTGGGGTAGAAGGCAGCCAATTATCAGACTCGTCGAATCTCGGCCCAAAGGGTTCGGAAGGAGGGGCTTGATCTATGAACGGAAAGGGCGGGAAATCGGGAAGAGAAGGCCAAACCGGAACCGGCAACCTAGGCTTTTCAAGATCGGGAAATGTTGGCGGCGGCGGAAGGAGAGGCATATCAGGCGGAGGCGGCGGTGGCGTCGCTACTGCTTCTTGGAAAGACGGAAAGTGAGGGAATCCGAGGTCGTGGACCGGTGAACTACGACCGGAAGATGGATAATCATCAGCGCCAATCTGAGCTACTGTAGCCGTGGATCTCACTAGTCGTGACGAAAATATTTCTTCCGAGTTGAGGAGTATGAAAAAAGTTAACACGGCGACGTATCTAAGCACAAGTGAAAGTGAAGCCATTGTGCATTAGTGTGGATTAAGATGATTTCTAGTCCTTTCTTGTAATTATAGGGTTGATGAAGATTCAAATTTATAGGTTTGAAGTTAAGTTGTTGAGGATTGGTAAAAATCTTTGTTTTTGTTTTGCATTGTGTTCCTACTTTCCACCAAAGCATATGTTAGTATTCAAAGTCAAACGTCATGTCAACGAGGAGTGTTTTGACCAAGATCGTTAATCGTATCCCACATATTAGGTCAACGGCAAGGAACAAGAACCTTTTTGCACACACTACTGGTTTTATTTTTAGATAACCAAAACCAAACCGAACAGGACAAGTTAGAACTTTAATTTCTTTGAATTTTTAAATAAAAATATATACTTTGCTTAAGAACCAAAAGTCCGATCGAAACTTTTTTTTTTTTTGGATTATCAGGAAGTTCTGGGCCGAAGCCCGTAATCCTCCAGACTCGGAACCACAGCATGTAATATTAGTTCCGTCCTAAGCGTCACTCAATCATGTGACCTCTAGGCTTTGCCTAAAATACTTTTCCAGTCGAGCTAATGACACTTGGTAAAGTTTCTACTTTGACTGAACACATCTGTTTCTATTTGTTGATCTTAAAGGATCACTGAGGAGATTTGAGTGTTAATATATGAAAGGGGGTGAGATTTCCGTAATTATAACGAATTCAACTAATGTTCGGGACAGGTCGGGTGACAAAAGATAGGTCGGGAGGAGATGATGAACAGGTCGATGACCATTTTCATAGAGAAGGTTACCAAAGAGTTACGAGTGATGAGGGAGAGTCATCTATGTGGAAGAGAGTTCGGGGCTTCATGAGTACCCGTTAAAAGGTATTTATAGCATGGGCGGTACAGTTGCCTTCCGTATTTCCGGGGTGACGTGGCGCTGGGAGCGCCTTTTACGGGTAAGGTACCTCGAGGTACGCGTCCCGGTTTCTGCGGCGGGTAGGTTATAATGGGTTTGACGTCGACTGCTACATAGGTAGGGCACTATTCACGAACTACCCTCCACGTGTCGTCAATCCCCTGCTCTCTGCGCAAGATCGGCGGGCTGTCAGTTCGAGCTCGGTGGGCCATCTCTGGCCAAATATGTTGACTTTTAGCTGGGCTCTGACCGAATGGACCTTATTTGCTGAGATGGACCTAGCTGAACTGGGGGTGCTAAGCCCACCTCCAACACTATTTTAATTTTACAAAATCTTTAACTATATTCGATATGATTCAACTCTTAGTTTTAAACGCTATTTTGTCTGGTTTAATTTGAGAAATCCTTAGAAATGACCATTCCAACTGTGAAAATTTTAAGTACCGCAAACAATTTTTATCACTTTTTTTTCTTTGTCAATAACATTTTGTCTGATATATATATATATATATATATATATATATATATTATATGCACGCCCATTGATGAACAAATTGCGGTCACATACATGCAAGTTGAAAACTAAACGATTTGTAGTTGTGGTATCTTTAAGTTGTCTACTTGATTTTTGTATTGGCATACCTTCATAAATCATTATTTTCTATGTTTTTTATTTTTATTTTTTTAAATCTGGAGATAATTCCATGCATTCGGTCCAGACTAATCCCCTTTCGGCCCAGTTTCTTTTCGCGCAGTTACAGATCTCTGCGGGTTGGGTGGCCAAGAGTTAATGTGATAATTCCGCACCCGGGGAGACTCGATCTCTGGCTTAAACCAACAAAGTCGAATCTTCTTCGGATGGAACCACCCCACTACAACTTCTTGGTTGAAAAAAAAAAATATTTTATATGTTTCTCACTCGGTATGTATTTCGTTACATATGGAAAAAAAGAACGTGTGTCGTCATAGCGAAACCCCTTCCGCTCCTATTTGACTTGTCAGATTCATTGACAAACATGTTTGTACTCGATTATTATTGATCAAAGATTTGGGAAATCAGATATACAAGGAAGGTCTCGAGTTTTGGTTTGCCACAAGAAATTAGTAAATAATTCTCTATCTCTAGTTTTTTCTTAAATCTCTTTCAAATTTTAAATTAAAGAAGCACTAGTTGTAAAAACGATTTTTGGTATAGAATAAATTAATTTTACATTTAATTAAAAAAAAACATGGAACCCAAGCCAATTTTGTTAGAAGACTGAGAAAGTTTAGCTAAAGAATCAGTACCATAGAAGAACAAAAGAGAAGTCAATTAAACTATATCCATCTATGAAGATACGAATATGAACTATATGAGTGTTTTAAAGACAACATCTGAGTCATCTTCAAATTAATCTCAATTAGAATGTATATCCTTTGAAATAAGAATAACAGTTTACCAATAAGAAAATATGTATCCGCTCGTATAATAAATTATTTCATTTAAAAATTTATTTGAATACCCTTAGAATAATTTTGTACGGTTGAGCAGATATGAATAATCTAATTAGTTATTAATGAATTTGACGTTGCTATTTTTTGATAAAGGGTATTCAATTAAAATGCATTGTAACTATTACAAAGCTATGACCTTTTGAGTCATACAGTTGGTGAAGAAAGTTTAGAAATAAGAGACAACAATAAGCAAACACTTAGTCTACAATGCATTTTTGTTTTTGTTTTAACTAGTTTTTTTTTATTACTTTCCATTTTTGTTTTTCTTATATGCAATTTTTTTTTATCACAAATGTTTTTACCTCATTTGATTTGATATTATAAAATAGAGTTTCTAATTTTACTGTTATATTTAATCTATTTAAATTAACATAAATGATGATGCTATGCACACAATCTATAGGTAATGTTATAACATTAAATATTGTTTTTCTGATATAAAAATCGCTTAGTCTTTCATCAAAATTAATATTTATTATACAAAAAATTGAATATACTCTTTATCCGCTATATTGAATATATTTTATAAAAATGTATATTTGAAGCAACATAGAAAATCTTAGATATATGGACCAACCAATAAGATCATAGTATTGAAATATCGTCTTAAGCTCCGAGAAAGCTAGGCACGGCACTGGATGGACCTAGTAGAAATTTCACAGCCCCGTGTATATATGGATTAACCTTTTGTTAGGGTTTGCAAGTTTCTGGAAATTTACGATTACAACCAGGTATGTGATCACCAAAGTCTATTCCTGGATAACCAACATCGTTCCCCTCCACATCTATGTTGCTCATAAACACATATATGCTATGAATATTGTCATGATCATAAACCATTTTGCTATTTTCAAAATATTCATGCATGACTCTTTTTTTTTTTTTTTTTTTTTTTTTTTTTTTGGAAAAACTCTGTATTTGTTTATTTGATAGACATTACATCATCAACGTTCAATTGGTGTTATCTATAGTAAAATAGAGTTGATTTTTTTTTTTAAAGAAAAAGATCGTTCATTTATATTAATGTTTATAGTAAATATTAAGAATATTATATCAAGTTGTGTAATATGCATGACTTCACTTAATTTGTCCTATATCTTTTGTTGCATTTGTGTCACAATATTATTGGTTGGTCCATTAATTTTTTTTTTAAAATTACGTCAAAAATAGGGAGATTAATAAAGCAACATAGAAAATCTTAGAAATAGCCAAAAAAATATTTAAAAAAAAAAATAATAACTGTTTTTCTAAAAATATTTTTGGTCAAATTATTTGTTAACTTTCTTTGCAACCTAAATATTTGGGATAATGATTAGTGTTGAATGTTTTTTTTTTTTTTTTTTATATATCCTATCGGCTGATCCGGTCAGCCCCGGTAAAAATGTACCGAGTTGCTACGGTGTGGACTTCTCCCATAGTGTGGACTGACAGCGAATTAAGATTAAAGTTTCAAAGAATTACAAAAAATACCTGATTGTATCTTTCTAATTAAAAAGACGTCCATTTTCCATCTAAAAAAAACCAATTTACAAAAATATATTTGGCTCGGTCAGGGAACTTTGCCCAGCCCAATACCGATTCGCTTAAAAACATTGGGTGAAACTAGAAAAGGACCAGAGAGAAGTGGAGTTATATATATAGAATCAAATCTCTGATCTCGTGTCTTGTAATTACAAAAACTATAGAGATAAGGAAATATAACATTATGATAGATACGAAATATATTCGATGTAATCTCCTACTAGATTTAGGATCTATATACTTGTATAAATACCTTACCTTGTGCATCAATAACATTCAACACTTCCAATTTATTTCAAAAACACAAGCAGATGAATCTAGGGCAGCAGTCATGAAACGCAAGGAGATAGATCAGATCCCTATTCCTCTTGATCTACTGCTGGAGATTCTCACCAAATTGCCGGCGAAGTCTCTTATCAAGTTCAAATGTGTTTCCAAGATCTGGTTGTCCATTATCCGGAGCCAAGGATTCATCGATTCCTTCGTCTCCCTCTCCTCGACACGACCGAGGTTTATCGTCGCTTTCACCAACGGTATACGACCCTCCAAGCATGAGGAGAGACGCTTGTTCTACTTCTCGTCTTCACAGGAAGGACATGAATCTTCTTCCTCTGTCGTAAACAATCTCGACCTGAGTATACCTTACCTCAGTGTTTGTAAGCACTTTGGGTCACGCTGTGGTTCCGTCCATGGCTTTATCGGTTGTTTATATATGAATGGGTTCATGGTCTGTAACCCTAGCACGAGACAAGTCATTTCTTACCCATCTTACCCTCACGCCCCGCTCAAGACAGGAGAGGCGCATTCTTGGGATACGATCCTGTCTCTGATCAGTTCAAAGCTTTGTACCTCATTGCTTCTCATATACCTAATCATGATGTTGTAGAGCACCTGGTGCTAACTCTAAAAGGTGATAAAACAAAATATTCATGGAGGCAGATCCAAGGTAACAACAACGTCCCGCCTTATTACCCTATAACTGTGAAAGTATGCATCAACGGGATCGTGTATTATGGTGCTTAGACCCCTAACGGGGAATGAATCCAGTGATTGTTTGTTTTGATGTTAGATCTGAGAAGGTAACTTTTGTCAAAGCACCTACTAAGGATGTCGTGATCTGGGGGAATGAATCGATTTTGATGGAATACAAAGGGAAGCTAGCTTCCATTGTAAGATACCCTTATGATCGTTTCCATAGTTTTGATTTGTGGGTACTAGAGGATGTCGAGAAACCTGAATGGTCAAAGCAGACATGCGTGTTTCCCCTCTCTGTGTGGGATTCCGCGGGGGTTTAAAAATGTCTTTTCCAGGGGCCAACAAGGCTGGTGAGATCATTTTAGCCCCGAGATTCTTGTCACGCGAACTTCAACCCTTCTACATTTTCTACTACCATGTAGGAACAAACAACCTCAGAAGAGTCAGGCTCTGAGGCATTGCAGATGATGAAGAGTTTAGGCGCTGCTGTGGATTGGACACCGAAACACTGTTGAGGAATGTGATGTCTTCATCTCACCGGAACATGTTGAAAATGATATATGACCTAACCAGTTGACAACACAAGGTTTTGTTTTGATACTTTTGATGTCTCAATATTATCACTGAATAATCAGATCAGCAGTTACTATGGGATTTCTGAATCTTTCTTCTTCTCTTGCCTCTGTTTTTCCCCATTGATAAAGTGATTAGAAAAACGAACATCTGTATTCATCGCAGTCCCAACATGCTTTCCAATGTGGCAACTGGTTAACACACAAGGCTTCTTTAAGTGCATTCTCAGGACTTAATTGATATTAATATCTCTACAAATACTTATTGGAATCTTTTCTCGAATTACTGCTAAAACATTTGCACCCTCTGCTTCCATCTGATAATAAGCTTGCATCTAAGTTACTTCTCCCATATGATGAAATTAACATTTAATAGGAGATGAGATCTCTTTTCCATGGCCATGAAATCATTTCTCAAAACTCACCCATTTATACTTTGCAGATAAACTACTTATTTTTTCGTAAAGCTCCAACGATTCAGTCAGTGGCATGCTCCCTCATTTTGTAAAGCAAGGCTTTCCATAATAAGAGTAACTTCTTCTCCTCATGGCCTGCAATTGTCAGACATTCATCAACCATCAAACCCCATTTACTTGTATCTCAAGGAACCAAGAAACCATCCTGATCAAAAAGTTTGTACAAAACTCAAAACCTCTAGATGCCTCTCATTATCTTGTATCTCACCGGAACTTTTTTTTTTTTTTTTTTTTTTTTTTGAATTTATATGTGAATATCATTAAAAGATTACAGTTTGCAATATATTACAAAGGTTGCTGGAACAGCTGAAAGAAAACTTTGCCCAAAAAAATATAAAAAGACAAGAAAATTCTAAAGCGACAATGAAGTTGGATATGTTATGCATTTCGTAACCAGGTTTGCATAAGATCATTAAAGCCTTTTCGATTTTTTTGGAGAGAATCGTGTCTCTAATAGACCTGTCAATGGTTCGGAAGATTACATTAGGGGCTGTTGAGATGCCATTGTGAAGTCGGTTGTTCCTCTCTCGCCATATGTTGAAGATCAATGAGTGAACGACAAGTCTACTTAGTCTTCTTGGTTTGTCCAAAGAAGTCTGAGATGATAACCACATAGAGAAAGCCGTCCAAGTATGAAACCTAAACGATCGGTTCTCTAGTCTTTTTATAGCAAGATCCCATATCTCACCACTTACATTACATCTTAGGAAGAGGTGATCCCTTGTTTCTGTTGAGGAGTTACAAAGGCAGCACGCTGTTGGAATGTTCAAGCCCAGCTAGAGAGCCTAGATCTTGTTGGTAGGCGGTCCAGAAAGGCTGTCCATAATGTTAAGGCGTGAGATGGAATTGCATCTTTACACCAGACGTTTGTTGTCCATTGTTTGGGTGCCGTTTTCTGACGTAATACTTCCCAGGTGCAAGACGTAGAGAAAGAGCTAGATGCTCTGTTTCTAATGTCCCATCTGTATCGATCACTTGTGTTTGAGGTGGCTGGTAATTGACAAGCAGTTAGTTGAATGTGCACTTGTTCAGCCGCTTGTGAACGAGCAGGTCTGAGGTGCCATCCATTCTGATCACTCGCTTGGGCCACTGTTGCATTGAGCGGCACACCTAGTTGAGCAGGACCATTTTGAGCAAAGATTTTAATCAATGGTCCCAAAGGAGTCCAGTGATCAAACCAGAAACTCGCTCGTTTCCCATTACCCACCTCGCATTTTATGAATTGCTCCGCGTATTTCCTCAGTGATAGCATGGCACTCCAAGTCGATGAAACCTGCTTGTTGTCGTCATGCGCCCAGAAGCTATGTTCTTTGAGTTTATAGGTCCTCGTCCAAGCAACCCACAAGGAGTCAGAATTCGAAAATAGCAGCCATACGAGTCTCATTGCCAAAGTAATATTCCACAAAGTCAGATTTCTCAGACCTAGACCGCCTTCCGGTTTGGGTCGGCAAACCTCCATCCATGATACCTTTACCAGACTTTTCTTCTCAACATTTCCACCCCATAAGAAACGAGAGCATAAAGATTGAATTTTCTTTATACATCCCTTTGGCAAAAGAAAAGCAGATATCCAAAAAGTTTAGTGATCCATAGATAACTGATTTGATGAGCTGAAGCCTACCGGAACATGTTGAAAATATAAGATTTTTGTGATGTTTTTTCTTTTAAGGATTTGATCCTCTTATAAGATCTAAAACTTTAAACTTGCCGATGTGTAGTCTCCATAACGATACAATTCATTTAAAATTTACATGCGTTAAAGTCGAACTCAGCAAAGAATTTTTTTACCTTTAATGGGGGAGACTATAGATTCAAAAGCTGTACATCGCTTTGCTTTTTATTCCGCTTTAATTTTTGGTATTTTTTCCTTTGCGCTTTAGCAACCATAAAAATCTAAAGAAAGCAAAAGTTAGGATCTTTATTTTTATCTAATTTTTTTTTGCGGAAGATTTCAAACCGCAGCCTAAAAATAAACTCAGATAAACAAAGATTGAACATTCCGTTGCACGCATAGAGCCAAAGAACCCAATCAACATTACAGCATACAGAATTTTGAATAGGTTTCAAATTTACAAAAACACTATAGTCGGTTTAGTGTCTGATCTCGCAACCTTTTCTACATGAATGTTCATAGCAAAGAAACTCTAATCTTACATCAAGACTCTAGAACATTTGAATCTACTTTCAGACATGGAACTTAGTTCAGAACACAAACGCCCTTTCCTTAACCACTATTGTTGCAATCGCGTTTTCACAGAATTCACCAAATTTAAATCAAGTCAATTGCGTTTTCTAGAAATGGTGTTGGCGTATTTGATTGAGGGATATTACCGTGGCGAGTCCGCAGAAGATGAAGTCAAAGTGTTTCCAAGCAGAAAACTTGTAAGCACAATCATGAATCCTAAGTAAGTTAATTTGAATTATTACTTGCTACATATAAATTGCATTTTACATGTTTTTTTTTTTCTGACAGTGCATTTTACATGTTAACAAAAAGGAGATTGCATTTTGATATTTTTTTTTTGGGTCAAAAAAATGTTAACCCTCAAGTTTAAGGTTTGAGAACTAATGTTTATGAATGTCATGTTAATGGGAACCCTTGAGGGTTACTTGGAGTAGAAGGCAGTTTCACCATTTTGTTTGAATACCTACATTGGCTAGTAAATAAACACTGTTTTAATAACTCTCTCTCCCATCTCATTTCCAATCTCTTAACTCTCTGTTACTATCTCTGACTCACTGAATGAGACGTACAGTATTCAATGAGACTATGGTTTGGCTCAAGACTCAAGAGCTTCAATTGCATGTGGGGAAGATAAGTTGTGTGCAGAGTAACGATCATTAATTGGGTTTGAAGAAGTAAATTGGATCATAGTTTACCCGAAACAAAAGAATGTGAACATTTTGAAGCCAGATAAAAGGATGAATCTTTAGTTCTTAGCTTTTAACTCTCAACACCTTTTCTCAGCATTGTTGTCCCGAGACATGTAAGAAGCTACCTCAACATGGAGATGCACAGATGCAAAATGTTAAAAAAAAAAAAAAAAAAAAACATGGAGATGCACCCACAGTAACATGAACTTCATTAGTCGGGCTTTTCAAGATTCAACTTCAGGAATAGAACCATAGAAAATGAGTTCTGATTGCTCATTTATTGTCGGATCAAGCAGCTTGTAGAGCTTGACACAACTCCTAAATCCTTTAAATATGTATCACGATGAGGTGTTCAATCCGGATATGAATTCGGTTTCGGTTCACTAGAAATAACTGCCATACTAAATCTATATCTATTTTGGTTTTATTCGGTTTAGATACTCTTGGTTCTCGGATTTACTCCACGAACGAAGTTTTAAGTTTTAATAACTTCTTCCAAATTTAAAATCCCTGAAGGGTATCACTAACATACCTAAATGCTATTATGATTCACATACCTTGTGTATTAAATTTATAGTTTTTAAAAATTTCGTCAATTTTTAGGTCTCTCTTAACATATCAGTTAGCAAGCTAATTCACACAACTCAATGAGAATCTAATAGCACGGTGATTCTATTAAAAATTCCCCCCCCAAAAAAAGATGTTAAAAAAAAAGATGTGCGTATAATATGTAAAAGCTCAAGAAAAGGAAAGAAAAGTCGTAAATCCGTTATTGATCTGAACCGAAGCCAAATAACATTGAACCTAACGACTCGGAAAAAACTCGGTTTTTGAAGGAAGCTTTAAATTTTAATTCTTAAAAACTCCTGGTTTCTCCGGTTATCTTTTAACCAAACCGATATACGAGTCATTACTCTTGCTTCCTCCACACTCGTGAGTTAAAATTCAGTTGCCTCCTAACGAACTTGCAAGATTCCAAGATTCTCATCTCTCTCTATCTGTTACAACTACGCCGCCAATTTGATTCTCCGATAAGCCATCTCTTTCTCCTCCTCCTTATCACCACCGTCGTCTCTTACGTCGCAACACGCAGATAGAATCATTTTTGTGACTGAGAGGCCGATTTCATCTCCGCCGTCGACAACCAAGTCGGAAATCCTCTCTCCGCCACCATTATCGGCCTTCTTCCTGTCGTCTCTACGTCGCTTACTACATCGTCCCTGAACGTCTTTCATTCACTGATCTCTGTCGCTTGTTTTCTCTAGTTACGGCGATTTTGAATTAGCCGTCGTCTTCTTCCTTGATCCAACTGCATCAAACCTCTGCTCTGTTTCCATCGCACATTCCTCAACAGGCTCGTTCTTGCGTCCATTGCCTCTGGTATTGTTCCCACTCTACATTCCGGCGACTTTTTCCGACGTATTGAACTTCAAGATTCCACTCACGGCCGGAAATTACCCTCATCTTCGTCTTCGTCTTTGGATCCAACTGCAATCAAACGTCCGCTTTGTCTCCATCATACATTCCTCAACAGGCTCGTTCTTGCATCCATTGCCTCTGGTATTGTTCCGACTCTACACTCGGGCGACTTTTCCGGCGTATTGACCTTCAAGATTTCTTAGACTCGAGTTTTATTGTTTTCAATATTCTGTGAAATTCTCCACACAATGTCTGTAGTTCTCTATATTTCGAGTTTTGTTGTTTCAATGATTATGTGAAACTCTAGTTTGAGTATTCCATTAGGCGGAAGTTTGAGTCTAACTCTATTTTTCACTCAAGTTGTGTTTTGTTTTTCATAGATCCTGTGAAACTTTCTACATAACTTTTTTTTTTGAATTGAACTTTCTACATAACTTCTATAGTTCTGTGAGAAACTTTGCACATTCTTCAACAGGCTCGTTCTTGCTTCCATTGCCTCTAGTATTGTTCCGACTCTACACTCGGGCGACTTTTCCTGCGTATTGACCTTCAAGATTCCACTCAAGTAAATCTCTTTTTGTCCTTGAAGTTTTCTTCTATCAAGATTTTCTTAGACTCGAGTTTTATTGTTTTCAATATTATGTGAAATTCTCCACACAATCTCTGTAGTTCTCTATATTTCGAGTTTTGTTGTTTCAATGATCATGTGAAACTCTAGTTTGAGTATTCCATTAGGCGGCAGTTTGAGTTTAACTCTGTTTTTCACTCAAGTTTTTTTTTGTTTTTTTAAGATCCTGTGAAACTTTCTACATAACTTTTTTTTTTTTTGAATTGAACTTTCTACATAACTTCTATAGTTCTGTGAGAAACTTTGCATATTTTTCAACAGACTCGTTCTTGCTTCCATTGGGTTCGGCTTTACTCTGACTCAACATTTCTGGCTTATTGACCATCAAGATATATGGTTTTACATTGCTTGAATGATTTTAAAAGACTTGTAAACTTCGTACTTTGATCTCTCCGCTTGAAATCCATTGTCTTTTTGATGCTTGCTAGATTTGATATCAACTCCATCTTATTAGGCGAAAATGAACTTTAATTATCTCGCTTATGGGCTTTAGATCTTAATCATGGTTTTACATGAACATTCGAGTTATCTTATCCTTTTGTGCCACACTTGTTAACTCGAATGGCCATCTTCCTTTTTAGGATGGTTCCACACCCAAATCCCAAAACCTTTCATTTTAAACCCATGTGCTAATTGTTGAGTGAGGTCTTTTCTATGCGCTTTCATGTATAAAATCTTTCGAGATAGAAACGACAAGCTCTTTCTTCCATTGGATAGGGTTTTGCAAGGGTTATCGGTTGGGATTGGTGGGATTGGTTTGAGAATGAGAAATGGGAAGTGGAATAAAATAAAAAAAATAATAATAACAAAAACCATGTTGTGTAAGAAGTTCTAGGGAATGGAGAATTAAATGAGAAAAAAAATAACTCTTGTGAAAAATCTCAAATGAGGAATAAAAGAAAAGAAAACAAGAGATAAGAAAGAAATTCCCTAGTAACTAAGGTGTAGAAAGGGTTGTGGTTTGATGTGGTTTGCGTTTTGAGTTTATACGTTTGTGGTTAAGAATGGTTTTGAAAGAAGAAAAAAAAATTTGCTTGTCAAGTTCGGGAATTAGATGAAAAGCTTTAGGATGGGTAGAACAATGGAAGAACATCTTGTATGCATAAATTGTTTCCCATTCTCTATTGCTTTTGTATAATGACTTGCGTTTGATTTTGAGAGTAGCCACAAATACATGAACCGCCTCTTATACATAAAAACATTTTTCTACCGAGCCAAATGGAGTAGATCAATTGCCCATATGTGAGAGTACACGCTTGAAATAAAATGAATGTAGGGAGTTGATTGATAAGAAAGCTTGCGGATACTTGTTTTGGATCTAGAGTAAAAAAATAGGAGTTGCGATAAGTCTAGAGAAGTTAGAGTCATATTGATTTACGTTTTTGCAATGTCTTGGTATTATGTTGGGCTATTATATTGAATGCTTTGACATGTCTTTTAGTTGTGAATTCCCACTTTCGAACCTCTCTTTCGGTTTGTCTTTTCTTGTTTGCTTGCGGACAAGCAAAAGGCAAGTCCGGGGGAGTTGATAACACCATATTTTACTTGTTTTTAAGGTTTAGTTTCATAGGTTTTTAGTTCCACTTTGTATAGTTTTTGAGTTGTTTTCATGCATTTGAGTCTCATTTGCATTGCATTGCATTTTAGATGTCTTAGGTTGTCTTTGCATTCTTTTTGGCTTGTTTGAGCCATTTTCAGGTGTTCTTGGAGTCATAGGAGTTGGAGGAGTGAGGATAGCCATAAAAAAAGGTCATTGCGGAAAACAGAGATGTAGGATCAGGTTGAGACGTCAGAAGTTTGGCATTGGATGAAAGACTTCCCACCGATGGATTGAGCTCATATTTTAACACAAGATAGATCAATGGATTAGCTTTCATTTGAAAGTTGTTTGAGGCTATTCCAACGGTGCGATCAAAAGTTATACCGATTTTCGTGACGACGGTCCAGTCTGGCGAGCAAGAGGAGCGAGTGGAGGAATGAGACCAGATCGATCGATCCACACAGTTGGATCGATCGATCCCATAAATCGAACATTTCCCAGACCGACCTACAATTCCAGATCGATCGATCTCATATTTTTGGGGGATCGACCCTCTGGATCGACCGATCCAGACCCGCGACCGAAAACCATCCGAAGCGCTTTAAAGATCGACTCAGAAGTACAGTTTACATTTGGATTTAGCTTCAGCGGTATTCATGAAAGTTGTAGATATTTGAGTTAGCTTTCCAATGGAAGTGGTTTCAAGTCATTCCGATCAGTGGTTCAAGAGTTATGGCCGATTTAGTGAAGACGTATCAAACCGAAAACCGACCTCCGAAAACAGTGTAAAAACGTGTTTTTAACTATTCCACCAAACTTTTGGTGACTTTGGTCGACCAAGACTCCTTAATAACTGGTTTTGAGCCAGATGTATGGATGCTTGATTATTATTAGAGAGATTTTCTTCAATTCTTTGTGTGTGCTCAACCCAAGATCTCTCTCTAGAGATTCTTGGGTTGATTCTTCATATATATATACTTTGATTTCTTCTTTCTTCTTCTTGAAGTTTCTTCTTCTTAAACTTGGGAAAGCTCAAGAACACCACTTGATGTTCTTGATGGATCTTCATGTTCATGCCACCAAAGAGAAGATTTCTTCATCCCTTTTATATATTATGTCTTTTGATTGTTCTTGGTGTTCTTTGTAATAAGCTTTTTGTTGAATCATAATTAGGCTTGATTTAGATGGTTTGATGATTGC
Source organism: Eutrema heterophyllum (assembly GCA_002933915.1). Classification (NCBI taxonomy): domain Eukaryota; kingdom Viridiplantae; phylum Streptophyta; class Magnoliopsida; order Brassicales; family Brassicaceae; genus Eutrema; species Eutrema heterophyllum. Next base: position 1,002,054 of record PKMM01044683.1, on the reverse strand, counting down.
TTGTTGATATTTAGGCTTAGATAATCATTTGTTCACATGTTTAGAAGTGATCTTAATGCTAGAGTTGAATTAGCTACTCAATTTCTAGATCATGGTCGATTTACACTCGAGAGAGGTTTGGTAGATTGTCTAGAAGATTTCTAAACGTGCTTTTCATTCTTAACCGATAGCCATCGTGATTAAGGTGAATTGTTGGCTTAAAAAGGACTTACGTTTTATGCTTGTTGATAATTTGGTTGCAATTGAGAGATTAGCTAATTCAAATTATCAATAAAGGGTTTAGCATCATGAGAGTGAGTTAAGCTATTTGTGTGTTCCTTGCCAAAGATTGAATGTTCATTGAATGTTTATGCATCACTAGTAATTTGTCTTGATGGTTAGATGATGGTGATTTATGATGATCTTTGTTAATTCTTTCACTTAGGTTCTTAGGTTGGTTCTTATTGCTAGATTTGATAAGATAAACCAAAGTTTAGTACTACACCTAGATTAGGTAGTTCTAGTTTGGCGTGACAAACCGAACTAAAGCTACACCCTAGGATTTTTGGTCTCGTCCCATGCTTTAGGGAAGAGATTCGAGTAAGCGGTGTTAGTGCTAGATTAGGTTTGTTCTTTCGAGTCTTGAATTTAGGCATTTCACACCCGAGAGGAGTAAGATGAATTGCTCGAATCGAATCTTTTGTGAGCTTTACGTATCATACACAATTGGCAATTGTAGTTTGATGTGTTTAGTGGACTAAATGGACTTGTGATTAATGCTCATCGACTATCTTTGATTGCAAACGAGAGTTTATGATAATCGGATAATCGATGAAGAGATTGATACCACGAGAGTGGATTAGTCTTATGTTTGTGTTCCATGTTCTAAGATAGCGTTTAATGCTTCCGAATTATTTATTGTTTAATTGTTAATCATCTCTTCGATAGTTTAAGCCATGATCCAACGTTTTCTCTTTGTGTTATATTTTCCTTCTTTTATTTTCTTTCTTGCATTTTGATTTCTTTCTTCTTTCTTTTTGTAAAAAAACATAAAACCGTTTTTGCTCTAGCTTAGTTTGTTTCTCGTATCTTTGGTGTGTAATCTTTATTCTATGTGGGATCGATCCTAAAGTGCTACATCGACATACCGTTATGATTGCGGTAGTGTGCGCATTAGGTTAATTGGTGCGGGTAAAACACACGAAATCACCAGCCCAATATTGATTCGCTTAAAAACATTGGGAGAAGTATATATAGAATCAAATCTCTGATCTCGTGTCTTCTAATTACAAAAACAAGTAGATGAATCTAGGGCAGCAGTCATGAAACGCAAGGAGATAGATCAGATCCCTATCCCTCTTGATCTACTGCTGGAGATTCTCACCAGATTGCCGGCGAAGTCTCTTATCAAGTTCAAATGCGTTTCCAAAATCTGGTTGTCCATTATCCGGAGCCAAGGATTCATCGATTCCTTCGTCTCCCTCTCCTCGACACGACCGAGGTTTATAGTCGCTTTCACCAACGGTATGCCCTCCAAGCCTGAGGAGAGACGCTTGTTCTACTTCTCGTCTTCACAGGAGGGACATGAATCTTCTTCCTCTGTCGTAACCAATCTCGACATGAGAATACCTTACCTCACTGTTTGTAATGAATCTAGGTCACGCTGTGCTTCCGTCCATGGTTTTATCTTTTGTTTACTTATAAAGGGGTTCATGGTCTGTAACCCTAGCACGAGACAAGTCATTTTCTTACCCATCTTACCCTCACGCCCCGCTCAAGACAGGAGAGGCGCATGCTTGGGATACGCTCCTGTCTCTGATCAGTTCAAAGCTTTGTCCCTCATTTCTTCTCACCTACGTAATCATGATGTTGTAGAGCACCTGGTGCTAACTCTAAAAGGTGATAAAACAAAATATTCATGGAGGCAGATCCAAGGTAACAACAACATCCCGCCTTATGACCCTGTAACTGAGAAAATATGCATCAACGGGATCGTGTATTGTGGTGCTTGGACCCCTAAACCGGGGATGAATCCAGTGATTGTTTGTTTTTATGTTAGATCTGAGAAGCTAACTTTTGTCAAAGCACCTACTAAGGATGTCGTGATCTGGGGGAATAAATCGATTTAATACAAAGGGAAGCTAGCTTCCTTTGTAAGAAACCCTCTTGATCGTTTCCATAGTTTTGATTTGTGGATACTAGAGGATGTCGAGAAACATGAATGGTCAAAGCAGACATGCGTGTTTCCCCTCTCTGTGTGGGATTCCGTAGGGGGATTTAAAATGTCTTTTCCAGGCGCCAACAAGGCTGGTGAGATCATTTTAGCCCCGAGATTCTTGTCACGCGAACTTCAACCCTTCTACATTTTCTACTACCATGTAGGAACAAACAACCTCAGAAGAGTCAGGCTCCAAGGAATTGCAGATGATGAAGAGTTTAGGCGCTGTTATGGAATTGGACACCGAAACTTTATTGAAGTCTACATCTCACCGGAACATGTTGAAAATATAAGGTTTTTGTAATGTTTTTTATGCAAGGATATATGACAAGGTTTGGTTTTTTTGTTATACTCAATATATGTGTTGATTTTTAGGTACCAAGCAAATTGTTTTGATACTTTTGATGTCTCAATATTATCACTGAATAATCAGATCAGCAGCTACTATGGGATTTGCCAGATCCTTGAACCAGATAAATCATATTGTGTTGTCGCAATCACAACATGCTTTCCGATGTGGCAACTGAGAAGTGGTTCAGAGTTTGATAAACATCTGATAATAAACTCAAAGCCTCTAGATTCTTCTCATTAGCTGGTTGTCTTCAGGCACCATCCTCTGTAATTTCGGAAATCGCAAGCTTTCGGTGCAGCATTATTTCAGAGGTATCTGATGTCCAAAGTTAAAACTTATAGTTGGACATTTGGTTCTTTCAGAGGCAGAAACTGAAAGAACATGGCTTTGCGACACAGCTTCTTATCACATAAACTACATGTTAATAAATCTAATTCACTCAATTCAATACATAAATCTAATAGCATAGCACGGTGATATTAAAAATCCGGCCCCAAACAAAAAAAACAGACGAAGTCGTTAACCATCCGTGATTAATCTGAACCGAAGCCAAATAACATCGAACCAAAAAAAAGACCAGAAAAACTCGGGTTTTGAAAGAAGTTTTAATAAATCAAAAATCCCGGTTTGTCCGGTTATCTCAACCCAAACCGGCACGACTCATAGTTATGATTTAAGCAGAGTCATTCAGTTAGATCCTAACGAACTTCAAAAGACTCCAACGATTGATTCTCTCTCTCTCTCTCTAACAACCAACTTCGCCGCCGATTTGATTCTCCGATGGCCACCTCAAGCCATCTCCTTCTCCTACTCCTTATCGCCACCGTCTCAGTTCTCACTCCCGCCGCTTCTCCTCCGTCACTAACGCCGCAAGATCACGAACACGCAGACAGAATCATCGAAGCGATGATCGGAGCTGGCGATTTCCGCGACTGGGCCGCCGATTTCCTCTCCGCCGTCGACGACCAGTTCGGAATCCCTCTCTCCGCCACCATTTTCATCCCCAGCGATTTCGACGCCGCCGACGTCTCCTCCTCTAACGGCGGCTCTCCTAATTCCGGTCGTCTCTCCGTCGCTTACCACATCGTTCCTCAACGTCTCTCGTTCACCGATCTCCGCCTCTTTCAACCTCTCTCTCGCCTTCCGACTCTTCTCCCCGGAAACTCAATCGTCGTCACCAACAACTCCGTTTCCGATTTTACCCTCGACGGGGTTCTCGTCTCCGAACCAGATCTCTTCCTCTCTTCTTCGATTGCGATTCACGGTGTCGCTTCGCCGCTTGATTTTTCTCGTTACGGCGATTTCGGAAACGGGGATTCTACTTTAGCCGATAGTCTCCGTCCCTGGCCTCGTCGTCGTCGCCATCCCGAATCCAACACCAATCAAACCTCTGCTTCTGTCTCCATCGCACATTTCACAACAAGCTCGTTCTTGCTTCCATTGGCTCTGGCTTTGTTCTGATTCTACATTCCGGCGACTTTTTCCGGCGTATAACCGTCAAGATTCAACAAACGGCGGGAAAGTATTATTTCTTTTAGTCCTTGAAGTTTTTTTTTTTTTTCCAAGATTCTCTATTCACAATTAGTTCAACTTTTGTTCTTTCAAAGATGTGAAACTCGAATTCGAATACTCAAGTTTTCTTCTTTCAAGATTTTCGACACTCAATTTTTGTTTCTTTTTTCATGATACTGTGAAACTTTGTACATATATTCTAATACAAGGAATTTAAGCAGTTTTCTGGAATTGAAAAGAAGAATTTTTGTATTATTATGAGATCGCATTAGCGAAAGAATCGAACTTTTTTTGTTCCTAGTTTACACTTCTAACGCTAAGGTTAGGTTATTTGTTCACTGAAAATTGCGGAGAAATAACGAACAAAAGATTTTGAATCAGAAAAACAAGTCTCGTCTATCTATCTAAAAGGTAGTCACTGTCTTTGTCTCGAAGTTGGTACAGTCTTGTTGCTCTTCATTTTTTTACATCAAGTCTACTCCGAAAAGCTTTCCTTTGGTTAAACTCACGGAGCAGTTTGATGATATGAAGTGATCTTTTGACTCGGATGAAGATTGGTTCTTGTGGTTCCAGTACTCAACGAGTCTATGGTTCGGGTCAAGTGCTTCGATGGCCTGTAGAGAGGGATTAAGTTGTGTAAAGAGTAATGATCATGGATAGGTTTTGAATGAATGAATGAATGGAGGAGGATTGGATTAAGCTTTTACCTCAACTATAGACGGCGAGAGAAAACCAAACATTTGAAGCCCGTTAATACTCTCAAACCGCGATAAAGTAGGAAGACCAAGATTTGTGGATGTATCTTTAACCCTCTGCAGCACCATCTCCCAGCATTGTTGAGGCGAGACATTGAAGAAGCTCTCGTCTGGAGATTCTTCCAGAGTGACCTGAACAATAGAGGAAAAGTCAGGTGTTGTTGCTTTTGAAGATTCAGTTTTTATCCAATAGAATGTTATTAGGGAAAAGCTTTACCCTGAACAATGGGCCCATGAGTCCTGCATCCAAAACCTCCGATATGTAATTGCTCATTCTTGTTGGATCAAGCACGTTGTAGAACTTGACACGACTCATGAATCCTGTAAGTTGTAAAAACCGGAAAAACGTCAACAACAACCTTTTGACCAAACTTCTGATTATGTCAATAATAAAGGGGTTTTCAGATTTTGTACCTTTTGGGAATATAGCATGCTTATTGCACCAAAGCTTTCCAAAAATCAAGAAACCGAGGTTTATAGGCTCGACCGATACACTAAAGTTCTCTGAAGGGGTTAATTCGCCACTGGTGCTGGCTTCTTCTTTAAGGTCTTCGTGAAAATCCAACTCTAGGTCGATGTTCAGATCAAACGAACCTTCCTTTAGCTTCTTCTCATCGCTAACTGAACCATTCTTTGTCTGATCCTCAACACGGTGTTCAATGCCTAATACTCTGGAAGCCCATATCTTCAAATCATCTGATTCCCCTTCCAATGCTCCGACCAACGAGCTTAACTCATCCATGGTGTAACGGAGAAGGATAAATCGATCCTTCTCTTCACATGAGCAAAGATCGTCTGAGTGTTTAAGGCACGCGTATTCTTCGGGAGAGCACTTGCAGCCAGAAGCCGAGAGATGCAAATCATAAAAACATGAAAAGCATTCCCTTTCACAGTTAAGATCAAACTCCTTCTCCATCTTTACTAAACTCAAAGAATCCCTTCCAAGAGCTGCAATTCTTCCCTCTTCCATCCGTAACCGAGCCTATAAACATTTTGGAAAAAAAATGAACCGATTAAGCATTTGGAAAGTAGAAACCATATTCACTTATTCAGTATCATGACTCAAGAAGTTAGCGTTTTTCATTACCTGGACCGCGTTGGTAAGTGTTCCATTCTTCCCACAGAAACTTTTCCATCTCAAGTTTGTAGTATTTTCCTTTCCCACAGAATCTGAGAGTTTCCAAAGTGCCTTAACAGCTTCATAAGCTGCTCCGAGGAGAAGTTTGTCGTGAGATAGAGAAGTCTTCCTTGTCTCTTTACTGTATAGTTCCACAGCGTTCTGTCCATGAGCCAACCAATCAACCGGAGCTACATTAACCGCTTCTGCACAGTTGAAACCGCAGTTGAATCCAGCATGATACGCCCTCGGGAATGTCAGTACATACTCCCCTGAATTCTGAACCACCCGATAAACCTGGACTCCCTCATCTTTTAGAATTGAAGGAGAAAATTGAGTAACCTGAAACCAATTAAAAAAAGATTAGTTAGTCTCTAAACACAGTGGAGACTAAATAGGAAAAAATGACAAAATCGAGTAGATGTTTTCATCCTAACCAGGCCATGAAGTAGATCAGGCTGTTCTTCAAACAAATCAGGTAGATGTTTTCTCATCGCCTTCTCGAGTGCGGTTGCATTGCTTCCGGGAATACCATACCATACTTTTGGCTCCCCAAAGTGATGATAGTTCAGTGAATATAGATGATGGTCCTCCACGTGCTGTTCCAGCCAAAAAATATGATCAATCATCCGAAACTCATCGGGAATGAAATTCAAAATTAATCAGTGTGTGAAAGTGTACTTACCCAACAAAATGAAGAAAAACACATTCCCACATAGAGCCATGGGACTAGAACTCCGGAGATATCACAATCCTCAAAAGAGAGTACAGAGCCAGGGAGACGCGGTAAGTTATTCAAGTTCCAGCCAGAAACGATGTACTGATCCATATCGCTACCGGTTAACATTTCTGCTCTTTTGTAAAATCCGCTACCAAGTACCCCATTCTCCAAGTCAGCTCCATAGTATACCTACAAACAGCGAAAAAAGGAAATTGGCCTTAGTTTATCTGTAGATGTCTGTGTTTTATTGGTGAAATGGTCTGTTTCTGTACCTCCACTTCATCTGTTGGTTGCTCGACTATCCGCCAGTATTCGCCTTCTATTTCCTCCACAGACGGTGTCCATTTTGTGTCTCCACCAGAGTCTTTCTTTTCAAAGTACGAGTCTTTAAAATGCAGAGCATATTTCTCAAACTCATCGAGAGTGAAGTCCGAACCAGAGTTAAAGCCGAATTTCTCTTCTGCCTCGGGAGAGGAAGCAAGTTCAGAGGGAGAAGAGCCAGATCGTCTCTTAGATGAACCCATTCTCAAGTTTCTTCTCCGTTTTCGTTTTCTGCTCTTGGGTTTCTTCTTCATGGGCTCCCGGTTCTGAAGCAGGTCCACGTTCTGAATCCGGGTGGGAAACTTTGTATGCTCCCATATACTCTTCTCCTTCAGCCGGCAAGGAGGAGTCCATGTCGGTGGTGGGATAATTCGACAAATACCATATGGCTCTGCTAGTGGACGTATCTTTTCTATATAAGCAAGTGTATCTTCAAACTCCTGATGACCCAAAATCAACGAAGACAAACTCAAAGCATCAACAAAAGATCTCAAAAACACCGAAAAAAATGATTTTACAGAAACAACAAGCAATTAGTACCTCTAATGATGGGGAGAAGACCGGAGCTTCATCAACGATTGGCCTCTGCGCTTCAGCCGGTAACCATCTAGCAAGAACCTTGACATATACAAAACATTATGTAAGATCAAAGTTGTTTCATGATTTAAACTTTTTGGAATGCATCAGATCACATTTACATAGAGTCATCTTACCTTCCGATGACGTGGACTATTAGGTGGTTCCATGTTAGTGTCCTTGTCCTTATCCTTGTCTGGAGGATGATTCTTCAGAGACATATCCTGGAAAAAAACAGTTTTTTGTTTGATTATGTCCAATGAATCAAAATTAACAGTTAGAAACTGTATCACAAGATCAAGCAAACACAAAAAAGATGAACAAAGTACAAAACAAATATAGAATTCAACATCAACGAATCAAAAAAAAAAAAAAAAAAAAAAGACATAGGGATCTATGATCTATGATTACGTATTTGCCAAATGAAGTAAACAAACGAGATCCGAAAATAAAGCTAATCTATACAAATCAAAGACACAGCTAATGTCCTTGAGTGATAAACAATAAACCAAAAACGTTGATTTAAACGTGATTAATCGATTCAATTATCCTTGAGATACGAATTAACACCGAAAGCTAACCTCTTTGATATCAGATTCTGATGGAGTAACACTGAGATGTTCCATACCGATTGAAATCACTCCTCAAAAGCAAGTTCTGGAAGCTAAGTTTCTTCGATGAGAGCCAACGAAACTGAGAAAGAAAAACAAGAAAACTCAAAAGATAAGAAAAAGATGGTCTATATTATAAAAGGCTAAAAACGATATCAATTCAGAGAAGTTAAAAGCCCTAACCCTAATTGAATTCAGGGGATCAACAACAATAGAAGAGAAAAATCGAGAATTTGAAATCAATCAATCACACAACAACACGAGTTTTGAGAAATTTTTTTGCAGATTTTTGTTGTACCTATTATATAAACGAGAAAGCTTCAAAGTTTTTTTTCCCTTTTTTTCCCAATTAATGCTTAGAAATTGAATTCGCAGTTAAAAACAGAAATACCCAAATCTGGGAAAATTAAAGAGAAAAAGGAATTAATTGACCTAGTAACGAATAGAAGGAACACAGAAAAAAACAAACCAAACTTAACCAAGAAAAGGAATCCTCAAAATCGATACGATAAAACAAAATATTTTTTTATTTTTTAGTTACCAAAAAAAAAAAAAAAAAAGGAAAGGTCGATAAGAGATGAGTTTACCACCTCAAACGAACGGCTGAGATTCTTGCGATTTTCTCTTCTTTTTCTATAGAATTTCCAATTTTATTAAATAAAGTGATAAAATCGAACTACAATTGCATAAAAAAAGAAAGAAAAAAAATGATTAGAGAAACAATCAGACAGAGAAAGACAAGAAAATGATTTGAAGTAGTTTCTGGGGAAAACGAGGAAACTGGAGAACACCCGCCAAAGAAAACGCAACGGATCAGCGGAAGATCAACACGGTACCGTACGATTTAATCTTGATGTATATTTACTAGATTACCCTCGAATCTTGTGTTTATTTACGGTTTTATGCCATTTTCCCTTCTTCTATCGTCGTCTTTGGGTTTTGTTTCTTCTCTTCTCACCGCGTCGGAAAAGTAAAAGAGTTTGACCGTTTCTTTTTCTTTTTATAACTCAAACGCCGTCGTTTTTAGGCGAAATCTCACTTTCCCCCCCCCCCCCCCCCATTTTTTAATATGTCTTTTTTTTTCTAAACCATTACTTTGAAATAGATCAGAAAAGTACAACATGTAAAAATGGTAAATATCAAAATTAGATAATATCATAAGTTTGACTACAGAAATCACTAAAATACTGCAATAATAAATAGACCGGGAAAGAAACGATGAGGAAAAGCAAAACAAAACAAAAATGCAAATTTGAAGAGAGAAAAAACAAAAAGAAGAAGAGAAGATCAATTGTGTTTCAGTGTGTGTAGTACTAGAGTACTTTTTAATCAATCAGAGACGAATCTTCTTGCTTTTTGCTTCTGTCTTGTCTTCTTCTACTTCTCTCTTGATTGTTCCGATTCCAAGAATAACATTCCTCATCTGACAAAAAAAACACCAAAACGCACAATGTATTAAGAAAAAATGCAATCTTTTCATGTAACAGATTAAAAAAAAAAAATACTTTTAACATAATCTTTCTGTCATATCGAAATTTCCATAAAATAAAGTAAAAGCTGGGTGATTACAAATTCATCAACATTGGTGTGTGAGCTCTCAGGCTTTGGCTGCAGAAAAATGGTAAAAGCGTTAAATATATTATTATAAATGAAGATCCTAGTACATTGCAAGTGAAAGAGACAACATTACTCACAGCAGAAGAAGAACTCGCAGTTGATTCAGTTTCTGCAGTTGCTGTACGATTCATCCGGATAACTTGAGGAGGAATAACCCGGTTAACCTGAGGAGGAACAACCCGGTTCAGTTGAGGAGGAACAACCGGGTTCACTTGAGGAGGAACAACCCGGTTCACTTGAGGAGGAACAACCGGGTTCACTTGAGGAGTCTCATAAGTCGCTTCCTAAACCAAAAGAAGTAACATCAAGATATTGCAAAACAATTTTACAAAATGATAGAGAAAAACAAAGACTTTACAGGTGAAATTGTGATGTGTTTGCACTGAAAACATTTCACAGCTCGATCATCTTTTCGATATATGACTGTCGCATCACATCCACCACAGACAAGAGTTCTAAGACTTGGCATAGGACGCGAGAAACTACAACAAGGACATATCACTGTTCTTCCTGATGTGCTTCTAAAAGTTATGTTAGCTTTGCAGCTTTCACATTGAAACCTAGCTGCAATCAAATTCCCTGTTATAAACAAATCAAATATCTTAATACCTCAAAACATTATTATAACGAAAGAGAAAAGAAACAGAATTTGAGTTATATACCGAGATGAGGTTTGAATGGAGCGTGACATGTTGGACATTCGACTCTTTTTCCTCCTGTTTCAAGCTCAGCAAAATGGATTGTTCCTCGTCTGATTTCTAACTTCTGCATAGCTCTGAGAACATTTCAAACCAAAACAACAAAAATAAAGATTTAAAGATAGAGAGATCAAATATTTTGAAACCTTGAAGGGAAGATCAAAGGATTTTTCTTACCTTGAAGATGAGGAAAGAGTTTTTTTTTGTATGAAGAGGAGATTATGAGTTAAAACAAAGAGTCTTCGTTGGTCTTTTTATTAACCACCAACAGTCACGAACGTACGTTTTTAAGCAACTCTTCATTTATAGGAATTTAATTTAAATACATTAACTTGGAGAAATTCTTATCTATCTTCCCATATATACAAACTTGTCAAAGAATGAACACGGAATTCGTCTCCACCTCCCCGCAAAGGAAAAAAATCATGGGGAGGTGGAGACAAATAAAAATATTAGGGCATTTTACGTATTGGGGCCGGTCCGAAGTTTTCTGGACCCATTAATTACATTTTTAAGAAAACATCGGAAACGGGTTGGAGGTAGATTTGTTTGATGGAGCTGATGAAAATAAGAACGAAAAATATGTTCTAAATCTTTGACTTTGAGCGTTATTATTTATCTTTAGTTAACTATTTAATATTTATGTACGAGATTTGTTTTGATTTAAACGTTCTATTATATATATACATCTATGTTTCCAAAACGTTTCCATACATTTTTCAAAAAAGTCATTTCCATGTTTTGAAACGTTTAGCTTTCGCATACCCAATTCCGTTTCCATGCAAAAATCCTCAGAAGTATAGTTTTGAATAAGAAAGAAGAACAAGTCTTTTTGTTTTGAGTTTTATTTTCAGATGCGTCTCTCACATTCATGACCAAATCGAGATACAAAATGTTCCAACGGTACATATGATCGTATGACATCCCTTTTCATGGACAAAAAAAAGACGGGTAATCAACCGCGATTATCAGATGTTTCTAGAGTCTTTACAGAACATAGATTCTGTTAAAAGAGTCTAAAACCCTGACAAAAGCTTGAATCATATGTACAGAGGAAAGATCCTAAGTTGATAATTAAAACAAAAAAAAAAAAAGCAAACCAAATTCCAAACTAAATCGAAAATGAAGCAATTCTAATGGAGAGAAAACGAAGAGTCTGCAACTGCAGCTATCTAGTGTAGAGGCCGTTGCAGTATCCGTTATTATATCTAACATCAGCCAAGCCATTGGGAGATTTCTTGGAGGTTCCATTGACGAAAACGTTTTTTGGACCGTTACTAATCAGATGTTGATGAGCAGAGGCTGGATTCAGGACTGTGTCTAGCTCACCACATGATGCTGCGATGAGTCCTGCAAAAAAAAGAAGAAAGAATGAGCAAAGATTGCTTAGAAGACTTGTGTTGATGCAAGAGAATAGAAAGATGTAAAGTTTGGATCTTTTTTGACTGATGACGAAATGGGTTCGGACCTAAGAACAGAGGAGAAGCTTTCCCGGGTCTGGATTTGTACTCGGGGTGGAATTGAGCACCGATGAAGAACGGATGGTTGGGAAGTTCAACAATCTGCAGTTTCAATATAAGATTAGTAAGGACTTGAATTTGCAGCAAATGGATTTGAATTAGGGACAGATAGTTTAAAAGATTAAAACAGACCTCCATGCGTTTGCCAGTTTCATCTTTTGCAGCAAAAGAGAGACCGGCCTTCTCTAGCTGTTCAACCATATCAGGATTCACCTGCAATAGTTGGGTATGTCTATATCAAAAATTTAATTTTTTTTTTTCATTTTAACTGACACATATTCAAGAATTTGTATACCAATCTATACCTCGTATCTATGGCGATGCCTCTCATCGACAAAGTTTTTGTTCCCATATCTGTAAAAACCGAGTAGACAGAACCATGCTAAGTGAATCTATAGCATTCACAGACAGAACCATGCTAAGTGAATCTATAGCATTCACAGAACTAATGGAGTAACTATAGATCAATGGTTCTTACAGTTTTGCGGATTTGCTGTCTTTGACATTGAAGATGGATTTTCTTGATCCTAGGCGCATAGTGCCTCCCATATGAGTTCTCGAACCCTAAATCCACCGAGCAAGAAAATAAATTGAGATCTAAGCAGGAAGTATAAGGACGACAGTAATGAAGCTACATTTGAAGTAAAGAGAGGGGGAATCTAAGAACCTCAGGCATAAATATGATGCATGGATGTTTAGTTTCAGGTTTGAATTCTGTGCTGTTTGCGTCGTGCAAGCAGAGAACTGAACGTGCAAACTCAATGACAGCGACCTGCATCCCGAGACAAATACCGAGGAAAGGGATCTTGTTTTCACGGGCATATTTTGCAGCAAGAATCTTTCCTTCCACTCCCCTATCACCAAAACCTCCAGGTACAAGAACCCCATCTACACCCTGAAGATACTAATAGAGATGAGAGAAAACACAAGGCGTCTCGATGATTGAAGTTGTAAAATGGCAAACATTTCAAACCTTCAGCAACTTCCAAGCAGCTTTATATGCATTTGGATTCTGCTTAAACGAAAAAAAGAAAAAGAAACATGATTCTAGTTTAAAACTTATAAGCAAGTAAAGGCATACATGTGTAATTAAAATGTAATGTCCCATTTTACCAACCTCTTTCTCAGTTTCCTTTTCGAGATCACACGCTGGAACCCAATCAACTACGAGCTTTTTGCGACAAGCGACAGAAGCATGTAAGAGAGCCTATACAAGTTATCCAAATGTGAGAACCGAGGCAAGGAAATCTAATCCAGACACTATCCCATGAGGTGATGTGTAAGTTCTACCTTCAAGACAGAGAGATAGGCATCAGAGAGGCCTGTATATTTCCCCACAACAGCGATTCTCACCTGTAAATTGATTTGGTGCGTTAAGAAAGAGACATTGAGGTTACGGTTTATAAGGAGTTATTAAAAAAGCTGAGACCCACCGGCACATGTAAGTTGTCGCATAATTCGGCTCTAAAAGTCCATTCCTCTAGAGAAGGTTCTTTAACAATACTGTTTCAAAAATAACAGAGATCACTTCCAATCCATTTGAGTCGTACATCAACCCACCACATACCAAGAAAACAAAGGACAAAACAAGATATATAATACATACCTAGTAAGATTGAGCACTTTCGAGATTGCCAGGTGAGCCTTCTGATCCTGTTTGAGGGAGTATGCACATTGAGCATTGTTTTCTTGATGATTTATAATAACTGGCGTAGTGACTATGAATATATTTAGTTGAGAAATAGGTACCTTAAGCAGCAGAGGAATGTGCCAGATGTTGGGAACGTCATAGAGAGTGAAGATATACTCAAGCTGAAACAAGTACCATAAGCTGATAAATAACTGAGATTTAAAGTAAATAACATAACAAGGAGGGACAAAAGGCAACATCTTAGCATCTTACCGGGACATGGCAAAATTGAGCTAGTTTTTCTTTCACATTCTCTTCAAGTGCCTAAATGAAGAAAAAAATTGAGACTTTAAAATCAAATCAAGAAGGTAACACACCAAGAGACTATAAATTATAGATGAAACATATTTAGAGTCAAGATGGAGGACGCAAGCAAAACCAAACCTTTGTGCTGCGACAAGCTAAGATATCCGGTATCAAGCCCAAGCCTCGTAGCCCCCGGACACTATGCTGTGTTGGCTTTGTTTTCTGAAAGAACATAACAAAGCAAATGAAGTTAATTTATACATATATGATCAAATGCTGTCACATCATGGCTGCTTCATTTCAGGAAAATTTATCTACCTGTTCACCAACAACATTAAGCACAGGCACGAGGCTGACGTGGACCAGACAGAAATTCCCTGAGCCTGAACTCAACCACCAACCAAAGATGCAGTGGTTAATTTCATCATATCCTAAACTTCCAAACAGATTTTCTTTGCTTTTGGATTCAAATGGTATGAGGAAAATGATTCTTACCTACACGGTAAGAGAATTGGCCAAGCGCCTCGATAAAAGGCGCAGATTCAATGTCACCTGCAAACAAAAAGAATCTCTGTTTACACAGAAGAAGCAAAGAAGACATCCAAAAATAAAATAAAAAATCCAATTTTGTTGAATTTTTTGTGTAACCTATAGTTCCTCCTAATTCGATAACGCAAACATCAGCATGACCCTCCTCTCCATCAACAGGGATAACAGCAACTCTCTCGATCCAGTCTTGAATTGCATCAGTTATATGAGGAACAACCTAAATCATTACAACCAAAACACTTTAAGTGCTACAAGAAACCAACATCGATAGGTGAAAAAAGCTTAATTATTACCTGAACAGTCTTTCCCAAATAATCTCCTTTCCTTTCTTTAGCAATTACATGCTGTTGTGACAAAGACAAAAAAGGGTATAAGACGTTTTCGTAAACCTAACTCAACAATCAACTTCCAATTAGTTGAGATCTAGATCTTTAACCTGGTAAATTTTCCCGGTGGTGATGTTATTGTCTCTGGTTAATTTGATATCTAAGAACCTCTCGTAGTTTCCAAGATCAAGATCCACCTTTTTTCCGATCACATAAAAAAAAGATTCAAAAGTTGTTAAAAAAAGTTGGAAGTCTTTTAAGTTTTTGGAAAAGTTGAAAAAAAAAGGTCATTTTTATTTACCTCACCACCATCGTCCAAGACAAACACTTCACCGTGCTCAAAAGGAGACATGGTTCCAGCATCGGTGTTTAGATAAGGATCTGGAGATTGAGTGCTCCACGTAAGCAAAACATCATTCGACTTCGAAGCAGAGAGACAAGAGAAAGAGTAACAAAAAAGAAGAAAAGTAGTAATTTACCGATTTTGATTGAAGTAACTCGAAGACCACAAGCTTTAAGAAGAACACCGATACTACTTGCTGTTACTCCTTTGCCTAATCCACTCACAACACCTCCTGTCACAAGCACGTACTTCATCTTCTTCCTTCTGATTTCTGATTTCTGATTTTTTTAATCGAGTCAAAAATCAACTTAATCCTGCACAGTAAATCACCAACCAAAAGAAAAACCAAATCAGTCAAGGAGAGAATCGCACAAGTTTATTCTCTTTCTCTCGTAGTCAACAATCTAGAAGCAGAAGCAAGTGTGTTACAGGAGAGTAACAAAAACCAAAAAACGCGAAGCTTTTGAAATGCTTAAGAGAAAGTTTGGGTTTTTTCCTAGATTTAACATCTCCTTCATCCAAGCAAACAACTCAATCGCAGAACGCAGAACGCAGAGGATGACAAAAAAAGATATTTCTCTTGGTTCGAATCAGTATTCAAAAAAGGAAGGATTTGGAGCAAAAAGCTCTTGCATTTTCTTCTGTATCAAAAACCCAGGAAGCAGAAACTCAGAGACCCAAAAACACAAAAGAGTCGGAACCAGAGATTGAGGAAGTGAAAGAGAGAGACCTGAGCGTAACCGGCGGCTCTGGATTTTCGATCTCTTCAATAGAACAAAGAAAATGTTTATTTGTTTTCTGGGTTTTGGTGGGTCTATCGGATAAGGATAAAGGACGGCGAGAAAAATCGTGAAAATGGGTGAAAGAGGATAGAGAGAGAGAGAGAGAGAGAGAGAATAAAAAAATGGAAAGGAGAGAAGAGGAGGTTTTAGTTTCACGCCATTGACGACGGAAGCCGTTTTATACAGGAAGAGAGAAACAGTAGCAAATAGCAGCGAGCGCCTCTCTCTCTCTCTCAAAACCCCAAATGTAAACCCTCCACCTAAATTTTTATTTTTAATTAATAAAATAAAAAAATACGTATTTGTTTTTTCTATATACGGGATTGTCTCTGTATATTTGCGGATACGACAAAATATTTCACAGTTATTTCATTTCTATACGTTAGTAATAATGTAATATTCATGTATTGCAGATAATTTGGGCATTAGGTTGGAGACAGATTTGGGTTGAAGGAGACAACCAAGAATTGACTTCGTTAATCAATACGAATGGAGATAGTGTTGAAATCGGTAATATTTTCTATGACATTCAACATTGGACATCAAAGCTTCCTTTGTGCTTGTTAGATCATATTAATCGAGAGAACCAAGATGTGGATCTTTTGGCCAAAAAGGCTCAAGAATTTGATTCAATGTATTCTAGTTTTAGTATTCCGTCTAATATAAATGGTTGATGAACGCTTTGTATTACCCGTTTACAATTTTTTTTTTTCGACAAAAAGCATATATAACATTAACCTTGAAGGTGAAGTTACATAATCCTTATACAAACTTGGAGTTAACCAAAGAGGAGGATGAATACAACTTGAATAAAAGAGAGAGTTTGCAGGTCCTTGTTTTGCAAGTCGGTGAGCCACTTCATTGTAACACCTCTTGGTGCTTTGGAAGGTATGGTATTGGAAAGAAGATGCCCACATCGAGATGTCTTTGCATAGATTGTGGATACTGAAATCGTGATCTTCTCCCTTTAAGTGCTTAATGGGAACCTGACAATCACCTTCAAAAATAATGTTATTGAAACCCTTAAATTTTGCTGCTTGGACCGCCATTAATAAAGCTTTGCCTTCAGCTTCCAATGGAGAAGATGCTTCTCCTAAACTAGCCGCTCCCCAGTATTTTGCTACTCCCAAATGATCTCTGATTATCCACCCTCCCGTCGCCTAACAAGAAGAGGATCTATAGGTTGCATCAAAAATACATTTAAGGGATCCAGAAGCAGGACGAATCCATGATTTGCAACCATGGATCTATAGGCTGCATCAAAATTACATTTAAGGTATTCAGAAGCAGGACGAATCCATGATTTACAACCATGAATCTATAGGTTGCATCAAAATTACATTTAAGGTATCCAGAAGCAGAAAAGAACCATGATTTACAACCCATTCACTATTTAATACTCTCTCTAATCCAATTTAATTGATGTTTAAGGATTTTACACAAATTAAGAAATCACACAAAATCATAAATTTTTGATTTTTTTAAAAATTAAAATATCATTTATTGTCTAATTAAAACACAATTCAACTAATGATAAAAAAGACTGCAGAATATAAATAGTCAAAAATAAATATAAAGACTTTAATTTTGCATTGAGAATGTAAAACATCAATTAAAATGAAATAATTTTTTTTTACTTAAACATCAACTAAATTGGATGAGAGCATAGTAAAGTTTAAATTAAAAAAAAAAAACTTCATAGTAACATTCTTGTCACTTCATGCATTGGGTTTTATCACCAAAAATTGCATTAATTTGTGTGACAAGTTACAAAAGAAGAATGTTTAAAGATATTTACTTTAACGTCCGAGTGTCCTGGGAAGATAATATACTATCGTCTATCTAATTTTCGACCGTTTATCATTTTGCTCAAATTGGTTTATTTCTCACAGGTCTGTTTTTCTCCGACGACCATCCGTAGATTCATCATTTATCCGATAAGGTGCTCGAAAATCTACACAAACATGAAAAAATAATTGTGATTTTTGAACCCAAAAAAAACTATATATAATGTGTAGGTGGCAAATTCGTAATCATATGTGAAACTAAAAATTTCATTGATAAACACAAAAATCAAAAACGATTACGGTTCTTAGTTTTTTTTAGGGGAAAAAGCTAATTTGTAACTCAACTTAGACTAATAGTACTCATTAGTATCCGAACTATTGATATGTGCTCAAACATACCCAAACTTTTAAATATTTGAATATGTATACACGAACTTTCTTTTTTTTTGCTAAATCATGCATTGACCCGGACTCCGTAAGCCAACCCGTTAAACCGTTAATGGAGATGACTCAGCTGCCACGGTGGAATCCCCGTTGGAACGATAGTCAATACGACGTCGTTTTGAAAAAAAAAAAAAAATTTGTACACCCAAGGATTCGAACCAGGGGTGATCAATTCGGGAGTGACAAAAATACCAGTAAGGCAGAGTGATTTATTGGTATTTATCACACAAAAAAAAAAATTAAGTTATCTTGAGAAACAAATATTTAAAAAAAAAAAACTGGAGATAGACACCTTCATATTTTTTTTATGGGCAATTGTTCTGGGCAAGGTTGATCCGAATCACGTTAGGTAAAGTGAAGAGAAACAAAGGAATCTCGCCGGAGAACGCGTTTCCTTGGAGATACAAGTATCGGAGGAGAGTTAGGCTAGCGAAATCCGGCGGGATTGGACCAGTGAGGGAGTTGAATCGGAAAGATAGGGTTTCGAGTTGGGTGAGGTTTCCGATTGCGATTGGCAACGGGCCCGATAAACCCACATCGGGTAATCGGAGTGCTGTGACTCGACCCGCATTGCATTGGACTCCGCCCTAGGTACACGGTGGTGCGATTAGATTCCAGAGCAGAGGACGGCCATGGACGCCGTCGCGGAGAGAGATTAGTGCTCGTCGATCAGCTTCTAGATCTGATGTCACGGCTACGAGACGGAAGAAGAAGAAGAAACTTGAAATCTTAAGTTATGAATCGTATTTTTTTTTTTAAATTGCTTCTCAACATAACTTAAGATTTTTTTTTTCTAATAGATACCAATAAATCACTATGGCTTACTGGTATTTCTGTCACTCCCGAATTGATCTCCCCTGGTTTGAATCCTTGGGTGTACAATTTTTTTTCTTTTCAAAACGACGTCGTATTGACTATTGTTCCAACGGGGATTCCACTGTGGCAGCTGAGTCATCTTCGTTAACGGTTTAACGGGGTTGACTGACGGAATCCGGGTCAATGCATGATTTGGCCAAAAAAAAAGTTCGTGTATGAATATTCAAATATTTAAAAGTTTGGATATGTTTGAGCACATATCAATAGTTCGGGTACTAATCGGTACCATTGGTTTAGGTTGAAGCACGAATTAGCCTTTCTCCCTAATTTTTTATCCTACTTATATTTGTTTTTAAGAAACTATGGGAGTTTTAGTTTTTTGACCCGTAATTTTCTTTCATGCCCAGAGCCGACATTAGTAATACCACATTTAAGATATAAATAATTCTTCTCAAGTGGAATTAATCCAATAACCTAGAGTAGTCAAAACTATTAAACCAACACTCACTTGATCCCCCACATGTAGTTTTTTTACAAAACGATTAAAATGTAATTAATTATATAAGTAGATTTAATATTTTTATTATCTTTTTAAAATTATGTTAGTTAATCCACATAATTAGATGAATTAAAGCAATAAGAATAACACTGATTAGTTGATATTTTATGTGCTCTGTTTCGCCCATTGGATGTAAAATCTTGAAAGGTTTTGGGGACATGAGTTGTTGGATGTAACTCCCAATGACTCATGTTATTGGATGTTTCGCCCATTGGATGTAAAATCTTTACCACTGTGATCCAATCAGATGGACCACTATAACGGTATTAACTAATCACTATTTTCTTCTCCCGCTTATCAATCACTAATTTTATCTTTCTTTTTCGATCTTTTTTTTTTGTTGTTGTGGTTGTCCACTTATCTAAATGGTACAGTTGAGATAGATGTTTTTGTTTACAATCAAGTTAATTATATAAATAAAATTTAACTTTGGAGTGAAGACGTCCACTCCGATTTTCGGTTCAACTTTGGTTTGGATTTGTTGATTTTTGAAATTTGGTTTATAAAATATAAAAATCTAAGGACAGTCGATTTTTCGACTTCTGTTTTGGATTCATTCTATAGGAAAATATATGTTTTTAGGATATTTCAAAAACCCTTAATTTNATATATATATATAAACCGAATCAGATTAAATGTAAATTGGTTTAACCGGTTTAGTCTTGCTTTGGCTTATGTAGATATTAGTCCATTTTTTGGATTTCCGTTAATTGTAAGCAAGATTTTATTTGGTACATCGAGATTGAGGTTTTTATTTTTTACTGCAGCAAGATTTGTGTGATCACATGCGTTAGAGATCCAGCATTGGTCGTACCGGACCCACCGGTTTGATCTCTGCCCGTCTAAACGTGGAAATTTACAACGACTTGTTCGCATTTTTAAGTTTTCCGTTTGGCCCAAACCAGGAACCCCTATGGATTACACTAATATGTAATAACTAAGTGATATCCCAATTCAAATATAACTGAAATCAAAATCATACTAAAAATCAAGAAATCTATTGGGAAGTGGGACACATCACTTCCATAATTTACTTTCTATAATTTACGTTCCATAATTTACGGTAACTTTTGACAAACTTCATCTCCTTCTTGTGTTATAAAAAAAAGGGATGCTTCTGTAATCAACAATAAAATAGAATAACAATGTAGTCTTTGAGTTTCTCACGTTCTTCTTCTTCCTCTCAAACTCTCAGATCATCTTCTTAAGTTTATCTTATTGGGAAGTGGGACACACCACTTCCATAATTTACGTTCTATAATTTACGGTAGCTTTTGACAAACTTCATCTTCTTCTTGTGTTATAAAAGAATGGGATGCTTCTGTAATCAACAACAAGATATAATAACAATGTAGTCTTTGAGTTTATCACGTTCTTCTTCTTCCTCTCAAACTCTCAGATCATCTTCTTAAGTTTATCTTATTGGTAAGTGGGACACACCACTTCATAATTTACGTTCTATAATTTACGTTCCATAATTTACGGTAGCTTTTGACAAACTTCATCTCCTTCTTGTGTTATAAAAGAAGGGGATGATTCTGTAATCAACAACAAGATAGAATAACAATGTAGTCTTTGAGTTTCTCACGTTCTTCTTCTTCCTCTCAAACTATCAGATCATCTTCTTAAGTTTATCTTATTGGGAAGTGAGACACACCACTTCCATAATTTACGTTATATAATTTACGTTCAATAATTTACGGTAGCTTTTGACAAACTTCATCTCCTTCTTGTGTTATAAAAGAAGGGGATGCTTCTGTAATCAACAGCAAGATAGAATAACAATGTAGTCTTTGAGTTTCTCACGTTCTTCTTCTTCCTCTCAAACTCTCAGATCATCTTCTTAAGTTTATCTTATTGGGAAGTGGGACACACCACTTCCATAATTTACGTTCTATAATTTACGTTCCATAATTTACGGTAGCTTTTGACAAACTTCATCTCCTTCTTGTGTTATAAAAGAAGGGGATGCTTCTGTAATCAACAACAAGATAGAATAACAATGTAGTCTTTGAGTTTCTCACGTTCTTCTTCTTCCTCTCAAACTCTCAGATCATCTTCTTAAGTTTATCTTATTGGGAAGTGGGACACACCACTTCCATAATTTACGTTCTATAATTTACGTTCCATAATTTACGGTAGCTTTTAACAAACTTCATCTCCTTCTTGTGTTATAAGAGAAGGGGATGCTTCTGTAATCAACAACAAGATATAATAACAATGTAGTCTTTGAGTTTCTCACATTCTTCTTCTTCCTCTCAAACTCTCAGATCATCTTCTTACGTTTATCTTGGTAGCAGAGCGGACGATTCTTTGAGGATCTAACGCTTCCGCACGAACGACGAACCACGAAAGAACAACAGAACCACGAACAACCGAACCACGAACGACGAACCAGACCAACGACAACGAGATGAACCCAATCGACGCGGTTGAGACTAACCCAAACCTGAACGAACCATCGATCCCGACACAAACCAGACGAACACAAATCTAACACGAACACAAACCAGCAGGAGCAGCACCACCGGACCGCAAAGAAGCTCACCAAAGATTTGAATCCCCGAAGCCCAAACGTGAAGTGTTTCAGGTAGCCGGTGGGAGTCACCAGTGAGAGCTGCGGAGAAGCAAGACGGCATCGCAAGCTCAAGAACAAGGGATTTGCGGCAATTTTCCGGTGGAGAAAATATTGCCGGCAAAGGTGGTTATGGTCGACGGCGGAGTAATCACCAGAACTTCCAGAAAGTTTGGCGACAAGGAAGAGGCGGAGATCCTCGTCGGAGAAGATAGAGGAAGACGTCGAGAATCCTCGTCGAACAAGTATCGCAGCGAAGAAGCGGTTGACGGAGATAACCACCAATTGCGATTGAAGAAAAAGAACGTGAGAAACTCAAAGACTACATTATTATTCTATTTTGTTGTTGATTATAGAAACATCCCCTTCTTTTATAACACAAGAAGGATATGAAGTTTGTCAAAAGTTACTGTAAATTATAGAACGTAAATTATAGAACGTAAAATCAGATTACAAAATTATTTGTCACCGGACTTTTAACGCTTGTAGGCAAATTAACGTCAAATGTATTAGTTATTCTGAAAGTGAATCCTCGCATTGGTTAATCATTCATGACCATGATCATTCGAATCGTATAATGACCGTTACCATGTCTTTACTCTTTACTCTACGGTATATAAATATTAATTGTTTTGGTGAACAAATAAAATATCAAATCCGAAATCAAACCCATCATAATTGAGCCCAAATGTTATCTTTCTACTTTTTTTATTTTTTCTTCGTAAGACAATTCTTACATGCACATTACCAAATTAGAATATAAATCATGACACGACGGCATTAATACAAACCATTACGCTATTAAACAAATTATATATATAACTTCTTAACTCACCTTTTAAGAATGAACAATTTGAGTTTTAGTTCAATGTTGGATAAATATTTGAAATTCCAATCTCGTAGTTTATGAAATATTCGAATTAAATTAAGACAAATCTTGTTTGATTCAATATGGTTTTTTTTTTTCCTATTCGATTTGACTTGGTTTAAGTGTTAGTTAAAGCATAACATCTTCGCAATGCATATATATTCTTGAATTCAATATGATACATTCATTCGGTCGAATGGGGTCTCCATACCTCTCATACATTCATCGTTATCTCTGTATATGAATGAAAAAATAGTTTATTAGTTACTTGTTTTTAGTGTTGTTCTTTGCCAACCTTGTTTTTTTTAGCTCTTACATATATATTTAAAGAATGTGTGCTTTTTTATCCTTGCCGAAAGGCTGGAGTCAAAAAGTAAATGGAAATGTGAGAAATTAAACTGGAAAGAGTAGGCAACTTTAATTAGAATAGAAAAAAAAGTAAATCAGAAATTAGAGAAAGGGTCAAAGGAGTAATCTTTAATAGTTTAAATTTTAAGAAACCCACCAAACTTATAACTACCAACTAACATTCATACATGCATATGCACACTTTACTGATCCTATCTTCTACTGTCCAATGAGTTTCTATTACCATTATTATTCTTATTATTCTGACAATAATTATTATAATATCCAAATCTGCTGAGCAGACCGAATGCAAGAAAACCAAAAGCATGACAACCAAGAATATGACCATTTGAACTATTTGACACAATCAAAGTTAAGTCCTACTAAATATCTACAAATACATGCATGAGACATTAGTTTTTGAACTGGTGCCATATTGATTTTTAGAATATTATTATGATATACTATTATTGTTGACCTTGTAATATCTGATTATTATTTAATGCATTACACTTTTGAGTATATGAGTAATGGTTGAAACCTACTTTTTTTTTTTTTTTACATTAACCAAATTAAGATAACTACTAAAAAATAATTCTACAACGAACAACGTTATCCCTTCCACAACGATTTACGATCACGATGAACGGCTCCATTTGCACCAAGTTGAAGATTTACTTATAAATTTGTCTCCATTAATATGTAGAAATTGCGTCCTCTAGAAATCGAAACTCGAACCTCCTGATATAGAAGCATTAATGAACTATTTGGTCAATCACTGAATTAAGAGGGTTTCTACAGTTGAAACCTACTTTATTTCTTTCTTTTTTTTCTTAGAATTTCCATGGAGTTGCAATCAATATGCAGTTATAATAGTGACCCATATTTAGTTATTAGTTATTACACCTGCTTAAGGTAGTAATATGGGACCAAAATAATTTGTATCAAAACAAATAACATGGAACCTAAATAACACATCGATCGAACACTTGTAATCATGTACGATCGATATTCATATTTCTCAGAGGTTTTTTTTCGTCAGTATCTTTAATTATTTCTCAGAGGTCTCAGTATTTAGGGACATGACATCGCAACCCACGAGCCACGAATGTGCAGGAGACCTTCTGAGTGGATCGGTGGGTCTGTCATTCACCAAACCCATCAGTGTGTCCCACTGTGCGCCACGTGTCATATCTCTTATGTCTGGTCAAATGTTGCATCTGCGTTTGTTTCGGAGTTTTGGATTATTCTATTCATATTGTGACACAGGAGTGACAAAGTCCATGCTCTTTTCACAATTTTATAATAAACTAAACAATGGTTTTTTTTTTGTTTAATAATTTCTAACGAATTAATTAAAATTCATTATGTGGATCAGGTTAGTTGGTTTCCGTCAGACGAAATTTGACCCGTAATCCATACAACAAAAGTCCTGTGGATAATGTTACAAAGCTTTGTTTTTTTTTTTTTTAATAGGACTGAGATCTGCACAATCAGCAATTCGAATATTTATATTTTTATGTTGGTAGATGGGTATTTCAATCAGTAATTGTGTGCATTTATAGCTCGTTTTCATTGTCTATAATACTTTTTTTTATGTCATATACTTGTTTTTAAAATCATGTGGGCTGTGGATAGACTAATTTCGAATGATTTAGCTACTCATTTATATCCCTCAACCTCTAAGTCCAATTTTAAATGATATATGGATCTTTTGCATTACTCCGAAGATCAACGAATATAAACCGAAGATCAACGAATATAAATTCTATCCACTTTAAATTTTGGGTTTTAAAAGATAACAGTCACATGTGAATATTATTATAACGTATACACTGGGATATGTAATTGTATTTAACTATTTATATATGACAAAACATACAATAATGAGTTTCCATATAAAACAAAAAAAAGTTATATGAACAATGCAAAAAAATAAACTAAGACCAATGAACATGAAGTAAAACCAATGAAAACGAAAGGTTATATTTTTCTTAAAAAGGAGAGGGTGACGTGGTAGTGACTAGAAGAGCCATGTCTAGTGTGGCGCCTAGTTAGCGTCGTGTCGGCTCATCGTCAGCTCCACATGTCAACTTATTGCTGGTCAAACATAATCAATGTGCATACTTTGTTTAATCAATGCACTTTTCTATGTTTACGAAGAATACTGAATACCAATGTCAAATGGTGAAATGTAATTGATGTTTCCAGTATTATTTTTTTTACTTGTAAATTGTTTTTTTTTTTGGTCAACTACTTGTATACGGTTTCATTTTCCTTTTTTTTTGTTCGGAGATTTCTTAGGTCGATCCCTTTAGCAACATATGATAAAATTGAAACGATAGTTTAATTACTAATGCAAAATATGTAGTGAGATTCTACCACAATTTTTTTTTATTTTGGGATGAGTAACCCGATAAATGGTGAGGTTTTACCACAATTACTACCAAAATATGTAGTGAGATTCTACCACAATTACTAATGCAAAATATTAATTCCATTCCAATATGAATGGTGAGGTTTTAACAAAATGTTGATAAATGTTTTATTCCATCGTATTCTATTTCTCTAAGTAGACATTTATCTGCATTCATAACTTATATTCACTTTTCTTAAACGTATCTAAAACTTTATAAGAATTAAATGGTAGTGGACTAATGGTTTCCAATTACCGAAGGGTTGTTGGTATAAATATCATGAATCGATTCTTCTCAAACGTGGAATTATCTAACCACTATCAATTGGCTAATAAAAATTATTGTGTCATGTTCAGGTCCGTCTCTACTTTTTTATGAGCTTTAGAAAAAAAAAATTTGGGCATTTTGTCAAAATTTTTTTTTTTTTTTTTTTTATAGTTTTTTGGACCCTTTCTTCTTGAAATTTTTTTTTTGAAAAAAATTTGGACCCACGGCAAATATCCATGTTGCCATGGGTGAGAGCCGGGCATGGCTATGCTTATATCCACTAAAAAGTCCGATGAGTAGATTATTCGACTGCTACACTCAATATGGGAAATTAGTCGGGTGGTAAGAACCCAAATCACCTATTGATATATATATATTTTTTTTAAACTATAACTCTATAAGTAATTAAAGTAAAATACATGAAAAATATATTTAGCTTCTTCACTCTGTGTGCATGACGTAAGGGAATCAAACTCGTCATTTGCATCTTTCCATGTGTTACGTGCGAAAGTGATCTGTCTGAACCGAGAAAGTCCTGATATTCTATCTAACAGTATTACTAGTAGACTATTAGTGTCGTTGTTACTATCTATGAGTACAGTTTAGTGACTAAAACAGTATAAGAAATTGCGGGAATTTCGATTATTTATTTGCACATAGTGACTACAATTTTCGATCTAATTAATTATATATACAGTGTATGCTTTATTTTTGTTAGATTTACTTACCGCAGTGAATGTTTCACACTTTTACTTATAGTCAGACTATAGTCTAAGAAAAAAACTTAACAAAAGTATTGTCACTACAAAAAAATAGGTGTATAAAACGGACATATTCGTTGTAAATTTGTTGTAAATTAGAGTTTGGGACGATTAAACGACGAAACACAATTCGTCGTAACCGGAGTGTCGTAAATGGTCGTAATTTCGTCGTAAGTTATGGGAGGAAACAAAATGTTCGTAAATTCGATGGTAAATGACCATCGAATTTACGGTGAAAGAAGTGTTGTTGGAAACTCGTTGATAAATTACTTCGGAATAACAATCAAAAAGTGAAAATATTGTATCGCCCAAACCGTTGGTAATTCGTCGAAAATGTTTTCGTTGTAAAGTGGTCGTAAATAAAATCGATGGTAAATCGTCACAAACAAGAGTTAATGGTAAATAGTCGTAATTGACATTTTGATGTAAATTCGTTGTAATCGTTGTCGTAGTAAATACGATGTTAAATAACAACGAATTAGCTACGACTTACAAATATTTTAAAAAATAAAAATGAAATGATTTTCGAAATTATTTTATTATAATATGATTAAAAAAAATATTTTAAAACTTAAAAATATATAATTTATAAATTTAAATTCAAAATACAAAATACAAAAGAAAATCTAGAAAATATCTAATTATTTCCGAGGTTAATATCAAAGTTTCCGAAAAACTCCGCGTCCGTAGCTTCCGCAGTTCTCCGCTCCAACTCTGTCCGCTCATCCGCATCCTCATACGGCTGCTCATCCCATGCATGGCTCGACGCCGATGCTTGATCTGCTTGACGCTTCCTCATCTCGATCGCCAAAGTCGGGTTACTCGCGGCAAGAATGTCAAAAAATGTGTCGTATCCTTGGATCTTCGCATTGTAAACCACTTGCTTCGCCCACAAAGTGTTGATCTCGGAGTGGGCGACATTTAACTCGTTCCGCAACACAACATAATCCTCGAAAGTATGACGTGAGGCAGACGTAGAGGCGACATAGACATCTCAGATCGATCAAATCCCTAAAATTATGCCATTTTTTTTCGGGGCAACCTAAAAAAAATAAACGTTATATTTAATAATTAAATAATAAGTAAAATGCAAGATATTTCCGTAAAAATATAACTTAATTATATCGTCGGGGATCTCTTTGACGTGTGCGGACTTTTGTGGCAAAATAGTATGACGTGAAGTGAGAAGTTTCTTCTGTTAAACTTCCTGCAACGATTGAGCCTTCAACTCTAGCTAGATTTTTGGCATTTCCCTTTAAATGTTTCATGAACCGCTCGAATTGGTACATCCATCGAAACTGAACATGTCCGCATAGTTCTGCTTCGTGAAAGAGATGAATGAGAAGATGTTAACATCAAAAAACGCCGGGGGAAATATCTTCTCCAAATTGCACAACAATATTAGGATATTAGTAGCGAGTTGTGCAATTATATCGTCATAAAAAGTGCGTGTACTTAAATCTCGGAAAAACTCTATGATGTATGTACGTACAACCAAATTNTTCTTCCAGAGGCAGGTTCTAGACATAGATAAGCACTTTGAGTCAGTGAATATCCGATGAACACACATGGCTTGGATCTGTGTTCCAATTTGTGACTCGTGTACGGCCGAAGCCACGGGAAGCACAGGCAGCCAAATACTTTGAGCTTAAGATAGTTGGGTTGTTGTCGAAACAGCTTGGCATACGGTGATGCACTGTTGAGGACCGAGCTAGGCAGCNGTAATATTTATAAAATCAAATTTTAACAAAAAAAATATATATATTTATATAATAATCTCTCGTATAACTTCGTATAATGTATGCTATACGAAGTTATTACGTATATATATATATATATGATCTTTTTACCTGCAATTCCTTCAAGAACATTTGCTGGAAGGAGTTCGGCAAATGCGGAAGGAAATAATCGTTGCATAAATACGTGACAGTCATGACCCTTCATCCCTAAAAACTTTTGTTTTTTCCCAACACATTTAGCAAGATTGGATACGTATCCATCATGGAACTTCACGTCTGATGAACCCAATTGAACAACGCTGACTTTTCTTCTGCACCCAACCGAAATATAGGAGTTGGTGCTTTCCCATTGCTCATAATATGCAACTCACTTCTGTTGCAAATATCAGACAAGTCCAATCTTGACTTCCCGCTGTCTTTGGTTCTTCCATACACGTTCAAAACTGTATGCATGATGTTATCAAAAAAAAAATTCTCAGTGTGCATGACATTGAGATTGTGTCTCAGCAGATGATCATTCCAGTACGGAAGTTTCAAGAAAAAACTCTTCTTGTGCCAATTGTGATTCTCCCCGTATATGTCAGGCATATTAGCTGGAATGTGCTAATTTCCCCCACGAGTCACCGTTTGTTGTGCACCAAAATGATCTATTTGAGCTTCTAGATCTTCCCAGATATATACATTGGTGGGGGGACACATACAATTTTATTCTTCGTAAACAGTTGCTTGTTTCTCTGGTATAAATGATTGATTGGTATAAACCGGCAGTGACAATCAAACCAACATGTTTTCCGACCACATTTCAGCTGAAACACTTATGTCCGATCGAGGCAATACGGACATGATAACCTCCCATGCGTAGTCTAACCTGATAGCATTTCGTATGTAGGGAAGTTGCTTATTGTTCACATAAGCACCACACACATCGTAAATTTTTGTTTCCTAGAACAATCATATGTACGAACTCCAGTATACCACAACTGATTCAACTCATGTATAAGAGGCTGCAAAATTGCCAAAAACACATCAAGAGACCGCTTCGGATGCTTCAGACCAAGGTCTAAATTATTCAGGAATATAAATTCCCTTTGCATGCACATATATAGGGGAAGGTTATAAGGCGTTAAGATTACTGGCCACAAAGAATATTGCCTATCAGACATACAAAATGGACTAAATTCATCTATACAAAGACCAAGATAGACATTTCGCCTTGATTTAGCAAAGTCTGGGTGTACCGTGTTAAAGTGTTTCCACACTTTTGCATCTGACGGATGCGTCACCTCCCCATCTGTCTGTGATTGTTCATCATGCCACCCCATCGATGCAACCGTCCTTTCAAATTCAAACAATTGTTTCAACCTATCATTTATAAGAAGATACCACATCCGTTGGTATGGTAGCTTACTACGCCCAGAAGTTTGAGACCTAAATCTCGGCTTTTGGCAAAATAGACATACATGCAGCTTATCATCATCTTTCCAAAAAAAACATACAATTATCAACACAAACATCTAATATCTCATAAGGCAACCCCAAGACTAAAAACCAACTTCTGTATCTCATAGTATGTTTTAGTAGCCACATTATCCTCTAGCAAATACTCTTTAATCAGATCAACCCAATCATCCATGCAAACCTCATCTAATTTATGATCAATTATAATTGTCATCATCATAGCTGCCAACGACAATTTAGATTATCCTTCTTTACATGAATCGTAGAGTGGCTGGTTTACAGCATCTAGCATATCATAAAATCGTTTGGCATCTACGTTGGGTTCCTCAACAATATTATCAGCATTTATTTCATGAAATGCACCTGTAACCATGTCATGCATCCTATCATGATCTTGACCCTGATGAAATTGATGTTGATCATGATAACTATGCTCATTATTTGATTCATCCAAATCAACATGAGCTTGATAATTACTACTGCTACTAGCATGATTCCCACCAAAACCCTCTTCATGTCGATACCAAACAAAATATTGCTTCTTAAACCATCTATTTAGTAAATCCTACCACACCGTATCAATAATAAGATATCTCGTATTCATGCATTTCCGATAAGGACATAACATCTTACCGCTTTCCTTGGTTGTTTGCATATTTCCCGCTTGATACATGAATATTTCAAGCCTGTGTTTGAATTCTTTCATCAAGGCTCCCTCCGAATCCTTTGCATATACATCTATCTTTGTAAATCGTATATAGACATTATTTTGCAAGGTTGTAGAGTGTTTTTGTTTTTGAACGTTTTTCATTGTTTTTTGTTGTAAAAAATTGTTTATGGTTGGAAGGTATTTATAGATTTTTTGTTGAATTACCAACGATTTTGCAACGTATTCACAACGATTTTACGATCACAAATGTCGATGTAGAAAATTAGGTGCACCGCAAAGAAAACGTGTTTTACCAAACAAATGTTCCGATGTTAAATCGTCGGTAATTAGTATCGAAAATTGATGGTCGTAAAATCGATGTAAAGTACCATCGAATTTACGACAAATTTGCCGAGAAATGAAGATCATCCTAGAGTCGATGGTAATTTACATCGATTCTACGATGATTTACATTTTTGTCGTAAAATCCATGGCAAGTTGTGCCTCTTTTACGATGAATATACGTTGAATGAATTTGTCGTTTGTTTTCAACGATTTTGCATCGAAATATATTTCCGTCGATAATCCGATAGTAATTCAACGTTTATTTACAACGAAATGTTTTCGTCGAAAAAGTCCGTTGGAACGAGACAATTTTCTTGTAGTATGTAAAACAAATATTTTTGAAAAATGGTAACTTGAACATTAATGAGTAGCCTATATTGATGATTCATAATGCATCGAATGTGTCGAATCCTCTTCAACATCCAAATTATAGATAGTATCATTTAAGGGAATAAAGCAAAAGCAAACATCATGCACCAACGATGAGTCGGTCTAGTGGTTAAGCTCTTGGTTACTGAAAATGTAGGGACTTTGGTGGTCACGGGTTCGATTCATGTTGGGAAGGATATGCTATCCAAAGAAAAGTTAAATTACATGGTTTTGACCTTGTTTTGGGAGATGTACGGACCTACCAGCTTTAAACCTCCTAGTCATAAAAAAAAAAAAAAAGCAAACAAACCTCCAAAAACCAAAAAAAATGGGGATAGAAATTAAACTCAATCTTTTACTCCTATAAGAAAATATTTATTACGTTTAAGGCTTAATCAAACTGTATAAAAGATATGACATAAGTAATAAATATACGACTTGATTTTTATCTTGTTTTGTTTTTGTTTTGTGTTATAGTTCATAACTTCATACGTTTATATTAGACCAAAATCTTTAAATTTGATTACGATGTGGAATAGTCTGTTTCAAAAGTAATCTTATCCTATAAAATATGAAAATGACTTCAAATATGAAAAAGACAAATTTGATAAAAAGATAAAAATTACTTCATAATGTTTGTTAATTTCCTGATAAAAGACAAATATTAATAACTTTTTTTTGGTCGAATATTAATAACTATATATCTTAATTTGTCCAGATAGTAAAATTTCATAAATATATTCGAAACTATCCAAATATATAACTGTGGTGAATGTACATCCATATAAAGTATGATTTCTTTTGTCAATATAAATTTACACGAAAATGGTTCAAGAATTCAAAAATTCAAACTAGAAATGCATATCTTACAAAGATAAAATCGTAAAGACAAAAATTTTAAGTATGGGTTAAACAATCGTAAAATATAAGAACGGAAAAATTAAAACAAATTATCTTTGATTCTTACGGACTCGCCCAAATATGTTGAGAAGGTATGCTAGTCCGCTAAAAAGACACAATTTTATGAGTTCATAAATTATGGTTTTTTATTTGATTATTTTTAGATTTTTTTTGTTAACGTATTTTAAGACTTTTGGTTTATAATACCTAGCATTTTACTTTTGGTATTTTATTTTATTATATAAGCTGAATTATTCAACGTGAACGTGACATATAAGATAATTATAACTTACGAGATTGTGACATGTGTCATCGTTTATTTAGATTGTGACATGTGTCAATATAATAATATAAATTTCTTATTATTAACTATTTATTGATCGTGACATGTGTCATCGTTTATTTAGATCGTGATATGTGTCAATATAATAATATTAACTTTCCTATTATTAACTATTTATTTCAAAAAAGGAAAAATGAACTATGTTTTTAAATAAAAACTACTAAAATTGGAAAAAGTAAAATAAGAGAAAAAACAGAAACTACAAAAAAAAA
Source organism: Eutrema heterophyllum (assembly GCA_002933915.1). Classification (NCBI taxonomy): domain Eukaryota; kingdom Viridiplantae; phylum Streptophyta; class Magnoliopsida; order Brassicales; family Brassicaceae; genus Eutrema; species Eutrema heterophyllum. The sequence continues at coordinate 969,264 of PKMM01044683.1, read as the reverse complement.
ATGTAAACTATAAAATCTATCATTTATAATATGTTTTTTCTTTGGAAGAATTGTTTATCATGTTTGTAGAAAATATAGATCAATTTCGAATTTCCTAATTACAAATTATAAAACATAATTTGTGGATAAGTTAGCAAGATTTTAATTTAGAATTTAATTATATGAGTCATAATGGGATTATNATATATATATATATATAAACATGTAAACATGCGAATAAGTAATGTTTTGTTCTTGTATGAACAAAAAGCGATTAATAGAAAATAATGTAGTAAATAAAAAAAGAACACATACGGAAAAAAGTGGACAAAAAAAAAAGGTCATTGAGAGACGATTAAACTCTCCCATCTCTAACCTAGCCGCCACTCTCATTTAGTCTCCGATCTCCCTCTCCGGCGCGCATGGATTCTCACCACCGCCAGCAGAGGGACCCCGTTGTCTTCTTTCTTCTTCATCTCATCTTCGAGTTGTTTGTCCTTTCGGCTGGTGGTATATCTAAGTCTGATTGTGGAGGTTTGGTCGAGCTTCAGTGGCTGCGGTGGTCCTTGCAGACAGCAGCGAGCCAAAAGGTGTGTCTCCCCTTCGTTATGGGCGTGTGAGGACTGCGTCTGGCTCGGGGTTATCGCTTCTTCGGTCTCGTCTTTGCCATGTTCGGGTGTTCACAGTGGCTTCCTCTGCTTCGGCTTCGGTCAAAGCTTTGTAGTTGCGGTTATCCTTCTTCAAGTTTGGAAATTGATTGCTTCTTCCCTCCTGATTTTTCGAGGACAACATCTCAGCCGGATTTAAGCTTTTTCTTTCCTTCTTCGATCTTGTTTCTTGCTTTGCAGCGGCAACTTTGCCTAGATCTAACCTTGTTTCGTGATTGGCTTTGTCGATCTGTTCTGTCGGCTCGTTGTGGGGCTTTGTGGGTGGTTTCTCGACGGCGGTTTCCTCAGTCGATGGTGGCGGGACTTCAGCGGTGTCGTTGTGTTCGCGGTGGTGGGAGGACTGGTCTTCCCGTGTGGTCGACTTTCTCTCCATCGACTGCCTCGTATCTCCGTATGTGGCGTCTATGGTGGCGTTAGTGAGGTTTCAAAGGATGCAAATCGGCGTTTACGTGATCCGGAGAGGTGACTGCTATAGGACTGCATGGCTAATCTTGGAGGGGTTCTCGTGGGGGCGCATCAGTGTTTTGTGGACTCAGAATGAGGCTGAACGGCGTTTTTCGTGATCCGGTGAGATGACTGCTATATGACTGCAGAGCCAATCTTGGAGGGGTTTCTCGTTGTGGAAGTTTCTGTCTGTGTTTTTTCCAATCACCTTCTTTGGGGTTTTCTTATGTGGTCCAGTTTACTTTCCCAGACTCTGTCAGTTCGGATTTTACAGGTTTCTATCTGTCAGTTCTTTGTTCAGGATAGTTTCATCGGAGATCTCGCGGCGGGTGGGTTTGCTTTCAGGGGTTGCGTTCGTGTGTTCGTTTCTTTTAATTATTCTATTCATTTGTTGTATTTTCCTCTTTAGAATCCGTTCCATTTTTCGTTGTTGTTTTGTTCGGTTGATTTCTTGTAATCGTTTTCCTTCTTAATTAATGATCCTTTAACAAAAAAAAAAAATTATAATAATGTAGTAATGAAATATTGAAATTCTTTAACAATGTCGGAAGATACAGGAAGGAGGTTGGTCCGTTAATGTCGGCTATTAACGGTTGGGCCACGTCATCTACGTGTAACAGCCTTGTGGGTCCCATTATTATTGACCGACTGACAGTTGACCGTTCTATCTTACGGGGCTGGGCCCACTTAAGCTAAATCTTTGCCGACTACTACCCTTTCTCTCTCTCTTTTTTATTTTATTTTAATTTTATTTACATTTTCATTATTACTATTATTATTATTTTTGTTTAACATTTTCATTATTACTATTATTATTATTTTTGTTTTTTTGTTAAACTTCTCGAAAAATTTCATAGTGTATTAGATTAGACTATAATTTTACAAAGTTAATCAGTTACATTTAAGCGGTGTGATTATATATTTATTAATTTTGTATTATGAGGCAATTATGGGTGGAACGGATCCGAAAACTCTTAATCGTTCGACAACCTATCAAAATGAAGTTTTTATTTACAACTTACAACACATGCACCATTTTTGGATTTTAATATAAATAATGACACGTTGAAAAACAAAATATATATAAATAATGACATAATATTAATATTAGCGCAAATCATTAGGTTATAGGTTTCGGTAAAAAGAATACTTTATGCTAATTTCGTTTGTATACTAATTATTCGTTTGTGTCTGGAAAACTGTTATATTACTAATACTGGTCGCTGTTGTTAATTAATTAAATTTCAAGTGCATTGTTTATGATAAAACCAAGCCGTATAAATTTCGCGTTGATGAGTCGATGCTGCGTCACGAGAGATCTTGAAGTCTTAACCACTCACACTGCGTTACAAGATCTCCGAATCAAACAAAATCTAGTTTAGTTTACGGTGAAAATGAGATAACAGAGGGACCACAAAATCAATTAAACAAGTTTTTACTGTTAGAGAAAATATCAGTTTTCTAAAACGCACTAGACGTTCGCTAAGCGATATATGGACGAGCCGCGAGCGCCTAGCACTTAATTATATACGTAGATATCGATCTAAGCGAGGTTTAAACGGACAAAGTTTTTATAATTTATATATATATATATAAAGATAAATATATATACAATATGTTTTATATATTTGAGTTTAAAAAAAGAAAAATTACAAATATAGTTTCGAAATATTAAATTCAATAAACTCTTAAGAAAAAAAATTAGTTTTAAATATATAAATGATTTCAAAATCATAAGTAAAATAAAAAAATAATCTTTACAAAAAGATTTAAATATGGATAAAAATTAATGAAATTTTAATATTTAGAGAATCAACATAAATCTTTTATTCAATTTACAAAATAAGATATAATTATACTAATTTATTTTATGTTTCTTAGAAAAATGGTCGTCTAAAACCCGCCCAGACGTCCGCATAGGCCGTTCATGTGAACGCTATTAGAAGTTCAAATTCATCTAAACCAAGCAAATAACTGCATAACTTGAAATAGGAGTGTCCAAATACCTCGTAGTGCCTAGGCATTGTACAAGCGGCTACCTAGACCGCATTTTATAACACTGGAAAATATAATTCTATCTACTAAAATTCCACATTATTGTTGCTTAGTTAATAAACGTTGCGATTAGTCCATAACAAGTGATTGATATGATCGCTGCTCAAAGTCCATAACAAGTGATTGATATGATCGATGCTCAACAAAATGTATTTGTCAACAAGATCAAATGATAAATCATACGTACGTACCTTAGATGGAATCTTTTTTTCTTTGTCAATATATCGATCCTGGTTAATTATAACTAAGATAACGTGTGAACGTTTATTGGTTTCCATATTAACCTGCGGCTGTGATGATAAATTATGTATTCGATAATGGGACAAAACATTGCCAAACACATACATAATATACATACACCGCATCTTTAAAAAAAAATAAAAACTCTCACAATAAATTATCCTCATTACTTATCATACTATTATTATGATGGTCTAATAGCCATATTATATAAGGGCTTGCTTGTTGGATAACAAATTTCTTGCAAAATTGGCAAAAACATGCGGTGACAAAACCGTCAATAGGTGGTGTATATTTTTACGTGTGATTTCAAATAATTATCGTGATATCATGTTAAATAACAACATATCATCAAATAAAATAGCATATGCTATTAATGAACCACCTATGCATATTATCTTATTATATAAAGTTGGATTTTTCAACGTGCGCGTGACACGTAAGATAATTCTCATTCACGAGATCGTGACATATGTCGTTGTTAATTACGATTGCGACATGTGTCAAAGTAATAATTAGGATAAAAGGAAAAAACATAAACGGAAATTAAGATTCTAAATCATGAGATCGTGACATTTGTAAAAAAAAACGAAAAATAACAATGCAATAATATAAACTTTCCTATAAGACAAAATAACAAAAAATAAAAATAAATTGTGTTTTATTTAAATAGAAACTAAAAAAATCAAAAAAATAAAGTAAAAGAAAAAATAGAAACTATAAAAAAAAAATATATATAAACTATAAAATTTATATAAAGTAAAGTAAGAGAAAAAATAACGTGACACGTAGGATAATTCTTACTCACGAGATCATGACATGTGTCATTGTTAATTAAGATCGCGACATGTGTCAAAGTAATAATCTGAATAAAGTGATAAAATAAAAACTGAAATTAAGATTCTAACTCACGAGATCGTGACATGTGAAAAAAAAAACGGAAAATAACAATGTAATAATATAATTTTTTCTATAAGAAAAAATAGCAAAAAAAAGAAAAGAAATTAAGATTATAAATTTATTTTTGGAACCCTCTCCTTCATTATAGAGGGAATGTTTACCATGTTTATGGGTAATATGGATCAATTTCGGATTTTCTTAATTGTGAATAACAAAACATAATATTTCGATAACTAAACATGAGTCTTAATTAAAAATATAATCATACGGGTCATATTTACACGAGTTATCAATTTAAGAATCTAATATAGTTTATATTTTATCCGCGTATCACGCGGAACCTAATCTAGTTGTTATATAATCATGTATATATCTCACTTATATGATCGATCCTTTCATATAATTATTTTCCTTGAAGAAAAATTTGTCCAAGGACAACACATGAGGCATGATTGATGCGTACATGAGAGAAACTTAAATATTCAAATTTGTGTACGACTAATTATCGGGCCGAACATATGTACATACAGTATGCACGTTTATATAGTTCGAACCCGGATTGATAATAGAAAATTAATTTAATCAGAATCAGTTGACATCAAGGGGTAAAAAAAATATAATACATCGAATTAGTTGGACATACTTGCATTCATAGCCATCAAAAGTTATATTTTTCATATAATTTGTTTGTAAAATGAAATCGATTTGAATCAAGAAATTTTTGGTTTAAATATTAAATTTTATATCAATTTTTTCGTTTTTGACAGGAAATTACAAAGATACAAGAAATCGGAAAGACCGAAAACTAATGAAACAAAAAAAACGACAGCTATTTTTTGAGTAGATGAGTGAGAACATAGAGCAGAGCATCCCGTGATGGGCGAACTAGAAATTCGGTGGTTTCTCCGACATGTAATGAGACAAAATTACAAGGTTTGAAATTAAAGATAGCCCATGTGATCACTCGAATCACTTTCATTAGACGAATATGAATTTATCTGTTTCACACATTTAGCACATGTGTGACGTATGATTTTACTTGGTATCACATGCTATCAGTACGTATTGCATTTTGTAACACAATTCTTAAAACTAATTATCAATCATATATCAGACTATATAGTTGTGTTAATTGTTTGTTGTAAAAAAAAAATTGTGTTAATTGTTTACTTCGTAATATTCATCTAGAATTACACAACTACACTCACATTTTCTGTCAAACTTCTCGTTTTGTTTTCATAATTAGCGTATTCCTCCATCAATTTAATTCTTCTTAATTAATTTTTATACGGTGAATCCATCATTTGACATTTAATTTATCTGTTCTCTTAATTAAATAACTGTGTCACGAATTTTTTTTTTTATATACCGGTGAGTTTCTTTGATGAGAAATTAAACTAGCCTCTGTGATAAAAAAAAAAAGAAAAGTAAAGTAGCATAAAAAAATTACAGTACAATGTGGACGAGTCTTGTAAGATTATATCCACTAGATTTTACTGTCCTACAGGAATCTTCCACTATACATACAAATTACAAGTAACTTACATATATAAATAATATACGTATATACTATATAGTGTTAGTCGATTCAGTGACGTTGGAAGGAAAAAAAAATGATGGGCCTTCGTAATTGTACGTACTCGACAACATGCGTGGCAATGACTCACCTTATCCATAATTACTTTTACAACACTTCCTGGTATACTTATTTTTTTTTTTTTTTTTTATAACCGGAGGAATCCCAAACCAAAACCTAAACTACTTTAAAGTATGTGAAAATCCGAGTCTTTTACCACTTAAAACGTCTACGGTCTCATGATTTAAATCACAGTAAAAAAACTCAGGCTAATTCTTGCCATAACCTAGACCAAGGTACCGATTACTGTCCGAATAATTCCTGCATGAACCTAGACCAATGGTACCGATTACTGTCCGAACAATTAAACGGTGCTAAAACATATTCAAACTTCTAAAAAATTGAATATCCGTACACGAACTTTGTTTTTTTTGGCCGAATCATGCATTGACCCGAATTCCGTCAGTCAACCCCGTTAAACCGTTAACTGAGATGAATCAGCTGCCACGGTAGAATCCATGTTGGAACGATAATGTTAAAACGACGTCGTTTTGAGTAAAAAAAAAAATTGTACACCCAAGGATTCAAACCTTGGGCAATTGGTTCCAGAATGAACAAAGATACCAGTAAGCCGAAGTGATTTATTAGGATCTATCACAAAAAAAAATGTTAAGTTAAGTTTAGATTAAAAAAAAAAAAAAAATAGAGATCCCCATTAAACTCTTCTTCGTTGCGAATTCGGTATAGGTTACCACTTTTACGATTCAAACACCACTAACTGAAATTTCTTTTTCCTCAAAATTTTTCTTCTGATTAACAAAGAAAAGAAAGCAACTAATCTTATGCAATAGAATCCAAAATTCACTTGTCTCTATTTAAAAATCGTCCTTATGAAGGTTTCGCCAAAGTGTGTTATTAGTGCCCAGAATTAAACGCAATCCACTTCAATCCAAAACCCAGAAGCAAAAAAAAAAAAAAAAACCTCTCATCTTCCCCCCAAACTTTCTCTTTCCGTAGAAGAAAAGAAAGCTTAAACCTTGCTGGGTTTCTTTAACCATGGCCGATAATTGGACAAGGGTTAGTTTCTTGCTGGCTCTGGCATCACAAGCTAATTCACATCAAAAACATACCCAAATTCGTTGAGGAAGCCTTCTGATTCGACGAAGTAGCCATTCTCTTTTGTTTCTGTCGCCCCCCTGTGTTCTTCAATGTCTTACCACGACTCGCGACGAAGAAGAGTTTAACGGGGATCTCCATTTTTTTTTTAATCTTTGCTTCTCCACTTAATATGTTTTTGTGTGATAGATCCTAATAAATCACTCCGGCTTACTGGTATTTGTGTTCACTGGAACCTATCACCCAAAGTACACATTTTTTTTTTATACTCAAAACGACGTCGTTTAACATTATTGTTCCAACGGAGATTCCACCGTGGCAGCTGACTCATCTCCGTTAACGGTTTAACGGGGTTGACTGACGGAATTCGGGTCAATGCATGATTCGGCAAAAAAAAACAAAGTTCGTGTATGGATATTCAAATTTTTAGAAGTTTTGGTATGTTTTAGCACATCTCAATTGTTCATGCACTAATCGGTACCATTAGTCTAGTTTCAGGCATGAATTAGCCTTTCTCCCTTAAAAACTCGTACCCTAATCCCCAACTAGCAGAATGTATCCTCAGCCAATTGACCACTATGAGTTGGTTCATTTTCTAGTATACTCCTTGTAAACATTTTTTTTTCTTCTACTCCTTGTATACTTGAGAAGGTAATATTTATAAAATCAAATTTTAACAAAAAAAATATATATATTTATATAATAATCTCTTATATGTATTATATAATCGTAAACAAATCTCATAAGTTCACAATTAGTTTTTTTATACTAAATTTACTAATATCATATATATTGTATTTCTCTTGAAAATTATTTAAATAAAAGATTATAATTCAAATATCTTTATTGCGATTTTAATTATGGTTGGTCATTGTGAATAGTTTAAATGTTTTACAGATGTTTTTGAGAATGGTTTGAACTTTAATTTGTGATTCTTTTTTTTCGAATTTTTTTCTTTTGTAGTTTAAAAAAAAATATAAAACTATTAAAAAATAGGCATATGCCGATTTAAGAGTATAGTTTACTAAATATGTGATTCTTGGTTATTAAACCCAATAGTTAACGTACGTACGTACTATGTTTTTTTATAGATTTTCTATAACCCTGCTTGGTCTGATACACTAATGTTCAAGGGCAAATATACGCCACTAGCGGCTCCTCTTTTGTCAAGACTCAAGACCATGTCACGACCGATCTAACAAACGTTACTCGTTTTGCTATATATTATTATATACAGTTACATATATCTTATTCTTATATATGTAAATTTATGTTGATGCTTATAACAATTTTTTTTTTATGTCGACGCAGTAGGGCCGTATGTATGTGTGTGCGTATAGATACGTGAGGTATTTTTGCTTTTGAGGCTCCTTCATCTCTCACATACGTCGGGCCACGATCAAGCTCAATAGACATTTTAAAGCTCAAAATAAAATAACTTCTATTGTTGTATATAGAAATGTAGCTTTCATATCTAACCTAAAAAAAACATTTGTCGCCAAAAAGAAGAAGGTTGAAATGAATATTTAAAAAGCTTAAGAGCTTAAAAAAAAAACTACAATAACTAACCCATAACTAAATTGTCCGTATAAACATTATAGTTCGTTTAAGTTACATTTATAGACTACCTGAAGCGATCTTTGATATCAAATACAAAAAAAAAAAACACTTCGCATGCATATGTTATATGTCTTTTTCCATCTTTGGTCATTTGAAAATTTGAAAATATCATTATACATAGAGAAATTGTTTAAAATGACACTTTTTGAAAATTTTATGACCAAATTAGCACCCTAATAAAAAAACCACATTTTTAGCATTCATTAAAGAGGCAAAAGACAACTTTGCCCATAACATTTGAGATCTAAGCAATTGTGACTAAATCAGAGAACCTAAGCAATCGTGACTAAATCAGAGAAGCCAGCATCGGAAAATCGTCGAGCCAGTGGACGAAGAGCCGAACCAGATCGGCGGAGACGACAATGACAAGAAACCGGCGAGAGAGGATTCATGTACATGAAGTTGCGAGAGCGTGGCGAAGGAATCGGCGGCGAACTCGAGTAGAGCAGACTCAGGAAGAGAGGGAAATGACTCGGCTGATGGGGAGAGGAGAGGCTGATAACTGGGCGGCCGAGAAGAAACATATTCGAGAGGAGAGAGAGAGGCGGCGGATTCTTCGAATCTCAGTCTCAGTCCAAGGCTGATGAAGTCCATAGCTAGATCTCGACTAAGGCATCGGAGCCCCGAAGAATCGTTTCTAGCAACGGCGGTGGTGATAGATTCGAGATTGGTCATGGCAATGGCCGTAATGACGATCGTACCGAAAGAAGTCGGAGGAAAAGGTCTCAACTTTGACTAGAAAACCTTGGTTGTTTCAATTGTTTTACTTTGCTTGTCTCTTCTCTAATAACATGCATCTTAGAGTGGTTATGGTCTCTTAGTGTCATATTGATATGCGTCTAAGAATATATGAACTTTGTGAGAGAGACGGATTCATAGATGCTATAATTGACAGTGGCTCATGATGAACCTTGGCTTAATGGATCACTGATTTGTTGTACTAGTTAAGTTGTTAAAGGGGGAGAGTACACTACAAGAATACATGCGATTTCCGACGGCCGTTTCCGTCGGAAATCCGTCGGATTATTCCGACAGAACTTAGTCGTCGGAAAAGGGTCGGAATATTCCGACGGATTATCGACGGCAATGTTTCCGACGGATATTCCGACAGATGATAGGTCGGGACACAACGTCGGAAAACCGTCGAAAACCCGTCAGATATATTTCCGACGGTATTCCGACGGAACAAATTTCCGACGGATATTCCGACGGTGTTTTAATCGGAAGTTAACGTCGGAAATTTGTCGGAAACCCGTCGGAAACATTACCGACGGATTTAAGTTCCGACGGATTTTGATTTGATTATATTTTTTTTTTTGGAGATTTATTAAATTATAATTAATATATAATTAAATGAAATTATTTTAAATAAAATAAATTAATTAATAACAATTCATTATCATAAGAAAAAATAATTCATTAAACAAAATATTTTAATGTTCAAAAAAAAAAAAAATTCAGACGGTCGGAGAGTTGTCGGGATCGTCGGGGTTGCCGGGGTTGCCGGGGTTGCCGGGTTGAAAGAGTTGAGGAAAGACGCCTTGCATGATCTTCTGCAAAGAGTTCAGCTGGGTCTGGGTTGAGGTGTGTGCAGACTTTAGCTCCTCGACCTCCGCATCACGTTCTTTCACCGTTTGGGTGAGCCTCTCGATCTCGTCTCTGTACCCCGAAGGAAACCGAGGAATGGAAGAAGACGATTCCTGGGTCGGAAGTCCGCCTAACCCAGCGAATCGCCATTTGACTTTCCGAGTTTCCTATGAAAATAAAACATCAAAATAATGTTAGTAATGAAATTTTGAAAAAATAATAATTGAAAACAATTAGAAAATAATAATGTTATGGACAATGTCGTTGATCACTTCCCGGGGTAACTCGTTCGAGGACGACGACCCCTCGAGAGTGAGCTGCGAGAGTCCAACTTCTCGTTCCCGATCCACCTTCTTCTTCTTGCACGTCTCAACAAGGTCACGCATGCCGGGATCCTGGATCACACCAGTTTTTTTGTTGGTGTGCCTCTGCTCGATCAGTCTAAGGTAGTCGGGAGCTACGCCGTCTCTCTTCGCCTGTAAAATGTTGTTAAGTAAATAATAATAAAAACGAAAATAATAATTAAAAATTGAAATTAGACTTACCATTTCCATTGCATCCCGTTCGACGGTCTTTGCGCCGCCGTTGTGAATGTACATCCCCTTCCCTCCTCGTTCGCTCTTCCGGTTCTTCGTGTTTGTTTCGGATAGCTTATTCGTCTTTTGGCTTGCTCCAATAATCGCAGAAGCCCTTCCAGACGTCGTCGTCGAGATCCTTCGGCTTGTCCTTGCCGTGCTTCCACTTCTGCTTCCACTCGTACATGTGGTTCGAGTACGAAAGCGCGGCATACCTGTCAAATTGGGCAATTACTTCCCTCGTAAGGGAATGGTGCCATGTGAAGTCTTGCTACATTTTTTAAAAAGCACAATGTTAATATTCGAAATTAAAATTGACAAAATAAACTAAAAAATAATACAAATCGAATTTTTTTTTACCGCGAAACTTCGGTGCCACAAGTCTTTCTCGTCTTTCGGCATGTCCGAGTACTTCTCGTACGGTTTGTCCAACATGTTGTGGAGCATCCGTAAGATCGCCTTTGTGATCTCAGGCGACAACTTAAACCTGAAAACAATTTTAAAAATAATTAAATCCGTTTAATTAGATTCAAAATCTTAAAACATTAAAATAACAATCAAAATTTCACTTACCAAGTCCCGTCTTCAAACTTCGGGTCGAGACGGATGCAATGGCTCCGGTTGAGCTGTTGGACTAGGTCCTCGATCCTAATCTGGCTCCGAGCTGCAGATTGCTAGGACTCCGGGATTTGAGTTCCCGAGCTCGATCCGCCAGGAGGCGTAGCCCGAGAACCCCGAGAACGGCGGCCTTGGGAGCCGCCGCCCAACTGTAGTGCGTCCTCGTTCTTCTTGCGGAAAAACAAAAAAATCGTTAGTACTTACGAAAATTTAACAAAATATCCGCCGGCAAATTGAAGAAAAATTAAAAATTCACGAAAATTTAGAATATTTCAAAATTTACTAATGTCATGAAAAATACAAATTTACCGAAAATTTTAAAATTCCCGAAATATTCAAAATTCCCGAAAATTTCAAAATTCCCAAAAATTTTAAAACCTGAAAATTTAAAAAATTCAAAAAATTTTCAAAAATTTCCAAAAAACTTCAAAACAATTTTAAAACTTTAAAAGATTACCCAAAATTCAAAAAAATTTCAAAAATTCCCAAAAAATTAAAACAATTTCTTAAATTTCATAAAATTTCAAAAAAATATAAAAAACGTTTTTATATAATTATACCCAAAAAATTTATATAATTATAAAAACGTTTTTTATATAATTCTAATAATATTTATACAAAAACGTTTTTACAAACTTATAAATTACTAAATCTAAAATTATAAATTACAAAAACGTTTTTCATTAGTAATAAATTCTGAAAAATTCAATTATAATACAAACAATATACAAAAACGTTTTTAAAATTCTAAAAATATTTAAAAACGTTTTTAAACAATTTTCTAAAAATCAAAACTAACAACCTAATATTTATATAAAAACGTTTTATATAATCCTAATATTACAAAAACGTTTTTATATAATCATAAAATTATATATATTAATTTTCTTAATTATACAAAAATTCTAACAACCATTCCCTAATCTAAATACCATTCCCTAATCTCATAAACCCTAATATTTCATTCCGAAAATCTAACAAATTCTAAATAATAATCTAACAATTCTAATTAATATCTAACAATGAAAATTAGTGATTTTTAGAAAATTAGAGATACTTACATGTTGGGATCCATGGGGATTGAAAGATTGAGGATTGAGAAGAGGATTGAGAGGAGAGATTGAAGATTTTGTAGGTTTTTTCGGAAGAACAGGAGAGAGAAGAGAGAAATCGTAAGAAGAGAGAGAGAGAAAAGAGAAAAATGAAAGAGAAACCAAACCGTTTCGCAGATATTTTTGGATTTCCGACAGATTAATCAGTCGGAAATCCGTCGGAATTTTAAAATTTTTGGTTTAGGCGGTTCAGTTTCCCGCGGTCTCGAAAAAACAACAGTCCGTCGGAAATTTCTGACGGATGTACTGTATATTTGGGGTTTAGGGTTTAAGGTATGGTTATATGATTTAGGGACCCCTAATGTACATGTTTCATTAAAAAAATAAGATATTCACCATTGTCAAAGACTTTGAATGAGTGTATAACTTATACAACATCAAAACCTTTATATTTAACATAAATCAACTATATCTTATACTACACCTTATATAAACACTTCCATCAAATTTTCGAAATTCTATATAACACATTTTTTTGAAATATGACATGTTCAACCTATTCTATATACATCATACAAGTGTTTGTAAACAATTTCCACAAAAAAACCTAAACCCTATACCCTAAACAACATTTTTAAAAATATCCGTCGGAAAGTTCCGACGGATTTCCGACGGATATCGAGATGGAAGGTTTAGAACACGATGTAAACGTGTTTAAACCTGATGCTCAATAATCCGTCGGAAATCCGTCGGAAATTTCCGACGGATTAAGGTACCCCGGCTAAAACTGAAAACATGGTTATTGAACCCCTCGGCTAAAACTTATCCGCCTCGGCTAAAACCTAATCCGTCGAAAATCCGTCGAAAATTTCCAACGGATTATACTTAGCAATTTTTTTTTTTGATTTTGGATTTTTTACACTTAGTAAATCAAATGTCTAAGTTTCTAGTTCCACATAACTAATATATTACACATTACACTTCAAATACAACTACATATTTTACAATGGAAAGTTTATAATTAAAACTACTCCGAATCTGATGATGAGTAATCTGATTCTGCTGAATCGGAAGTTTCAACAAATTCGTCAAATTCTTCCTCTGAATCCTCATATACCCTGTCATTGGCATGTACTGTGAAATCAACAACAAAGTCGACCTCAAGGGAATGATCGATCGAACCTAAACCAACAGTGTTTTGCTGGAGGGGTTCATGATCGGACATCCCATGAACCCTACCTCTCGGGTTTATCGATGTGACTGTAATCCACGGGTCTTGCTTGTTTGTCACCCGAGGATAGGGAATATAGCATACCTAGACCATGTAATAAAGTCATATAACAATTTAGACACGATAATGCAAAAATATATACTAACAAATAAATTAACATAAAATAATAAAACTAACCTGGTATGCTTGTGAAGCAAGTACGAATGGCTCGTATTTCTGGAGTCGCCTTTTGCTATGTAATGATGTAACACCAAATTGGTCGTGTCGCTCACCGCTTCCTACTAATGGATCGTTCCAGTCGCATAAAAATGCAACGCATTTCAAACCGAGCATTCCCTGGTACTGAACATTGAAAATCTCACGTACGACACCATAGTATACAAGATCACCGGACTGAGTAGATAAACCGTAATATGAAGTTGTCGTACTCCTATCATCCCGAAGAATCTTAAAAGCGTACCCTCGTGTGCTATACATAACATGTGACTGCACGTTTGCTAGTGGAAAGCGCGAAATTTCTTCTAACCACGTGGGAAAGCTTTGTCTGTTAGCCTTCTCTGTTGTCACCTGCAAGAATAAATTAAAAATGAGTAAAAGAAATCATTCATTATATATGAAAGTTTAAACAAGGCAATTAAAATACTTACATAATCTCTTAACCAACGTCCGAACTCTTCTTGTTTGAGCTCAATTAGCTCGTCCTCTGTTTTGTTCGGAAATGAAAAACGTTGATAAGCCATATACAAGCTGTGACATTGAAGCGATCATCACGTTAATATATATATATAAGCAAGGACCTAATAAGTAATTAATAATTTGGTTCAATTTAATACCTCTCATATTCTTCAATTCCGTCGTAATTTGTGAGAATATACATATGCAAATGATCCCGCTCCTGCGATGAAAGTCTCCGCTTCTTGCCTTTTCCACTAAGTCGTCCAATCTCTAAAAATATATGAGGAACATCGACCGGATAGAAAGGTAGTATGCCGCCGTCATCATGTCGAGCTGCTCTACGACTCTTCGTTTTGACTTGTGATGGAAAGTAGAACTCGGCAAAATGTGAAGTTTTTTCATTGATACTCTGTGCGACAATAGAACCATCCACTCTGCTTAAAATTTTCACCTTTTTCTTTAGATGAAACATATACCGTTCGAAAGGATACATCCAACGGTACTGAACCGGGCCTCCAAGCTCTGCTTCTCGAGGGAGATGAATTGTTAGATGTTCCATAACATCAAAGAAGGAAGGGGGAAATATCTTCTCCAAATTGCAAAGGATTACAGGTATATTATCCGCAAGATTACGGATACCGTCTGATGTAAGAGAGCGAGAACATATATTTCGGAAAAAGGCACCAATCCCTGCAAAATATGGATAACAAATGAATAATTAAATACTAAAGTATATATTGTGTAAAGTATTAACAAAATAATTTAATGATTGTACCTGCAATTGCTTCGTGGACATTACGTGGTAGAATACATGCAAAGGCAAATGGAAGTAGGCGCTGCATCACCACATGGCAATCATGACTCTTCATCCCAGTAAACTTCCCT
>PKMM01044683.1:868803-953157 GCA_002933915.1 Eutrema heterophyllum | reverse complement strand
GATGGCATACTTTCACGGAATGCATCGTTCACCATCTGAATGTGACCTACAGTACTTTCTACTTCCATTGCAGGTTCTTCTAAGCTAGCGCTATCCCCAATATACTGTTCACTAGTACTAGCATAATTATCAACCATTGTATCATTTTCTCCATGATAATACCAAATCTTGTAACCCGGCACAAACCCATGACAATAAAGGTGTGACCATACTTCATCTATCACGATTAATCTACGATTCCGACAATTCGTACAAGGGCAGTAGATTTTACCAGTTTTTTTCGTTTTCTTCTGCTTAGCCGCAAATGCCATGAATTCCTGCAGACCTTCTCTGAATTCTTCTGTAACTAGGCCCGTGTCCGGAATTTGATGAGGCTTGTCCATCCATGATCGAAAATAATAATAAGGATCTGAAGAAGACATTTTTGTAAAGAATTGTAGATGAGAGGTTTTTTTTTGTGATTGTAAAATGAGAGGATGGATACGTTTTTATAAGGAAATTGTTAGCGTTTTCCGACGGATTTAACGGCTATGTAACGTATATATTATTTCAAACGGCTATAATCCGTCGGAAATCCGTCGGAATCCGACGGATGTTAGTCGTCGGAAATCCATCGGCAACATCAAACGGCTATTTCATCTATCGAAAATCTGTCGGAAATCCGTCGGAAATTTCCGAAGGATTTCCGACTGGTCTTTGTTTCCGACGGATGTTACTTTCGTCCAATTCCCGTCGGAAATCCGTCGGAAATTTCCGACGGATTTATAGCCGTCGAAAAACACCATGTTTTCTTGTAGTGGTAGTTTCTAGTATGTAGGATTTATGCATCGATGGTTTAGTTTGTACAAAAGGATACCATTTGAAAGCTTTCCTAAATTAGTTATAGAAGAAATAAAGAAAAATACAATGGATAGAGAAAGATACAAATGATGAAAACTGATCCTTTCTTGGAAATGAAACGTATTTCGGAAGATATATAACGTATTTCGGAAAATCTTCCTAAATGATACAAATGATGAAAAAATGATCATTTCTTGGAAATGAAACGTATTTCGGAAGATATATAACGTATTTCGAAAAATCTTCCTAAATGATACAAATGATGAAAAATACAATGGATAGAGAAAGATACAAATGATGAAAACTGATCATTTCTTGGAAATGAAACGTATTTCGGAAGATATATAATGTATTTCGGAAAGTTTTCCTAAATGATACAAATGATGAAAAATGATTATTTCTTGGAAATGAAACGTATTTCGGAAGATATATAACGTATTTTCGGAAAATCTTCCTAAATGATACAAATGATGAAAAATACAATGGATAGAGAAAGATACAAATGATGAAAATTGATCTTTTCTTGGAAATGAAACGTATTTCGGAAAGTATATAACGTATTTCGGAAAATCTTCCTAAATGATACAAATGATGAAAAAGGATCATTTTTTGGAAATGAAACGTATTTCGGAAGATATATAACGCATTTCGGAAAATCTTCCTAAATGATACAAATGATGAAAAATACAATGGATAGAGAAAGATACAAATGATTAAAACTGATCATTTCTTGGAAATGAAACGTATTTCGGAAGATATATAACGTATTTCGGAAAATCTTCCTAAATGATACAAATGATGAAAAATACAATGGATAGAGAAATGATACAAATGATGAGAACTGATTCTTTCTTGGAAATGAAACGTATTTCGGAAGATATATAACGTATTTCGAAAAATCTTCCTAAATGATACAAATGATGAAAAATGATCCTCTCTTGAAAATGAAACGTATTTCGGAAGATATATAACATATTTTGGAAAGTCTTCCTAAATGAACAAATGATGAAAAATGATCATTTCTTGGAAATGAAACGTATTTCGGAAGATATATAACGTATTTCGGAAAGTCTTCATAAATGAACAAATTGTTTATGAACATGATTTTAGATGCACATTTCTTGTTTCAGAACAGTTATTTCCTATGCCTATGACAAGCTTCTCTTCAAGTTATTTCCCTCCTCCAACAGTCACAAATCCCTCAACGTGTGAAGCTTCTTTCTCAATAAACGAGTATGGTATAAACTGCACAAAAAGGCAAAACTATCACTGAAACTCCAACGTAACATAAGAGTATAAGAATAGAGCAATGATGGCAACATGAATGTATCATTCCATTCAAGAAGTAAAATATGGCATCAATACATTCACTTCGTTACAAGTAAAAGTTTCCTGCTTTGTGAACAAATATGCTTAAACCTTATCCTATTTGTGAATAATCTGTAATTATACTAACTCTATCCTAAATCCAAGCTGAATTAACAAATTAAACCAGCTTAAACTAGTTTTCTAAATTCCTACTTCAAACTGTACCTGCGCCTTCTCGAGTTCCTCTTGCTTGATTTCAGTATAATTTTTTGCTTTAATTGGACGAGCTCTCAGCATTGTTAGAAGCAAAGGGCTCTTTGGTTTGGTGAGATGAGGCGTCAATCTCGTCCTCCACAATCTGTTGTTTCTTTGCTTCAACAATGGCAGATTTTTCAGAGATACAGACATATTTTTCCTTGAAGTCTGTACATGCTGTAGCTCGCTTGGGCCTCCTTCTAGAGACATCGTCATTTGACTCTTTGCTCTCTTGAAGAGCTCTCTTCTTTTGCTTCCCAGCCTTGGCCTTTGTATTTTTGGCTCCGGTTTCCACCATTTTCAAAACCTATATTGAAGCAAAATTTACGGAAGCTCAATGAAAATTACTCCATAAATCATTATGACGCAATTTAAAATATAAATAAACCGCAGGGTTGAAGAAAAAACAATAAACCCACAGAATCATTATGACGCAATTTGGAATCTATATAATCAGAACCCTCGAAATGAGTGTGTCTGCATTCTACATCGATTATATCGACGGGAAACAAATGAAATTCCAGAAAAAAACAGTGAAATCTTTCGAATCTGGAAAAGAAAGATAAGGTAATAAGAAAGAAGAAAAAAAGCTATTCCTCCTAATCTAATTAGGCAAGCAGACAAAAACCCTAATCCAGTGATCTGACGAACAACAATCGAGTTCAGAAAGAGAGAGAGGAAAGTGCTATAAGAATGCTTCGGACACCTCCTAAAAGAACAAAGAGAAGAGGATCATAATCCTCTGCAGGAAACGCCCGAGGAGATATAGATTTCTATTTTTCGGCGATGATAAGTTTCCGATGGTGATTAACCCCGGCGACTATTCCGATTTCTGAAGAAGGGTTTGTTGCCGGTGACAAACGATGAAGACGACGACAATCTCTTTTTTCTTTAATCGTGTGTTTAAATTTGTTTAATGGTAAATGAATCTTTTTCCCTTTTAATAAATGTTAGTTTTGAGATTTTCACCTTTGGATGCTAAATTATTGAACTTTAAGTTTTTTGGTGTTATTTTGTAGAATTACCGTTATACATATCGATCATCTTATATATTTAGCGATGGAAACAAACTACAGTTTCTTAGTTTTATAAGCATACCTTATACGGTCAATTCCATATTCCAAGTTATTTATTAAATTAAAATATTACGCAGACGTCAGATATTATACAAAACACTTCTCCATTAATTTTTGTCGTTTATATCAAGTTAAAATAGTCACATATCTGAAATTTAAAGCATATTCTAAAGACTATATTTTAAAGCATATTCTAAAGAGTAGCATTTAAGGATATTATTACGTGCTTATTAAAAAAAATCGTCGTCACATTACAATTAATCAACATAACACCCAAGAAGAGATATAAAACAAATGTTTAAAAATGAAAAGAAAAAAGATATAGAAAATCCTATTTTTGCCACTGCCAACTATATACACATATACACTAGGATTTAACCCACGCCACCAATATAGCGCGGGATAATTTTCTTAAAAAATTGTTTTGAAATTTAAGAAAAAAAAAAATTATTTGAATTTTATAATATGTCTAACTAATGATTATATATAGAATTGTCAACCCGGACTAACCTGTCTACTTAACCCATTTTGCAAATGAACTAAAATATTATTCGGGTTAACCCGCAAAAACCTATAATCTTGAAAACATAACTCTAATATGCACTACTTAATGACTATGATATTTGTGGTTAGTCCACAAACTCTTAAAAAAAAACAATTTTCTCGTGTCTAACTCTTTATAAAATTTGTAAAATATTTTTTCAAACTTTTGTTTTGATATATATTCAAATAAAATATAATAATCATAATAAAAAATATTGCAAGATCTTGAATATATTTTCTTTGAATATGTATGGATTGATTATTATTTAATAATATCATAATAATTAAGAAACTAAAAAGTAAATAACTTCTTTAATGGGAAATAAATACTTTCCATATTCTCATCAATAATTTAAAAAAACAATTATATTATTTCCTATTTTATTGATCTTTTCTTATTTATAATGGCATTTCATGTAATAACTTACAAAACAAAATTCATTTTCAAAATGTCTTCTTAGCTNTTCTCAATTAATATATAGGGAATTACACACGATTATTAGTGTGACAAACTGACAATACTAATCAAGTATCAGCATCACATGAACTATTTTGGGATTTATTTGAATTCGACAAAAAGACCGTGACATGAGAACACTCAATCTTAGCCGTACGATGTGATGACTTCCATATCCCGACTTTAAACCTAACCCTCGCCTTAAAATACACTTCAAGATCGATCTTTCCCAACGAAGTTTGAGCCCTCAAATCCTTACCGTTGGATTTAGAAACGGGGACGTTTTGCGCAACCAACGTGTCATCAATCTGCGTAATGTTCATCCGCGGTTGGTGGAACGGCTCCATCGTGTCGAACGCAAGCGTCTGGTCCTTGAATTTCACGAATGTCTCGACGGAGTTGTAGTAGACCGAGATTCTGTGATTAGGGTTCTGAGATCGGATGGTGAATTTGAATGTAGCGGACACGTGATTGTCGTCGGTGAGGTTGAATTTTTCGACTGACGCGTTTTCGAGACTGTAATGAAGTTTCTTGGGTTTTGTTACGAGCCAGGTGATGAGAAACCCTGTAGCAGCGATGAAAATTAGGGTTAGTATGACGAGGAAAACGTAACAGACAAGGCTTCGCCGCCGGTGCAGTGCCGGAGCAGCAGAAGTTATCGGCGGCATTGGTTCTACTTCTAGCTAGTGTTTGGGGTCAAACATTGGTTTATTTGCTTGTTCGTATATATAGAGTAGATGCTTGTGATGCAAGAAACGTGGAAAGTGGCTTGGATTCTGATGTTCTTTGCTTCAGCTGTAGAGAGATGGGTTCTTTTTTCAATACGGAATTGTGTGGTTAAAAAATGATGTTTTGTTGTTGTTGTATGGTAGATTCACCATAAAATATTGTTAATAGTTGGTCTATATGGTCTCTGAAAACTATAAGTTGAAGATTCGATTATTTAAAAAGAAAAATGAAAGTGAAAGTCTGGGCCAAAGGCAGTATATATATATATCGGTATTATTCCGTGTATTTTCCAATTTTAGATATGTATTTTACTTTATAATTTTCAGGTATGCCTTGTATTCGATTTACGGTTCCATGTATGTGACCCCCATCAGTAAATTATATTTTTATTATTCTATAATATTTTGTTTATCGAGAATAGTTGTAAATATCCTTGATACATATATCGACATATATAGAACATGACGGTATGAAAACTTAGGCGCAACTTGGAAAACAATTTCCACATTCTTCTTTACTGTGACATTTCGACATACAATTCCATACGCATATTGGGTCTGGAACTCCTGCACCAGCTGGGTTTATTATTTCCATCCTGCATACAACCACAAATGATGACTTCCTGCATATATGGTAAGAAAAAAATACAAAATAATATTTTGAAAATATGATGTGGATATTAATTTTTTTTTTTATTTTTTTTGTTATAATCGGGTGTATTGAATTGAGCATTTATAGTGATTTGAATTAAAATGACAAATCATATCTTATTCAAATATGGATTTTAAAAAGTTTTCTAAAATTTAGTGTTATTGAATATATAATTTTTAAATGTCTTTTAAAATCCACGGTTATTGGAAATATTTTTGAGATTTTAATGACTTTACAGGATTTCAATTAATTTTAGAAGATTTTCTTAGCTAAAAATATAAAGACCAAAATCTCATAGTTTTACGTGGGGATTGCAGAAAATTTTAAACCAAATCATAACAATTTCCTTAAAATCATTAAAATAATCTAAAATCTTATTAAAATTCAAATCACTCCAAATGTCTAATTCAATATTTTTAGGTGATCTGAACCGAACTTCAACTAATCCTCTTATGATAAATATAACTCTTGAATAGTTCACTTACTGAATTTTCTAATAAATATAAAACGTAACACTAATTCGACTGATAAAATAAAAGTAAAATAAAAGAGTTTCCAATGAAAATCAAACTCATATTCATTCTTTATCTCTGGATCTTTTATCACTACGCCACCATCTTTTGGTTCATTAATTTATTAGTTAAAAAAAGAAAATAAAGGTATGTGACTATGTGAGTGTAAGTTACGTAATTTAAGTTACGTACGGTGAGAGAGATGTTGGTGTGTGAGGGTCTTCCTTTGACATGTTTTCCATTCCATTGCATGGCTCTAGATGGAATCCTATCATTACCAATGTCATCATCATCATCATACATACTTTTTGCGCCATTCTCTTACAAATTTTTGTTCTTTGGATTTGGAATTCAAAATACAACTGAATAACTGATGTTTGTTGTTTGGTAATGGATTTGCAAAATTTGTAACATTGGATTTGCGTCTCTCTCTCTCTCTCTCTCTATATATATATATATATATATATATATATTAATACATTTCTAAGTTTAATTTGATGTTATGATTATTAGACTTGAATACAATTAATTTTGTTTGACTAAAAAAGAGAGAATACAATAAATGTTGTTTGAATAGCAATCTCTATTATTTGGAAACAATGCAATTTCATAATTGAAAGATCCTAACCATTAAATCAAGTAATTAATCATTTTCTCATAAAAAGAAAATAAAATACAAAATTGGATGAAAAGTACATACTACTAATCTATACTTTATATTCAAAATTGGTGTATATATGTGATGAAAGATACGTGGAAAGTGCCTTGGATTCTGATGTTCTTTGCTTCATCTGTTTTAAAGCTTAACAGAGTTTGTATAATTCCATTCCCTACCAAAGAAAACAAAATTTGAGAATATCGTGTAAACCGTCCAATAAATAAATTATAAAAAAAGGTTTATAGAATAGGCCCAATTAAGTTGTCTTCCAGCCCAATGTCAATTTCCCAAAAGCGTCACGTACAAATCACCGGTTTCACAATCCTCCGCGACTCGGTGCAACAAAACCGAATCCCAAATACCCCACTGAGTCGACTCGGCCGCCTCGTATCCCAAGTGAGATCTTCTTCATTTGTATACGTTTGGCTCGTGATTTTAATCTTGCAATGTGGTCTCGTTCAGTTATGGTCTTTTTGCTCCTCGATGATACGTTATCACTAAGGGTTTTGTTCGAATTGATTGGTTGAAATCATAAATTAAATTCGGATTTTGGGACTCAGGAATCTTGATTTTGCTCCTCATTTGATTCTGCGCATCGCAACTGAGTAGTTTGAGTTGAAATCATAGTTAAAATTCGGATTTTTGACTCACCTGAACTTCAATCTCGATTCGCTCTTCACTTGATTCTGAACATCTCGACTGTGTATAACTTGAGTTCGACCTGGTTTGTTTATCGTAAAAACGTATTTTTTTGTCGATACTGGATTGAGTTTTTTTTTTTCGTGTCAACGTTCGTGTATAGGATCACTCGGATGAAAAAAATCCTCATTTCAGTTTTGGGAGATATCTGATTCTGGCGCACATCTTGAATTTAACAACTGATACTGATTGATCAGTTTATCTTAGATTCTCTTGGAACTGTAAAACAAGCTAGAATCTCGTGTCTCTGTGTAAATCGAGCATGAAGAGCTTGTAGTTGTATGAGTATCTAATATCTATAGATGTTTTTTTTTAGTATCTTGATGTTGACACAGGGATTTCACAATGTCGACTTTAACAGATGTTTTGTTTAAAACTTGCTCTTAGTTTTTGTTTTGTTGCCTTCGTGCTATTAGATAATTGCTTTTGAGTTACATTAATCTTTGTATTCTCTCTGTCTATGTTTCTTATGGTCTGAGACTGATTCCAATTTTGTTTTGTAGTTTCTCTCTAGAATCTCTTCTTTTTTGTTTCAAGCCAAATCGCTAGTTGCAATGGCACCATCACGTAACATCATCGTAGCCACCGGTCTGGTTGTTTTCGCGTCTGCCGGCTTAGCTTTCCCCTTTTACATGGCGTAAGAACCCTCTTTTCTCTCAACTGTTAAATCTTTTCTGATCTTGTGGTATGACATTTGCTTCTTCTTCTTCTTTTTTCTACTCCTTTGGTTTCAGATCCTCCAAAAAACCAGTGATAGATCCAACAAAACCTTTACCTCCTCAAGCCACTTTTAGAGGACCTTACATAAACACGGGTTCACGCGATGTTGGACCTGACCATCGAACTTACCCAAAGAAATGATGCGAGCGAGTCAAGACAATCGCTACACAAACTGTAAACAGGAGTTTTCAATGTGAGCTGTGTGGTATTACATTCTTATATTTATACCTAAAGAATTGTCAATTTTTTTAAGAAGTTTGTGATCCAATACATCTAAATCGTTATGCGTCATGTAACGATATGAAGAGCTTCAATAAACACTAGTCCAAATAAAACCATTGAATGTAACTGAAATGGATTTGATACGCAGCTTGAGTACTTGATTTGGTGTGTTGTCATAAGAATTTAATCACGAGTTCTGAAAGACGTAATTACGACAAGCACGAAACTTCTCTAATTTCAGCAAATTGCATCTGGTAAGCCAAATCAGTGTGTAAATCATTCCGAATTTGGAGTCAGCTCAAGAAACGATCCCAATTTGCAACCTTGTGATTTTGATTATGATAATGATCGTGTACAATTGCTTCAAGTTTTGCTGTTTGGTTTGTAATTAAAATCAACAGAAGCAGGAAAATGAAATTACGAGAAACAATTAGAAAAATAAGTAGAACTTGATATAATTCTTCCAAGATAAGAAACCCTAATCCCAAAATTACATACCCTTTAAGATACCCAAAAGCTTAAAACTACCGACTACTAGTGAAAACCCATTACAAATCTTTCCAGATCTAAGAGCTCGTGAACTTGGTCACCGCCTTGGTGCCTTCAGAAACGGCATGTTTCGCCAACTCCCCAGGCAAGACGAGTCTCACCGCCGTCTGAATCTCCCGGGAAGTAATCGTCGGCTTCTTGTTGTACCTCGCTAGCTTTGAAGACTCGCCGGCAAGCTTCTCGAAGATGTCGTTGATGAAGCTATTCATGATCCCCATGGCCTTACTCGAGATCCCGATATCTGGGTGAACCTGCTTCAACACCTTGAAGATGTAGATCTTGTATGTCTCGACGTTCTTCTTTGAGCGCTTCTTCTTCTTGTCTCCGGCGACGGCGGATTCCTTCGGAAGCTTCTTCCCAGCTTTTGGCTTCTTCTCTGCGGCAGCTGCCGCCGCGGTTTCTGCCGCCGGAGTTTTCTCTGCCGGTTTCTTCTCCGCTGGTTTCTTGTCTGCCTTGGCCATTGCGATGCTAATTTGTTAAAGCTTTGTTTTTTTTTTTAAGAGAGTGAGATTTTGCTGTGATGTTATGATTCTTCCATCGTCTATTCCTCTTTGTTTATATAGATTAAGAGAAAGGGATCTCATTGGCTGAGCTATTGAAACGCGGATCAATGACGTGGTGATATTACTGCTGTTCGATGTGAATGGATGGATAGGATCTTTTTTACACTTTAAAGCGCGAGTACATTTTCCAAAATACCGAAATTCAAAAAATTTCGCATGCGCTTTTTGTTAACCGCTAAAACCAATGATGAGCGCCAATTTTAATAAGTTGTGTTATATTTGGCATGGATAGGTGACATGGCAATCTTTGATCTATCCAACTATGTACGGCTACGATTACATGGGTTATGGCTCCATTTAATTTGATCGCGATACAATTAATATGTTCCTCATTAAGATTGAAGAGCATTATATATACATATAGGAACAAAATAGGTAATTAGCCAAGTCAAAAACATCCCGGCAACTTTAATAGGTACCACCATTTTTAGACCACTTTGTAAATGATGGGTTAGAATCAATCATTAGTATTTAGTTGTTTGAAGTTGGATTAATCATTATAACCGTTGGTTCTGATCATTGTAATCATTTCGTTTCTCAAGACTCAACATTGTAATTATTATTAAGAACATGGATCAACAAAAACTCTCACCGTTAACTTAGCGGAATCATGGATGATGAGCAAATACTTTTTACCAAAACCATAATGCATTATACCAATCAGAACCAAAATCATTTGTAACATTAACGTTAATGCACAAGTCATTGTGATACGTCTTGGTATATCATCTTAGTAACATTAGAAAAGGGAATCTACAAACTCGAGAAAAGAAAAAGAGTTGAATGCACAAGTCATTTGAGATACGTCTTAAACAAAATCTCTCAAGAACTGAATTTGGCCGTCATCTTATGACTTTAGGGGGTGATCATCGGCGGCTGCATCTGCGACGGCCCATGGGCCGGTGAGTGGCCCAAGAATAAAGAAACGTGGCTCATAAGTTTGTCTTTCCTAGAGAATCTAGTCCCACAAGAGCAAACCCACTTGATATCACCACAATGCTTCTCGTGCGTCCTAAGATCCGAAAGAACCGAGAAGTGCTTCACACTACATCTCCTGCACATATACATTTTAGGACAGTGAGTCCTCTTGTAATGATTCTTGGCGCAAATCACGGATTTCAGCGGTTGAAACTTCTCGTGCCTCTGGTTCCATCTACACCCTTGTTGAGGGCACGAGTAGTAATGTTTCTTCAACGAGTATTCGACTTTCTTGTCATGGCTCGTTGGGCTGATCAAGGCCTCGCGTGTCTTGTACTCGTCTCCGTGCGCTCTCATGTGCATCCTTAGATTCGCGTCTCTCTTAAACCCCTTCCCGCAAATCTGGCAGTAATGCGTGTATTTTGCTAGTAGGTCCGCTACGTCTAGCTCCAATATCTCGTAGTTCCCGGATCTTGTTTTAGAACGATGATGGTCTTTTTTAGGGTTTATGGTTTGAGTGCTGTACCAGTCAAGTTTCTGCATAGTCCGGTCGAGAAACGAGATCTGCCCTCTTTCTTGGACACCAAGAAGGTTGGTTGACGACTCTCGCATGAAATCATGATCCGGGTCGATTTCTTGAGGGGAAAACTCCATAACCATTGCATCTGCGGTTTGATCGTTATCGATATCATTGTTGTTGTTAGATGAGATGTGGAGTTGTTGGCAAGTGAACAACATTGAAGAAGCAGCCGTGATGACCTCTTGAACCAAACTTCCGATGTTAGCCACGGCCAAAGAAGACGTTGACCCCGAAGATTGGTTATTGTTATTAGTCGAGATCATGAAGAAGCTGACCAGGGATTGGATCCGATGGACCGTGTCTTGTATGGTAGAGAGATTGTATAGAAGAGAGAGAGAAATATTGTCGTTCTCCGGTGAATTCGTCCCGGCCGTCACGGTATTAGTATAGATTGGTTTTGAGGAAGTAGTGGTCGTCTCGGAGAAGCAAGACATTGATCCTTCTCCTATATTCATAATATGCTCTTCTTGATATATCAAGAATCTAACTTAAGTTTTGTTCTTAATTTTTTTTTCATTGACTCTTTAAATTCTTTGTGGTATCTTTGTTTCATATATATGCCACTACCGGACGGTTTAGAGGGATGGATTGAAGATGACACCCCACCCTCTACCGTATAAAATACTTGCGAGTTGTGACATACATTCACACAAAAAAACACACACACAAACAGATACGTGTCCCATATACTAATATTATTTTTGTATCATTAATTTTATCAGATTTCCAAAAATCGGCCAAAGTTATACTAAATCGGGTTAAAAGTTGGAAAAGAAAAAAACTAGTAGAATGTTAAAATGTTTTACACTGAGACATTTTAAACCTAATATATAAGATTCATGCGCTAATACATTTATTTTCAATTAGTTTTGAGTTGAAAATTTATGATTTCAATGTTTTATACCGAGACATTTTAAACCTAATATATAAACCTTCTCCTTGATTCGACGGACGTTTCCCCACAAAAACGGTTTTATATATTCTCATTTACCCGTCTTATTGTGTTACTTTTGAGAAGATTATGCGTTTAGCGCCTTCGAGGAATTCCTTCGAGGAATTCCATTAGAATATCAAAAATGTTACACATCATAATACACATCATAAGTTGTGACCATTTTAAACTAGTATATAAGGTTTATGGATCAATTAACTCTTTACCAATTGATTTTAAATTAAAAATCCATAATTTCTCATACAAACTTTAACTGATTAATTAAGTGACTTGAAAACCACATGTTTGAATTTTATTATTGTCTTAAGAAAATTAACAATGTTTGAATCTTGTTTACCATATACTTTTAGAAAAATGTTTTAGATCGTCCTGTAGACAATTTCACAGATCTTAATCCCTTAATGGCTTAATCAATACCTAATTGTCAGTTTTATGGGCAGTATTTATGACATCATACAATGCATGAATGAAAGTCACGAATGATGTTTTCCCCCCTTCAAATTAGGTCAAAAGGATTAATAAAAAACATCTGTGATGTGATTAGGATTAACTCGGAAGTCAACTAGAGAGCAAAAAGGGCCATCCCCACCTAAGACCTCCCTCGCATACAACCTTAACAAGAGTTTGTCAGCTGTATCTTAAAATAAACGATGAATGTCAATCCCAATTTACATAAATAATAATAAACCTGAGTCAAGTCTAAGTGTTTTTTCATGGCCTTTTCTTCATGTATTATTTGAATATACATTCATATGAATGTCAAGCTCACATAATATCTTATGTCACATCTATGTCCAATCCTTTTATAAATATTGCTTCTACATTCAATACTCTCTTATCTGGTTACATGCACACATGTTAATGCGTGCTTAAATAATTGGATCTTGCAGGGAAAATTAATAATGTGGCAATCGATCGGCATGAGTTGCAATTTTGGTAAAATAATCTTGCTTATGCGTATTCATTTTATATTTCGAAGAAATAACTTTATTATATTTATGAACAGTGAGGATTTATATCGAGTGGATGGATGATTAATGCTGTATCTTGGGTTAGCTTTAGTGAATTATTTATGGAAGAATGTCACGATATAATTAACGCAATTGCGTGTTTTACAAAAAAAAAAAAAATACTGCTACCATTGCAACTATAATGTAATTCACATTTCATGTGCCAAAGAAGCTTATGATAGAATGAATTTAGTAAGAAGTTACTGATTCGTCTATACTAGAAAATTGCAGTGAAGCAAAATTATGCGACAAATTAACTTGTGTTTATTTTTTGCTGGAAAAATTAGAGTTGATCATATAAGAGAACCCACAAAACAAACCAATCTCATTTTACTGCGAGCCAACCTGCGAACCATATACTAAATCAGAATCGAAGTGTAAACTTTTATAATATATTTAAACCGAACCGACTATCTCGTGTAGGATGTTCATATTCCAAATGTCATAAATCATCCTTAGTTTTATAAATTTATAAAACATTTGTGTTATGTTATCAATTTGGAGTCTAAAAATGCCCTTGCAATTTTATTACTAGTTCCTTAGGGAAAAAAAAAACTCAAGTACTTTAGATTTCAACATGTAAGAAAGATACGATGGATTATACGAGTCATTTGACAAAATAGTACAAAATGACAAACAAATTGTCATACAACGTTTGAAAAAATTGTAAAAATAGTTTTTTTGAAAAATATTTTGAGAGTTTAGGGTTTAGGGTGTAAGATTAAACTATTCACTCTAAACCATACACCCTTAAAACTAAACACTACACCCTAAACAACCTAACCCTAAATACAAAACAGTTCAATTTGTTTTGTTGAAAAAGACTATTTTGACAAATTTTCTAAACGATATACTATTCATACAATTTGTTTATCATTTTTTGTAATGTTTTGGACCATTACCACTGTAGTGATCTCTCTATTTTGATACAGTAAAATTTGATCAAAAACAAATTAAATACAGTAAAATTTGGTCCCAAAAAAAAAAAAAACTATAGTGGTCTCAGATATAAGAAGGACAAGAAAAACACAAATTAAAAGCAAAATTTGTGGGCAAAAAGGCAAATTTAATTTGGGAAAATTGTGCCTTTTGATTGTTTACTTTATTTATATAAACTAAACGAGTTTTGTGGGGTTTTTTTTTCCCCCCGGCATAATTCGCTGGCAAACCAGGAAACGAAGAAGAATCTGAAGAAACGTCGATTTCAAAATTGGCCCAATCAAATCAACGGAAATCAACGGGACAGGAGCAAGAGCAGAGATCATAGATGATTACTCCTCGCCGTAATCCGAAATTCCATCGGCAGCAGCGCGTGTTATCTACCGGAGGAAACAGGTGGTTATCGGTATCCCTCATTTCTTCCTCACCTATTGGCATTGTCTGTCATAGTAGGTAACCCGTAAATTAACAGAATTAAGTTGTAACCTGTAAAAAAAAAACTAACAGTAAGCAGAATCTTATTAATCCTGTTTCTGGTTACTTCTTTGCCCATCACTATTTACTATTATTAGTGTTTTAATATGAAAAAAAACTGGTTTCCACTTTGTTCCTTTAATTCATATATCTATTTGTATGAAAACAAATCTTTGTAATCGTCTCTCTGATCATATTCCTCCTGCAATCCCTTTTTTTTTGGAGTTTTTGTTCATCAATGGAGTTTGGAGATGATAAGATGATTTACATGAGAGACACATGGAGAGAATCAACCATGATCTGCGACGTCTTGCCTCTCAACCCTAGCTCCAATGGCGTTTGGCCTGCTCAGAAACTCCCAGATCCTCATGTCAACGTTAATTTCTGGAATTACACGTTCCCACACTTGCAGTTGATATTCCTCATCATCTCTTTCCTCTGGCAATTCTTGCATTTCTTCCTCCAGCGTCTCGGCATGATCCGTTTCACTTCCCATATGCTTGTGAGTTATTCGAATCTCTCAGAACGAATCTTGTTTTATAGGTTTTGCATGATCCGCTGGATTCTCTAATTCGAGGTTTTTGCAGACTGGTGTTCTCTTAAGCAAGTCGTTTCTAAAGGAGAATTCATCAGCGAGGAGGTTCTTCTCTACAGATGATTACAAAGAGATTGTGTTTAGTCTTATTTCTGCTTGCTCCTACATGATGTTCTGGTTCTTGATGGGAGTTAAAATGGACATGGGTTTGATCCGCACCACGGGGAGAAAAGCTATTACCATTGGGATCTCCTCTGTGTTACTCTCGACCTTGGTTTGTTCTGTTATCTTTTTCGGAAACCTCAAGGACGTAGGAGCCAAGAATTCGGATCATACCCTCAATTCCTTGGAATCCGTTGTGGTTTACTCCATCCAGTGCCTTTCGTCTTTCCCGGTTGTTGGAAACCTTCTCTTTGAGCTCAGGCTACAGAACTCAGAGCTCGGTCGTCTAGCCACCTCTTCTGCTGTGATCAGTGATTTCAGCACCTCGGTTCTTGCTTCCGCTCTCATCTTCATGAAGGAACTCAAGGACGAGCAAACACGGCTTGGGAGCGTGTTTATAGGAGACGTTATTTCCGGGGATCGTCCTTTGAAGCGAGCAGGGATAGTGGTTCTCTTTGTTTGTGTTGCCATCTATATTTTTAGACCGCTGATGTTCTACATTGTTAGAAGAACGCCTTCTGGTCGCCCCGTCAAGCCAATCTATCTGACTACAATCATCGTTATGGTCTCTGGATCAGCCATCCTAGCGAATTGGTGCAAGCAATCTATTTTCATGGGACCTTTCATCTTGGGTCTCGCTGTTCCCCATGGCCCGCCTTTAGGCTCTGCGATCGTTCAGAAGTTCGAGTCAGCTATATTCGGCACTTTTCTTCCATTTTTTGTTGCTTCATCTTCCACGGAGCTCGACATTTCTTCATTACTTGGTTGGAAAGATCTCAATGGCATTATGTTCATCATGGTAACATCTTTCGTCGTCAAATTCATATTGACCACTCTTCCTGCTTTGTTCTACGGTATGCCAATGGAAGACTGCTTCGCCATCTCTCTTATCATGTCTTTTAAAGGCATCTTCGAGCTTGGTGCCTACGCTTTGGCCTTCCAAAGAGGGGTATGTATACACACATATGCCTTCATAATCATAATCATTTTAATACAAAACTATATCTCATGTCTATGCTTTGAACTTTGCAGTCTGTCCGTCCCGAGACCTTCACTATCGCGTGTCTTTACATAATGTTGAATTCTGCAGTCATACCTCCGATTTTGAGGTACTTATACGACCCATCGAGGATATATGCAGGGTATGAGAAGCGGAATATGCAGCACCTGAAACCAAACTCGGAGCTAAGGATTCTGTCCTGCATTTACAGAACCGATGATATTAGCCCAATGATCAATCTACTCGAAGCTACTTGCCCGTCCCGGGAATCACCTGTAGCAGCCTACGTCCTCCACTTGATGGAACTCGTGGGACAAGCCAATCCGATCTTCATTTCCCACAAATTGCAGACTCTCAAAACAGAGGAGACGTCTTTTTCAAACAATGTAGTTGTTTCCTTTGACAAATTCCGCAAAGATTTCTACGGATCGGTCTTTGTAAGCACCTACACGGCCGTGTCTATGCCCGATACGATGCACGGAGACATCTGTATGCTTGCACTCAACAACACTACTTCCCTCATACTTCTTCCTTTTCACCAGACTTGGTCCGCGGACGGATCCTCTATCATCTCAGACAGCAACATGATCTGGAACCTTAACAAGAGCGTTCTCGAAGTGGCGCCCTGTTCTGTCGGAATCTTTG
Source organism: Eutrema heterophyllum (assembly GCA_002933915.1). Lineage (NCBI taxonomy): Eukaryota > Viridiplantae > Streptophyta > Magnoliopsida > Brassicales > Brassicaceae > Eutrema > Eutrema heterophyllum. The sequence continues at coordinate 936,160 of PKMM01044683.1, read as the reverse complement.
TCTACAGAAGCAGCCACGGAAGGAGAAACATCAATGACACGGTTTTAAATTTGTCATCCTACCAAGTCTGTATGATCTTCCTAGGCGGTAAAGACGATAGAGAAGCAGTGACACTTGCAACACGAATGGGCCGTGACCCCCGAATTAACATTACCGTGGTCCGAATGATCACTGCCGATGAGAAAGCAAAAGAAAACTCGGAGTGGGATAAAATGCTTGACGATGAACTGCTTAGAGACGTGAAGAGCAACGCATTGGCAGATATTTTCTACACGGAGAAAGCGGTCGAAGACGCGTCTGAGACATCGGGTTTGCTGAAATCGATGGCCAGCGATTTCGATATGTTCATAGTGGGAAGAGGGAAAGGAAGGAAGAGTGTGTTCACGGATGGGCTTGAGGAATGGAGTGAGTTTAAGGAGCTCGGTGTTATCGGAGACCTATTGACTTCACAGGATATTAATTGCCAGGCTTCAGTTTTGGTTATACAACAACAACAACTTATGATTTAGGTCAATATTTATTTTTCTTACCTACACAATTCATTTGTAATTTTACCATTTTTTTGTTTCATTATAATCTAGGAAATTTAATTGTAACAAGAGTATTCTTTTGTAAATTCCACTTAGTTCATTCAAATTTACTTTTTGGAAACCCAGTTTCTCATTAAGATGTTCACCAAAAGAAGAGCAATAGTTTTGGAAAATAAAAGGTTTAGTTCCAAATATACCATCTCTTAGGGAAGGTTTATAAAATACCACAAAATTTAGAACCCGTCCTAATTCCTAAAACCTAAATTTTAGGATTTTGATGGTAAGTTTGAAAAACAAAACATAAAATATGTTCGTTTATAGAATGGCCCATAAATAAATTGTTTTTTCTTTCTATATCATGATAACTCAGATGAAAACTACAATTTTATGGGGAAATAGAATGAAACCTTAACTTTGTGGAGAAATAGAACGAGGCGTTAACTTTGTATAGATATGGTATTATATGATAGTTCCGATAGGTACACAGGTGGTCAGCCCTAAATACTATTCTAGAGCGAAAACAATCATCATCTCCAAATTNGATTTTGATGGTAAGTTTGAAAAACAAAACATAAAATATGTTCGTTTATAGAATGGCCCATAAATAAATTGTTTTTTCTTTCTATATCATGATAACTCAGATGAAAACTACAATTTTATGGGGAAATAGAATGAAACCTTAACTTTGTGGAGAAATAGAACGAGGCGTTAACTTTGTATAGATATGGTATTATATGATAGTTCCGATAGATACACATGTGGTCAGCCCTAAATACTATTCTAGAGCGAAAACAATCATCATCTCCAAATTACCACTAAGTGATGATACCATTTTAAGAATGATGAATTTTTAATTCAAAATTAATTGACAAAATAAATTGATTACTCCATGTCATTTAAAATCTACAATGTGGATATTCTAACACTTACCCACAATGTGAATACAATTTTTTTTTTTTTTGCTGAGATCATTGACATGTTACACTCATTCATATTGTTGCTGTTGTTGAACTACTAAAACAGAAACCCTAGTTGTTAGATCTTTAGACGCAAGCAAATCTCCGATGACTCCTAGCTCCGGAAGCTCCATCCACTCCGCCAATCCGGAGAAATCCAGTAAATCATCGTCGTGATCTCTCCCTACAATCATCAAATCATGGTCTTCCGCCGTCAATCTGACGTTGGTGGCCACCGCGGGACCACCGTTGACTATCTTCTCCGTATAAGCGAATTTTTCGCTGTTAGAATATGTTTCTTTCAAATCACTCAAGACCTCATTATCAACAAGGTAATCCCAATTCTTGGACTTGTTTGGTTCTTGACCAGACAAAAATCGGATCACCGTGAGACGCACTCTCGGATTCTGTCTCATCCATTTCGCAAGCGAGAGCGCCTCGCGATCATCTTTACCGCCAATGAAGATCACACCGACGTTTACGGTACCATTACTCCTTTTCTTGTTCTTACGGTAGCCTCGGTCATTGAGTACGCCGATAGAACAGGGAGCGCGATCGAGGAGACAAGCGTTCACTTGTCTGATCATAATATCGTCCGATTCATATAATCCATCGGGTGACCATTTTCGTCCAGAAGGGATGATGATCATCGATGTGAGGTGGTCTAATGCGAGATTGCAAATATCTTGATCCATCAGATTCTCATGAGAATAAGCTGTGAAGGAACTAACAGTCGTAGTTCCCAAATTCTCGTGTTGAAACTCAGTGAACGCGAGCATCATGGTTTGGATGTAAGAGTTGTGAGGCAACCGCTGTTTAGACCGCCTGTCGTGCGGTACCAAGATGGGAAACGCACGTCCCGTGAGTTTCACGAGGTGTAACACCGTGACCGCGATGACTCCTCTGTCTTTGTTCTCGTTGTTTAGCGGCGAAGAAAGCAATTGAAGCAGCGAGATCGCGCCTGAGATGTTGTCCGGTTTGTGTAAACAAGTTAGAATCTTGAGATCTGAGTTTGATTTCAAATGCATAATGTTTCTCTTGACGTATCCAATATACTTCCTCTTTGGATCATATAGTGCTTTCACAATAGTAGGCAAAATCCCCGCGTTCAATAGCACGTAAATCATCAAGAACGTGTTCGTCGGTTGTGACAAATTCTGTGTAAGAGAATCATTCACCCGTTAGTTCGAAACCATGATGCTAATTAAGATACATGTAGAGCGAGGTAAGATTTTTAATCAAGATTTATTACCCATCTATTAACGGCGCTTTCAAAGAAGCATAAGTCGACAAAACCCTTATAGTTCATGATAGTGGCGAGGATAAGGGATTCTCTAGTAGGTAGCTTGCAGATCAAGCAAGGTACGAAAGAGGCAGTCCATTTGACGACCAACGTAAAAGCCACCAGAAATATGTTAAAGGATATGTCATCGAACGCATACAATACCCTCGAAATGTCACCTTTCATGGTCATGGTGGCGATTGAAATCGGGAAAAATATGTTTGTTACCAAGCTCTCGAACTTGGCCTCTAACGCTGATCCCAGAGGCGGACCGTCTGGGATCGCCATCCCAACCAGTAAAGCTCCTAGAACGTGGATTTGGTTGAAAAACGTTGTGTAAATGCTCGCGGCGATTGCGGTCATGATTGTTCCGTATAGGTAGAGTTTCCGTACCGGCTTGCCTTCTGGGGTAATGTCGACTATGCGTTGAGCCGTAGGCTTGATGATGAATATGATCACAAGAACTAAGATGATCAATGCCACTGCGTCGCGGTTGGCTGTTCCCGTCGATACGAACCTGCATGACCGTTTCAAACTATTTTAACAAATGTTCATAAAATCGTTAGATACTAATCTGGCACTCGAGTGCCGTCTGTCGTCTAGATATATATAGCATTCATATAAAAATAAAAGTTCTATAAATATGCATTGATCTTCATCTATATATGTAAACAAAAAAATGGTTAATTTTTGGTTGACCAACATTTAGACTATTTTGTGACCACCCATATATACTCAGATTCGCAAATTGCTTATTGTTTTTTTTTATTGGTTTTAAAGTTAATATTAACTTGAAAATAAACTGTACAGAGGATAATCCCGCATATTGCTTATTGCATGTTATTGGAACAAAAAAATTTATCTCATAAATAATAATCTTGATATCGAAAAATGTATGCACATGCACCAATTAAACGTATAAATTGACGTCTTGCATACCTGTATGTTCCTACGTAAGAGACGCAAACCAGAGTTATAAATCCGAGGAGATCGTTGACGGCGGCGATAGATATGACGACGCGGCCGAGCTCCGAGTTTGGAATCTTGAGCTCATATACGAGGTGCGTTACGGTCGGTAACATCGTTACCGCTTGAACCGCTACAATCACGGTGCGTTCTGATGGTGCCAGCCTCAGAGGCATATAGAGAGGGTCGACCTTGTCGAGACGGAAGCTTCTGAAAGCTAATCCGGAGATCACAGTCACGACATAGGACGAAACCGCGATCAAAACGGGCCGTTTACCGATTCGAAACGCCGCTCTTTTGTTGGTCTTGACGCCCATCAAGAACGTGAACATTATTAGCCCGAACTTGGCCACACCTTCCAACGCTACGTTTCCGTCCAACGCAACGTCTAACGATAACCGGTCCGAAGAAAACTCTAGCAAATCAATAAGGTGAGGTCCCAGAAGCCAACCGGCCTAATTTAAAAAAAAAAAAAAAAAACAGAGACTCATTACTTACGATACAATAAATCAAAGAGCTTGTAAATTGTGGCTCAAGAAATCGAGTTTCCGTAGGTTTTTAACTTACGATCATGTAAGAGACCAACTGTGGCATGCCAATAAATCTAAGGAACATATGAGATAAGACGATAAAAACGAAGATGAGAATGATTTGCATCTCAAGAAGAGGCAATGCGTATCCGAAGATGACACTCGGAGATTCATAGTTTTCCAAGATTCCGAAAGAGGAGATGTTGAAAAAAGCGGCTCCGTTACAAACTTCTGCGTTGCTAAGCGGCGGCAGTGCTGGAGAATCAGACATGTTGTAATGACAGAATTATGTTTCCGTCAAATTTGTACAAGTCGATTTTGTTTTTGTTTTGGTCGCTGAAGATTTTGTTTCTCTATTTGTCTTTTGTTTCATCTTAACAAAAAATAATGGTCAACAACGTAACTATCTGTTTGAAAAGTCGTCTCTCAATAGTTGGCGCCTCCCTTTTGACCTGTATTTGTTACGTTTGACCGAACCGGTTTTGTCAGAGCTGGTCTTTATGGATCGATTCTGTATTGGTCCTTATTTTTCGGAGCTTAACTCTTAAGAAATTAGGCCCAACTCCGACAGAACAAAAAAAATATCCCGAGAGGTTTAAATTTAGCAGGATTAATTTTAGTGGTATCTACATTTGTAAACCTCTTGAAGGATTCTGTAATGGTGGGATTTACGTTTGCTAAATATTACTCCCTCCATTTTATATTACTTGTCGTTTTAGGTTGTTTTACGTAGATTAAAAAAACAATTCAATTTTATGTTTTACTCCTTATTATATACTATGATCATACTAATTAATTAGCTAAAAGAGTAGGAATAAAAGTGAAAATATTATCAAACATTTGCATTGAAATTCTAAAACGACAATTAATATGAAACAAAATTTAAGTTATAAAACGATAATTAATATGAAACGGAGGGTGTAAATATTAATATAAAATGTAGAGGTTTAATTTAGTGGAAGCACTTCATTTAGCCGAACTTTGTATCCGAAACCTTCGATATAGAGATGTGGTGTTTGAATCGAATTCTAACCTAATCATCCAATGATGATATAGGCCGCATTGCAATCTTATCGACATGACAACTATGATTTGGCTTCATCTTATAATAATAGAAAATGTAATACAGCTGGGGACATGGCTGCGGTCCATTGTGGAGACGGATAAACGGAACTGTAATGATTTATTTTTTTCATTAATAGTAAATATTTGAATAAAATCGATTTTATTATATAGTGGCGTAATCAAGTATAGTAGTAATAGTGTTTTGAGTGGTGAGAATACACAAACGAGTAAGGGAGTCAGCAAGAGGGAGGATCCTAACCAATCCTATCCTCTTGTTTGTTCTGCTTTTTAAAAGACAGGACATGACAGTGACACACCACAAAACCTGAGTTCTTCAATGACGCGCCAACTGAATCAAATCTAAAACCGAGTGCTTGCTATCTTAATAATTTATCATTATAAAAACTCTTATTTTTCTTTTATTAATTATAACTTCTAATCAACATCTTATTTTTATTACTTTCTTCTCATATTTTCTGAAATATGAATGACTTTTCGAAAATAAAATAAAAATATGAATGACTTGGTTTCAGTTCATAATACAAAAAGATTTAAGAAATTTTAACAAAAGTCCAACCACGAATATCTGAGACTTCAATCAGTCGCGTATGAAATAACCAAAAATAGAAAGAAAAACCAAATTTGTATAGTTACCATTTTTCTTTTCTTATATCTAATCGTGTATAGATTTGTTGATTAGGCGAAGAACAAAAATCTGGCGTGTTGCCGAGTCATCTCTCGCTCATCTCATATAAATATCCACCTAATTTCTTTTCTTTTCTGCAACTCCCCCTGAATCTGATTAACAAACGCCAAGGCATTTCTTCAGATTATCATAAAAAAAACACCTTTCGTTACTCTCGACGAATTTTTTATTCTGTGTCTGTCACGGATTGGGGTTGATTTGAAGCAGGAAAGATCAAAACTTGAAGTAAATATGGAGATGGGTTTCCAGGAAAATGAACAAAATCAAGAATTTGCCTCTCAGGTTGCGAGTCTAGTAGAGATTGGATCTGGGCATTACGGGTAAAGAACATCCATCGATTTCTTTTTTGGGTATTGAAGCTAAATTTTCCATCTTTAGTTTAATTTAATCTTTATCCATGTGTGTGTTTAGGTGCTCACATTATAGAAGACGATGCAAGATTAGAGCACCATGTTGTGATGAAATTTTCGATTGCAGACATTGCCACAACGAAGCTAAGGTATAAATATCTTTTCACTTCGATTTGATAAAAAGTTGTACTTTTACTTTATCTTCAACCATATTCTACGTAATCTCAAACTTAGGTATCAACATCCATTGCTTAGTTCCCTGACTTTAGAAAAAGAAAAAAATTGTATAGTTTTGAAAGAACAAGTTTGGGTTATAGATTATATAGAACTAATGTGTTATGTTTATTTCACAGGATTCTCTTCAAACTGAACAGCTTCTTAGACATGAACTTCCTCGACATGAAGTATCAAAGGTTTTAGCATCAGATTGAGAACTAGTATCTGCTGAATTCTGAACATTTTGATTCTGTTTGTTCACTGTGATAACACTTTTGGTCTTGATTCGATTTTTCAGGTCGTATGCTCGTTTTGTGAGACAGAACAAGATGTGAGTATCAACATTTTGATTTACTGATTTTATTCGTGTAAACATGTGTCTTGATACTGACCTCTGATTGTTTTCTCCAGGTCCAGCAAAACTGCTCCAATTGTGGTGTATGTATGGGGAAGTACTTTTGCTCGAAATGCAAATTCTTCGACGATGATGTAAGCTTTTTTAATCGAGTTATCGTCTTTTTATTATCAGCGGAAATTGTACCAATGAGACTCAAATTGATTGTTTCAGCTTTCCAAGAAGCAATATCACTGTGATGAGTGTGGGATTTGCCGGTATAGATTCACTTTTACACTGACTTTGTGATTTGTACTTACCAATTCAAGAAACAAAAAGTTGTGATCTGGTAACTAATTGTTGATCTGTAATCTCATGATGTTGGTTTAATAGGACCGGGGGAGAAGAAAACTTCTTCCATTGCAGAAAATGTCGTAAGAACAATACCTCAGGTCCTTGTTTCCACAAAATGCTTGCGCCTGTCTTTGTTAGGAGATCTTATTTTGTTTTCTTGGAACAGGATGTTGCTACTCCAAAGTTATGGAGGATAAACACCGATGTGTCGAGGGCGCAATGCATCACAATTGCCCGGTTTGTTTTGAGGTAAAAGAATCTAATCCACCAATTTCTCAATGCGACGTAATGGTGTCCTGATTTGGGTGTTATTTGTTCTCAGTATCTGTTTGATTCCACAAGAGATATCACGGTCTTGCGATGTGGTCACACTATGCATTTAGAATGCACAAAAGATATGGGGCTACATAACCGGTAAAAGGACTCTCAAGTCTTTATGCAACCGCTGAGAGCAAGTCATTGATAAACAAAGATTAAAAGTTTTCTTGATGATTTGTGTAGATACACATGCCCTGTATGCTCCAAATCCATACGTGACATGTCCAATTTGTGGAAGAAACTTGATGAAGAGGTAAGGCTTCATAATCTAATGGTATCTTTTGTGTAGTCTCTTATGTTCATTATTAAGTTTAACATTCAGAACTTTACAGGTTGCTGCATACCCAATGCCGAAATTGTACGAGAATAAGATGGTAAACGAGATAGAATTCTGTTATTGTTATTTCGTGTGCGTCATTGTTTGTGTATGTATACATTCTGATTTGAATTTAAAATGTGATGTGTTGAGTCAGGTATGGATTCTTTGCAATGACTGCAGCTCAAACACGAACGTTCGGTTTCATTTGATCGCGCATAAATGCAGTAGCTGCGGTTCCTACAACACTAGACAGACGCAGAGAGGCTCGGATAGTCACTCTTGCTCCTCTGGAATGCCTCAGTTTATTGGTTCGACCGGTTAATTATTACCTTAACCGGACCTGGTTTTTGCGCTAACCAGAGCTGGTTTGGTGTCTGAATTTCCCAAGGAAGATTATATGTACTAGTAGTATCAATGAATTCTGGTTTATATCAGCACAAATATCAAAGGCATATTGCAATTGTGATAACATGTACAATTCGACTCGACGATCTAAAAATAAACATAGATCTGAGATATTATGGCCTCTAAACATAGTTTAAACAACCAAACAATCAACAAACAAGACGAACATATTTAAAATCAAAACTCATAAATTGGTAGTCTTTAATTTATGTTTTTTTTTTGGTTCACGAGCTCGTATTATAATCTCATAGAAAAATTTCATTTACGTAAAAAGTTCCAATTTCTTAAAACTCTTCTAGAGTTCTTATGGACCCAGACATTGGCACAAAGTATACAAATCTTATTGCAACTCGGTTTTATATTGCGTGTCTTGTTGTCTCTCGTGTCTTGTTGGTTTTGCTTTGTCACGTAGATTAGGACTTAATCCACGCTGTGTTTTTTTTAAAAAAAAATGTTTTANGGTTTTGCTTTGTCACGTAGATTAGGACTTAATCCACGCTGTGTTTTTAAAAAAAAAAAATGTTTTAATCTAAATTTTACGAGACTAATTAATGATTATAGATAAAGCCGTCAATTCGTAATAATTTGTCTATTTAACCCGTTTTGCAGTGAACTAATATATTATTCGGGCTAACTCACAAAAATATATAATCTTGAAAACATTACTCTAATATGCATTGTTTAATGATTCTGGTTTTTGTGGTTAGTCCACGAACTCTTAAAAAAAATCAATTTTCTTGTGTCTAACTTTTTATAAAATTAGTAAAATATTTTTCAATTTTTATTTTGATATATATTCAAATAAAATATAATAGATTATAGTGAAAAATATAGCAAAATTTCGAATAGATTTTTTTCTTTGAATATATATAGATTGATTATTATTTAAAAATATATAATATTAAAAATAATTAGGAAACTAAATAGTAAATAATCTGATAAATAAATATTTTTCATATTCTCATCAATAATTTTAAAAGACAATTATATATTTTTCTATTTTGATTATCTTTTCTTATTTGTAATACCATAATACGTAAAAACTTACAAAACAAAATTCATTTTCAAAAATGTCTTTTCTCATATAATATTGCAGAGATTGTTGGATTGTGTACTATCTCACTAAATTCTATTCCGGGCCATGACTCATATTTCAATGTATATAAAATAAACGACTTTTCAATCGAGTTTTCAATTTAAATGTCGTTTCTACATTTAGTATATAAATTGATATTTCATATTTAGTCATTATGTTACAAAAGGAAATACTTAAAAGATATCATCTAAAATTAAAATTGTCTAAACAAAATATACATGTCAACAAAAATATAAAAATATCCAATTAACATAAATCTACTTTGCCGACCAAAAGAAAAAAAAAACTTGTTTTTGCTAAAGGGTTAAAGAACAAGTTATATTCAAATAGTTAATCTTGATAGATTATTCGTTTACCACCTAACAACAGTAATTTAGGTGATTTGTCTATAATTTAGTTTGAAACTATTGATTCTAACCCGCTAGATAATATAGTGAACAAGGTTAATCACTCCATAAGAGTTGACTGTGTAGTTTACACTCCTAATTTCTAAAACATACTAGAATTCAACCCGCGCTAACTATATAGCGCTGGATCATTTTTCATTAAAAAATGTTTTGAAATTTAAGAAAAAATAAATTTATCTGAATTTTATAATATGTTTAACTAATGATTATATATAGAACTGTCAATCCGGACTAACATATCTAATTAACCCGTTTTCCTGTCAACTAAATATTATTCGGGCTAATCCGCAAAAATCTATAATCTTGAAAACATAACTCTAATACTATGGTTTTTGTGGTTAGTCCACAAAGTCTTAAAAAATAAATTTTCTCGTCTTTAACTCATTATAAAATTAGTAAAATATTTTTTCAAACTTTTGTTTTGATATATATTCATATAAAATATAATAATCATAGTAAAAAATATTACAAGATCTCGAATATATTTTCTTTAGATATGTATGGATTTGATTATTATTTAATAATATCATAATAATTAAAAAACTAAATAGTAAATAATGGGAAATAAATATATTCTATATTCTCATAAATAATTTTAAAAACAATTATATCATTTTCTATTTCAATTATTTTTTCTTATTTGTACTGATTTTATGTAATAACTTACAAAACAAAATTTATTTTCAAAAATATCTTCTTAACTGATATTATAATAATATTATTATAGAGATGTTACATAGACAAGAAGATCCGGTTCCAGATCTTCGGGACCCACCCGAACCGACAAAGAAATGGCTTTTGAACCTTTTGGACCTTTTGGTTGTGGGGCTTTACTAACGATTTTTCACCCATCCCCTCCTAAATCAAAATATTAAATAAAATATCGCAAAGGTTACAAATTCTCCCACCAAACCCCCACCACAAGTGTCCACAAGAAAACCCTTCAATTACTACAACAAAACAAATTACATTATGAAGCCCGGAACATAACATCACATTTTAAGAAAAAAATGAAGCTAGAGTCTTAGAGCTTTAGATTTTAACATAATATCATCCTCAACTTGTGGTAGAGGGAAAAACCATGAACATAGAAGAAAAAAAAATTAAAATAAAAGAAACCCTAATTTTACACATCATGGAGCCAAAACATGAATGTGAAAATGGTTTTAACAAGAAAAAAACAGCAAGCATCCCTAGAAAAAAATATAGCAAACTCTCACATAAGTATTAACTCTCCGATTGAGCTGGAGGTTAAACCAGGGGAGTTTTTTTTTTTTTTTTTTTTTGTCTTTCTTTCCCATCACTCTAAATCTAAACCCTAAATGGATCAGACTGAGTCTTCCACAATGGAGCATAACTAATGTACAAAAGATCACTCCCACTAGAACCCTAAGTGAGATTAATCCTGAAATTGACCTATGTAATGGTATAATAGATGACTATTAGTACTACAACTTGAGTAAGAATAAAGATCAGTAGGCAGAACTTTTGGTCAGTGGAGAAGAACTTTCTGATACTTAGTTTCTGAATATGACCCATCTGAGAATACTCTTTTCCTGTTGAATTTTCCACACCCATTGTTGACAACTGGGCATTGGACGGTGACTAGAGGGATCTCGAAAGTCTTAAGAGGCGGTGGCGGGTGGCGCCATTGAGGTAATGGTCCAGCTAAGAGGAGTGTCTGAAGCAGAGGCCCTGCCTTCATAACAGCTTGTAAAAGCTTACCCTTTTCAGGCAATGGCTTGTCTGGAAACAACGGATCCATAATGACTTCTTCATGCTGAGATGGTGGTGGGTTCATGACATGATCAGTGGGTGACATAAAGCTCTCTTCGCAATCCGAGGATGAGAAACTCTTGTTGGATGCTAGTTGTTGTGGCTGCAACGTTTCGTCTTCAATGCTTGAAGCTCCGGATAAAGGAGGAGTCATATGCTTTTGCTGTTGTTGTTGTTGTTGTTGAAGCGAGAGGTTATCAAACATGAGACGCTGACATTTCTCGAGAGCTTCGTCTCTTTCTTTGATGGTTTTGGTTAAGATGTCTTTGAGATGGCTCAATTGTTCATCTCTTTTCCTAATTTCCTCATGAGCAAACATCTTTGTTTGTTCGAGCTCTAGTGTTGTGTACAGAAGAGACTGTCTTAATTCATCTGTTGTCTGTAGAATTTCACGAAAGTAAAAAAAAATAAAAAAATCAGACACATTAAAGAAAGAAACAGAGGACATAATCTGTTTGAAAAATGCTTTGATGATTATTGGGGTTTTGGTCAGTAACTTTCAAACGAAAAACGAAAAAAAAAGTAAAAGAAAAATCAAAAATAAAGCGAGCAAACTCGATAAATGTCCTCAAGATCCAATCTTTTTCGTCTGAGGAATGAATATATAAACTAAATAAAGAAATAGCCAGGAATGCAAAATATGAGCACCCAATTTTGGGAAATTAAGTGTAGCAAGATTCTGACCAGTCAGAGTATAAAAATGTAGGTAAAAACTGTTATTTCCAGCTGGGTTCATCAACTTAATCCAGCATTCATCAATGATTTAGTCACCCAATTGCAAATTAAGAGACCCATTGTGGACAATCTAGCTAAAACAGAGGTAATTATGCCTGAAACAGTGAAACCAGAGAAAGTGTAAACAAAATATGTTCCTTAATTATGGCTCTGGTCATTAAAAAATTACTATTGAGTCACCAAAATCTAGATGAATGTTAGCAACTAGGTCTAGATTGGGTGGGGTTTATTAGATAGACCAAGAAGAAGAAAAAAGAAAACCCTCAAGAAATTCTTGTTTTGGACAGACATTATGCGCCAATTTAAGCAAAAATCAAAAATGAAAGAAAGGGAAAGCAAAAGTTGAAGAAGAGCATTGCTTTTGTTAAAGAAACAGAGGAAACTCAAATTTAGAAGAAAACAAAAAAAAAATACCTTTCCATGAGAATAGTAAGGCCAGCCAAGAAGAGCATTGCTTTGGTTATCCATAATTTCTACTAAATTTGAGCTTAAAAGATCTTTTGATTCTCTAAAACAAATCGTGCGAGAGAGGAAGAGAAAGAGAATGGAATCAAACATAGGGAGGGAAGGACTTATAAATAAGTAAAAACTTATTGGACTGCTTAAAGCAGATCGAGCTTTTTCAGGTATGTAGCTTTCTTTCGAGATTTCAATAATTAACCAAATAACTACAAAAATAAAATTAAATAAATTGATAGCACATGATTGTATCATATCTTTGAACATTATGTCAACTAACTCCACTTTATATTTTACCGCGCAAACTATAAGAAAATTATTTATCAGTATATAGCTATAGAAATAAAATCGCACAACTCAAATTCAAAGTAATTTAGTTAACTTAAATTTTCACAAAAGGTTAACGGTCATTTCATTTTTTTTTCTTATAAACCGTAAAAATTTCAGATTTTCAGCCCATAATCTCCAGAGCAGTAGATTGTGGTCATTTGAATAAATGGTGAATATATTTCTTAGTAGGTGAACATTAGAGAATAAATCAACAAAAATGTTTTTTTTTGGGTTATTTTTAGAAAAATTCTGTCCGAAAACGTACTGAAAAAGTTTCAATTATATTAAGTTAATTTCAGGTTTTTTGGAAAATCATGCTTTTGTATTTTTTAAAATACTTTGAAGTTTGGAACCAAAACCCGTACATTTTCGTTGACCGAAAACTGAATGGTAGTATTTTGGTGGAAGACAAATATCGTAGTTTACTGACTTTGGTCTCACTCACTTACATTATAGTCTCAGCTCTTTAAAAAAACTTTTGTTTTCTTCTTCGGTTTTTTCTTGGGATACAACACGTTTTCTTGTCTTTATCCAAGAAAAATCAAAGTGCACCGAAAAGAGCGGGAACGAATGCCAATTTTGTCAATTTTGTGTATATAAAGTATATATAGAATTTTATCTGTGTGTACGTATATATATCTGTGTGTGTATAAACAAACTAAAAAAGCATGGAGTCAATGAGAAGTGGATTCCATGGTCAGCAAAAGAGGCAGGTAACCAAACTTTTTCCACCAAAATATTGAGAAATGTTTGATGGAATCCCTTTTTCAATTATTAAACCTATCACTACTCGTGGAAAAATAAAAATAAAAATCCACATCTTCGTTCCTAAATTTCACGTGAATATTACAGAATAAAACAGCTCAATTTCTTTTCTTTTCTTATTGGATATTATTAACATCGCAATATTATAGCCACGAACAGAAATATATATAACCTATCGTTATTATTTTAGTATAATAGTCGGTCGAAGATCTACAATCTGTCGTCGATTATCCATCGTATAGACCTTAAGTAAATATTCTTTTTATTTGTATCAATTTTCTATAAACCTAAAAAGGTTATAAAAATGATATAATTTTTTTTCTTCAAAATTTTACTATACATTTATGTTGCTAATCTGTGGATATGATCAAGTATTATATGTAGTGTAATATCACGAAAATTTAAAAAATCAACGTGAAAAAAATATAGTATGTAACTGAGGTAAAAACCTAAAATACGAAACTAAATAACTATTTAGTAATTAATAATCAAATATTCGAGTAATTTCAATTTGGACCGATCACAATTTTGTAATTTGCCTTTACTTTAGGTGTTAAGGAAAACACGTAAATACTAATAGGGTGAGCGAGAATTCAATTTTATTTTTTTTGGCAAAAATATGAATTTTCTTAAATACTTTGATGAAAAATGATTAATTGACTTTTACTACAGGTAGAAGTAAAGTAACGAAAGTAATATCTCCATATTTGGTTCGCTGGGCATGTGTTAAGTGATGATCATGATCGATGGTTTTTTTTTTTTTATTATTATTATTATTTTTTTAATCGTCTGAAATCTAATCAATTGCAAATGAGAACAAATATATGGATAATTTTACACAAATAATTATACCGGTCTACAAGAATCCACGATAAAGTGAATTGATTTGACATGTATCGCGATTAGGTGAATTAGCAACAATTAATTTTAACTTAGCAACATTAGGTGAGTTAGCAACATTAGGTGAGTTAGCAAGGCCGACACAATTTCTAATTTTGACTTGATATGTGTCGCGATTAGGTGATTTAGCAACTTTAAAACATTCAGCTTTATACTAATTTTTTTTTCCTTATTCTTATTAAAAAAAACTAAATTTTTAACTTTTTAAAAAAAACTTTGGTCTTTAAAAAAAATTTATGAATCTTAAAGCTATTTTGTTTAAAAATAAAAACGGTATTAAGCTTTTTCCTTAATATAACAATATTTTGTTATTTAACCATTTTTTAATATTTTAAAAAAATTTCTTAATCTATACGCAACTTCTTTTTTTCTTTTTTTGAACTTTGGTTTTTTGGATTAATTATTTTTTTTTATTTTTTTATTTTTATTTACTAACTTTACTTTTCAAATTAAGTTTAGATTATATTTTTTCCTTTTATTGTTAATATTATATGTTAATATTATGTGTCAATATCAAATTGGAAATTTATTAAATACATGTCAAAATCTTATCGATTAACTTAACATGTAGCACGATATCTTCCTACTAATCGTGATAGTGGATCCACTAAAAATAGTGCAAAGGATTCTCCTTAAACAATATGCAGATGAATATATATATATATATATATTATTTTTTCATCTAAAAGATTTTATTAATATTCGACCAATGCACTTACACAACGTCGACAGAGGTAAAAAACCTCTCAAGAAACAAAAGCCGGCAGAATAAACATATTCTCCAGAGTCAACAGCCGGCAGATTATAGGAATATCTCCGGAAACTTAAGATAATCTAAAACAAACTAGTAGGCAAGAGTAAACGGATAACATAATAAAATCTTAATAATTAAACATTCCTACAAAGAGAAATAACTGCGAATTGAAAGATTAAATGGAGCGGAACCTCCAACAACCGATTTATTGAAGTTGAAACCCTTGCAGAAACTCATTATATTGCTCCGACGAATTTTTGGAGCCACGAGTTAGAACCACAAGCAGACCAACCGAAGAAGACAAAGAAACACGTTTTAACCAGTCGACTACCCACGACTTGATGCTATAAGAGACGAAGATCTTTTTCCTTAAGTTCAAGCCGGAAAAACCCTGCTCGGAGGCAGAAGTCAATGACAATCATCGCACTCACCGTCCCGTTGCTCGCAAATTCAAGGAAAATCACTCCTTCACAAGCCATAAACTTCACCAACATAAGCATCCACAGAAAAAATCATCGAAACCAGAGACGACAAGACCAAAACCTGAAACGAGAAGGAATCCAAATTACGAGTAACTGAGATCTTGAAAGCTTAGAAGCTTACAACCAAGAAGACGCGCCGCCGACAGAAACACAACAACCTCAAGCTAAGCCACTGACTCCAGATCTGGCGATCTAGATCTTAGATCTGCTTTCCAAAAACTCAAAACCAAAGAGACGACCACCAGAACCCGCCAAGGGGAACTGGAGAACAGAACCACGAAATCTTAAAGCCCTTCCTACCACATAAATAGACTAGAGCGAAGACGGAAAATCCTAGATCTAAACCCACCTCCAACAAAAAATGCCTTAAAACGAGGAACTACACCGCTAAACAAAGAGAAGGACGAACAAAGCATTAAAACACAAGCCGACCCGATTTTGTGGCTTTGGAAGCACACATACATAGGCCGGAAACTATATCTCGGCGGAAAATACAAAGAGAGAAGGGAGAAGATATATATATATAATAAGGAAAAGAAAAAAAGGAAAAGTATTTCCATTAGTAAAAGTAAGGAGACAAGAGTTATCATTTCATGGTCTCTTTCACCAACATTAATCTAAGAGCATGTCAGGCAAACTTTTAATCTTCTTTCTTTTTTTTCATTGTGAGAAATGTTAAGAACTTCTTCTATCTTTTGTCTACTTCGGTTTCTGGTTTCCTGTGTAACTTGGTACAAAGATATCTAATGTGTATTCGTTATACTCACTCGCGATTTTATCACTTCCAACCGTGCTTTATATAGAGAATACACTAAAAGTTTTTAAAAAAAATCAGTTAAAATATGTGAGCCAATATACATGTCTGGTTAATCTACGAATTATACGAGTTTAATTGTTATCAACCGATCGAGTTTCGCGACAAAAAGGTCCTAAACTCCAAAAAAAAAAAAAAAAAATCCCTTTGCTGACGGAACCAATATGATAACTCTAATAAAATGTGATTATTATAGTTGACTTAAAATCCAAACTGTTGATCCGTGCAGATCACCGATAGGATTAACGGGTTGTTATGTGGAATGGGGGGTGAGATTTCCGTTAAATAGAAGGGAAGTTATTTCATGAGAGAAAGCTAGAACAAAGGTGGGTCAGATCGGGTGTATTTGTGAACAGGTCGGGGACCATTCTCTTTGTGTGGGTGGTCGGGACAAGAGATTACATAGAATTGTCGAATTAGTTTTACAAAGAACTCAGGTCGGTGTCCAGAATAAAGTGTGAAAATGAAAAAAATATATAAGCCTTCGATCCCTCCTTGTAAACGCCTGCCAAAGAGTATTTATAATCGAGGTTAAACAGTTGCTTTCCGCGTTTTCGGGGTGACGTGGCGCTTCTGGCGCCTTTCGCGGGTAACATGTCTCGAGGGGATAGGTCATGATGGCGCCGAACTGCTTCGTTGGTAGGGTACTGTTAGTGATCTACTCTTTGCGTGTGGCCTTCCCTCTTGTGTTCTCCACGTGGAGTTGGTATTCTGTCAGCGCGAGTTCGGCAAGCCCCCCTTCCCTCGGTCAACTACGCTGGCCTCGGGCTGGGCTTCGACCAAATGGGTTTTTAATTGCTGAGATGGGCCCAGCTGAAATGGGGGTGCTAAGCCCACCTCCAACACAAACGTATTGCAAGAGGTCCATTCGAATGAGTAGAGAAATGCTACAGATCCGCGGTATATGGTATACCTTAGAAAATGAAATATTTCCTTTCAATTTTTTAGTTGTGATTTTTGGGGCCTTATATAATTTTTTTTATCGGAAATCATAACAGTTATTGTTGGAGTATAATAAAAAAAAATATGAACTATGTGTTGAATCGAATTGACGATCAAATCTACTATATTATGTTTGAGATATTTTCCATTATTTAGATATTTAGTATTTTATATATATTATATAATATATTGTATTGCTATTCCGTTATGAGTAACAGGTCAATAAAGATGTAGGCTTTCATTTATCATGGTATCAGATATGGACTAATTTATTTACTGACAATTAATTTGAAGTTGAAAACAAATAAACACTCACAATTATTGATATGAATGTTTATGTGACTTCATAGATCTCCATATCATATATGAATACGATGACCCACAATATCCAATATCTAATGATGCTTTATGAATATGATCGTGTTGGCAATTTCACAACAAAGATCATTTACGGATAAGAGCTAACTATACGAAGCCACAAACATGGGAGCTATCCATAAATGCACGGGACATACTTTGCTTTCATTCTTCACTATCATTATCAATGAAACAAGTTTGTGTGCGTTTTAGTTTAATCCAATTTATTAAGATCCTTAAATTCGATAGGAAGGGAAACTAGCTTGCTTATTTTGTCGGCCAATAATTCAATTCCTCATGATAGTTCTAATGAATAGATGCATAAACTAGTTTGAGAAATTAATAATCAAGCAAAAAGAATTTACCGGTGTGGCGGTTAAAAAAAGATTCAATGTGATTCTTTATCCATGCGCTTTTTAAGAAAAAAAATTCAGTTTGATTCTTGCGTGCGTTATATATTTATAGAATTTTGTTGACCAATTATCCCATCTCACACTATCCAACCATTTTAGCCGTCTCGGTGTTTGAAAACGTGAACAAACGAGACTTGAAAATCTTTTTGTTTTTTCTCTAGTACTAAAATATAAAGTTTTAGTTTTCTCGACGTCGATCGGCTAAATGGTTGATTTTTTTTGTTAAAAATGGAAATTGCATTGATCAATCATTTATGTGTAAATCAAAAATTGTTTTGTTGATCTATGCAAGTGACATTTCAACTAAATAGAAAAGTAAAGGTTTTTTCCTTTCTTTCTTTAGTTAAAAGGCCCCTAATTAAAACCTTGGAGTTTCGAAAGGTGTTTGAAAGATATTCTTAATCCAATTAAGAGAATGATAACTCCCAATACTCAATTGTAACCCAACCCATGGGATTCATAAAATTATCTGAGCCAGACCCAACTTTATGTTTACTGGCTATATATACTCGTTGTATATAATATGGTAATACTTGTTCAATAATCATGTTACAGACCACATTTTCAAACTTAAATTTTTGTTTTGTTTGTCTGGAGTATTGAGGCTTTTGGATGGTATATTTTTCGGACCAAAAATCAAAACGTTTAATGATATATTATTTTTTCTAAAATAAAAATCGTATTCGGATCTGCAATCGAAACAACTCTTCTAACCGGTTAAGCTATTAACGTTTGGTCCAAAAAATATAAACATAAATTTTAAATTATGTACGAGACTGAGATTTTAAATCTTCAGATTCTGATGCTTAATTATACCCATGAAAATAGATATCAACTTGACGGTCGCATCATATGTAGCCTAATAGGAAGAAGGTAAAAGCGAATTTTAAACAAGTTAGTTTCTTCATTCTTGGTTGAACAAAAAAAAAAATACAAGTTAGTTTCTTGAAAAACGGCATTTGAACCTTAGGAGAGAACGGTTCCTCATTCACGTGAAAGGCCCCTTTTGAGTCCATATGTTTATAATGGGTTGCAAAGTCCTTCAAGGCCCGGCAACGTTACTTTATCATGCGTTGATATGTTACAACATCAGTATGAAACAATTGCTATTTGTTAACATCAGTTAATAAATTTAGTACTATCAACCATCTTTGTGCTACCAAGAAAGGACACACATTAAATAAATAAAAATTGTGATACAACAAAAAATACTAATACGAAAACCAAATATTATATATATGGAAATATTATACATCACATGTATACGGTAATGTATTTTTTTAATAAATAAAAGAAATTTATGAATTTACGAGCAAAATTATCCTTTTTAGCAGTCGTTTATTGTAAAACTTTTTAAAAAGCTAAATTCTTTTATTTAAATAATTGTTCCGTATGTGTTTTGTTTTCACTTGTATTTGTTTTTTTCGACAAACCGAATTTGATATACTTTCAGTTAATGGAAATATATACATCACAAGTATATAAGCGTTACACCGGTAATGTATTTTTAAATAAATAAAAGAAATTTACGAATATACGAAAAAATTATCTTTTTTTAACAGTCATATATTGTATAACTTTCTAAGAAAGCTAAATTCTTTTATTATAAATCATTTTTCTGTGTGTGTTTTATTTTCACTTGTATTTGTTTTTTTGACGACAAACCGAATTTGACATACTTTCAGTTTCAGTTCACGGTTAAACCAGTAGAAACACTATTAGAAAAACAAAAAGAATAGTTAATAAAAGATTTTTGAGTGGCAGATTTATATCAATAATGTCTATTGTCTATATCTTCTTCCTTCTGATTCAAGGATAAGCAACCCCCTTACCAAACATATTGCTTCGATTTTAATATTTCTACAATATATATATATATATATATATAAAGAGAGAGAAAGAGGATTGGATGTTAAGATGGACTTAAAATGCTAAATGAGACTTTATTATGCATGAAACTAGTACTAAATGGTCGTAAGGTGAAAGAAAACAAGGTGGAAATAAGGACTAAGAATAAGAAAAACCATCAATATCAAAGAATAATATTGTCGAGTCATGAATGTCTTGTGAATAAGTTGATAGCAAGAGACTAAACTAGTAAAATACTACTCTATAATATTTATTACAGCCAAACCAAATAGCATCCGAAGAGAAACAAACAATCACAAATTGTATAATTGGAGAATATATGAATAGTCAAGGAAACATGTTTGGTTTGTGAATCAGGCTTCTAGTATTGTTTTGTATTAATATTGATGTTGTGCCACAATACATATTCAAATTAGATAAGATGCGTGTATGTATATTTTAAATTTTGTTTTTATTTTATCTTATCAACACAAAAACATTTGTAGTTTTTAATTCGTTCACTTAATCCATCCCAAAAAAATCCATGAAGCCAAAAGTCCAAAAACAGATACAGAAATCTGTTTTTCATATTTTTTTCTTCTAGCACGTAAATCCATTTCTGTCTCCATGTATATACACGTAGCCTTTTATGGCTAGATGGGTAAATGTATGAAATGCATGTGTTGGTTACAACATTAAATGTTTCATTTACTATGGCTTACTCATACTGCCTATATAGGTGATTAGAAAGTGCAACCAATCACTAGCTGAATTGTAATAAAGTAATAAATACACCAGCATTTTAACAGAAACCGTTATTAATTAACCATTTTTTGTCATTGGTCCAACCACTATGATATCCCCAATTAAAGCTGAATTTTCATCCATGTGGCTATGACAGTTAATTTTGTTTCCACCATTACAATTACAACATTCAAATTTTGTGTATTGTGAAGTCATTTACTTAACCAATTACGTTATTCACGTATGTTCAAACTAGTACTAAATGATCGAAAGATGAAAGAAAACAAGGTGAAAATAATGACTTAAGAATAAGAAAAACCATTAATATTAAAGAATAATATTGTCGACTCATGAATGCCTTGTGAATAAGTTGATAGCAAGAGATTAAAATACTACTATATACTATTTATTACAGTCAAACCAAATAGCATCCGAAGAGAAACAAACAATCACAAATTGTATAATTTGAGAATATATGAATAGTCTCTAATTTCAACATAGAATATAGGTTTGGTTTCTGAATCACGCTAGTATTATTTTGTAATAATATTGTGGTTGTCACAATTAAAATTTAGTTCATGATAATTCATGATATCATATGGAATAATATCTCAGAAGTTTGGTAAGCAAAATCAATGTTATGTCGAGCCGGTGTAGAGATTTAAAAGTCAAGAAACAATACAAAATTAACAAAACAAAAAAACTACACAATTTTGACACTTAAGATATTGATCAATCGTTAAACTTTTCTTGCATGCCTTGTATATTATGGGGCTTCTCATATTCATATTTCTTTTAATCCATTGGCAAAAATTTGAAATGAAAAATTATTTCGTAGAAGTTACGAAGATTTGCAAAAATTTAGAAGATTTGTATAATGATTTATGTTTATGTTACCCCTTCCCCATATATTGTCAATTGGTAAATGCATGGGTTATTCCAATTGGTAAACGCATGAGTTCTTCTTTTAGACAAAATTGCTACTAAGACCATAAACTAAAAAACACAAATTTATTGTCTTATCAAGTGGGTCTTATTTATAACCTAAAGAGAGAAGATGTCAAGCTTCTATCGTCTCGGGCGTCGTCCGTGCTCTTAAAATATTTTTCTTAAGATTTAACCACTTGTCTACTTCGTTATACAATTAATCATGATGATTAATTGACCATTAATGGAACTATGATTAGGAACGAATGCAAAACAATTGATAAGTAATCCCTTCGTTTCACCATGTTACTAGATGTTTTAGTTTTAAAGTGTTTCACACATATTAATAACATATTTGAAATACCATATACTATAGTCATTTGTTATTCTTGAAAGCGACAACAATATAACTAAACAAAGGGAGTAGTAACGTAGTTAAGAAACTTCTGTTTTTGCTGTTTTATTGGTAGAATCCGTAATGGGGTTTTAAAAAAAAATTTAAATTAAAATTTTTTTTATTAATTAAACATAGCTACATACAAATATTACATTTTAAACATAGATTTTGAAAAAAAAAAAAAACAACATTCAATTATTATCTTGATCACGTCCAAATTTTTGCCAGATATGCTCAACCAAATCAGTTTTCAATTTTAAACATAGCTAATTCATTAATATGTAAAAAAAAGTTTATAATTTTAATGTTGAAGTTACGAAAAAGTTTTTTTTTAAAAAAAGTTAAGAATTTTTTTTTTAAGTTAAAGTTAAAAAAAAGTTATAAAAAAATCTGGCAAAAAAAAAATTCCGACGAATTAGAGGTTGACACGTGGCTAAGAACAGTGTAAGAACCCTCTTAAGAACCGGTTCTTAAAACTCTTATTTAAGAACCGGTTCTTATACTGTTCATAATTTTTTATTTTTTATTTTTATTTTTATTTTTTTTTGGGTTAAGAACACCTTAAGAACCTCCCAATAAATGCTCTTATAATTGGAGAACAAAACTAATGTTTAGTATACAAAAAATTTAGCCAACCAAAATACGTATACAAAAAGTTCATGCATGTATGTATGGGCACAATGACACATTCTGATAACAACCAAACACTTTCCAATTTCCATAGGCAACAACATTAATGAATAATCTTACAAAGACAAACGAATTTATATATTTTTGTAAAAAAATTGTAAATGTGTTGCACTCTTTCTCCCCACACACAATGGCTAGTGCCCTTGTAAGCTTTTTAGATACCCTTTGCGCTTCTTTTCAAGCCCCACGCTATAATGTATAATGGTATTTGTTCGAGTACATATTTGATCTTATAATTATTTTCAATTTTATATACTGGATCGAAAAACGGTATATTATACTCGTGTGGGATAAAGTACGATGTATTTTTGGCTGCTCACTTTCTAATAGCCCAGAAACAAATGTCAGGCCAATTTTTCCGTATGGAGCAAGAACATTTATTCATCCATTTTAATAATCTTTTGAAATAAATAAATAAATTTCATTAGTTTTGATCTGGATGGTACGTTAACTTAGTACAATCACATGTGAGTTATAAAGTAAATTTATTCAACAGATAAACAAATCTCCCAGCTAGCTTATAATTATTACCCAATATATAAACAAAGAAACAAACACCTAATAATTAGCTCAACTATCCAAAACAACACTGTCATTAGCTTATCACGAGAGACATTTATGAAACACATGCTCCTCACGCCTCACGGGATTTGAAACAACAGACTTACCAAATGCGCAAAGTAATTATTACGGGAGCCTCCAAGGGTATTATAGCCATTCCACATTATCTGGTACGGTTACGAGACTTGACCAGCGATGAGCCCGAGATTTGACCAGCGATGAGCCCGAGACCATTGCCGAGCTCCATTCTGCTCCATTGTATCCACCATGTGACCTTCTCTCTCTTTCTCTCCACTCTAAAAATTTGTTTTTGTTTTTTTTTTTTTTAATTTCTTAAAAAACAAAGTTTCAGTTTTCTTTATGATCTCTTTATGACTCCATTGGATGCGAACCAAACTCATGACACGAGAGAATGATGAGAACCAGATCACCAATCTTGATCCAAATGTAATAAACAATTCTGTAACGATTCATTCTTGAGAGATTTTTTAATTCGTAGAAACCTCCTAACGACTCTTTCTCTACATTTCACCCAATCTCTATCCCTTGATTTCTACTTCTCAATCATCACCAACCAGAAAAAACGAGAAGAAAGCTTCGTTTCATCTTTCTTCTTATTAAAAATCAAGCAATGTCGCTTGACATTAAGAGACCTAACAGCAACAAGACGAAGAAGAAAATGGGTTTCATCGTCAAAATGCAGCTTAATAACAACAACAACAGAGGAGGAAACAACAAAAGAAATCTTTTCTTCGTCTTCTTCAGAAATTATTACAGATGGATCCTCTGGTTTTTCCTCTCTCTCTATTTCTTCACATCTTACTTCGCCGGAGACCAATACTCACCGTCGTCGACCACCACAACCCGTCTCTTGTCTAACCATAAACCATCTTCGTCTCTCCCATCTCGCGCTCTCATCGAATCTTCCGCCATTGTCAGACCAGGTTACACATCGATTTTATGTTTCCTCTGTTCCAATCAACGCTTTTCCTCTGAAATCGTAATTTCTTTTGTCCTAAAAAGATTCGTCTTTTAATTAAAGGTATATTCAGCGGAATGAAGATATACATTTACGATTTACCGGCGAGCTTCAACGTCGACTGGGTAACGGAATCAGACCGGTGCGCCACTCACCTCTTCGCGGCGGAGGTAGCGATTCACCGAGCGCTCCTCTCCGATTCCTCCGTCCGTACGTTAGACCCAGAAGAAGCCGATTTCTTCTTCGTCCCCGTCTACGTCTCCTGCAACTTCTCCACCACCAACGGCTTCCCTTCTCTAAGCCACGCTCGCTCCCTCATCAGCTCCGCCGTCGATTTCCTCTCCGACCAATACCCGTTTTGGAACCGGACTCAAGGCTCCGACCACGTCTTCGTCGCTTCCCATGACTTTGGCGCGTGCTTCCACGCGATGGTAAGCTCCTCCCAATTTTACCCAAAATTAGCTTGAATCGGACAATGATTTTTATTTTATTTTTGTTTGTGTTTTGTGAAGGAGGATATGGCTATTGAGGAAGGGATCCCGGAGTTTATGAAGAATTCGATAATTTTACAGACGTTTGGAGTTAATTACAAGCATCCATGTCAAGAAGCGGAGCATGTGGTGATCCCGCCTTATATTCCGCCGGAGAGTGTACAGAGAGCAATCGACAGAGCTCCGGAGAACGGACGGCGAGACATTTGGGCGTTTTTCCGGGGAAAGATGGAAGTCAACCCTAAGAATATTAGCGGACGCTTTTACAGCAAGTGCGTGCGTAGCGAAACCTTTCACGGTTTTTTTTCTTGTTGACTTTGACTTTTGTGTTTGTGCTCTCTCGCTAATTACTAAAATGCCACTTCCCGGCGTGCAGGGGAGTGAGGACGGCGATTCTGAAGAAATACGGCGGGAGAAGACGGTTCTATCTTAACCGGCACCGGTTTGCTGGATACCGTTCTGAAATTGTGAGATCGCTGTTTTGTCTCTGTCCTCTCGGGTGGGCCCCATGGAGTCCTCGGCTAGTGGAATCCGCCGTGTTAGGTTGCGTACCCGTGGTTATCGCCGACGGGATTAAGCTACCGTTCTCGGAGACGGTGCGGTGGCCGGAGATATCTCTAACGGTGGCGGAGAAAGACGTGAAAAATCTAAGGAAGATTTTAGAACACGTGGCGGGGACTAATTTGTCTGTGATACAGCGAAACTTAGAAGAGCCGGCATTTAAGCGGGCCCTCTTGTACAATGTGCCCCTGAAGGAAGGCGACGCCACGTGGCATATTCTGGAGGCGTTGTGGAGGAAGCTTGATCGGTCTTACAGATGGTCAAGGGTTTCGAGCCAGTAAATAGTCGACACGTAAGATGCTGTGGGTAAATGGATGCTAGGCTGGAATTTTCGGACTTTTTCGGAATTGGAAAAACCGGAATGTCTCACGTGGGGTCCACAACGTGAGAGGGTTAACTCGGACACGTGAGATGTCTGCTGATCTGGCTATCCCTGAGTGGATCAACACGTGCCTCAGGGAAGTGAAAGTGTAAAGTATGCTGACGTGTAATTCTTTTGATGAGTAGGCATATAATAATTCTTTGAATATAAAAGACTTGTAGATCGAAATGCAGGGTTAAATCAAATCTCAACTTCAGTTTAAAAGTTTTAGCAACTAGAAAACCCTTTTTTATATTTTCACTCCAACCTAATTTTATTCTTAAAAAATTCAAATCCAAAATAAAATCTACATAAGCTAATCCACAATTTTGTTTAGTTTAAACATAAATAAGTTAATTGACAATTTGTTTAGTTCGTTCTGATATAAACTCTTTTTAACTCAAAAGATCAACTCACCCCAAAACATAAACACTCGGATCTAATGAATTTTAGTTGACCAATCCTTAAATATAGTTGCCAATAAAATAATTAATAATATACTTGGGAAAGTAACGAATAAAGATAAAAATAAAAAGGGTGGTGTTGTATGGGGAAAGATGAAAGACAGAGAAATGTGAGCAAGAGACAGCTATTGTGTCAGAAGATGCATATATATCAATAAATGTAATATGTAACACAATTTGTTTGAGGCCCACCTTACTTCTTATATAATGTCTTGTTGATATCACTAAACAGTACATTGATCCCATCAAATATTATTATTATTATGTAGATGAATGTTTAGTGCTGGAGGAGAGGCTATAGCCAAAACATACATATATTGTTCTTACAAAAATTTGGTTTTGTCTTTCTACGTTTGTATACTGTCGTCCCTTTCTTCTCTCACAGTTGTGCTGTTCTAACCGCAACAAAAAGAATAATCATTCACATAAGTTTGTTTTGAACGAAAGTGACACAGTATCTCATGTATAATGATATTGGTCACTGGTCAAGTACCATTCTCTTAAGGATTTGTGAGTCAAGAGTCTTACTGGATCTTGGACCTATATATAATTTAAAATCAAAATTTATTTAGAAGGGCCTATAAAATTTTGCTTTACTAAAAGGCCCAAATCCTTTTTTTGTGGTTTACCCTAGGCCCTATTTTATGTTGGGCCGAATACCATACTCCACAGGCCTAAATTTTATAATACTTTGAAATTCTTTTCTGTAATATATTTTATTTTTTTTAAATGATATTTTTTTAAAAACTATACTTAAAAATTGATGGAGCAGAAAAGCTAATAAAACTCTCTGATTGGTGACTTGGGGAAAACGCAATTCTGCAGGTATTTTGCCAATCAACAAAAATCTACGGAATAAAAAATAAAACACATTTTTAAAAAATACAAAGAAAAAGTCAGTTTTAAGTAGATTATTTGTGGAATTAGTTGAATTAAATTAAATTTTAAATTATTTAATTATATAATTAGTAATATTTTTACTTCATAATAACTAATAATATTTTTAATTTTTTTGTCACTAAAAATATTTATGTAATGAATGAAATTAGATTTTACAACATTATTGGATTTTTATGTATTATGAATATATTGAAAAATAAGTAAGAAATAATTACAATGAAAAATAAGTTTTCTAATAATATTCAAATTAGATAAAATAATATCAGATAATATATAAAACATAAGAAAAAATTATTTCATATAATTTACTCCATCCGTTCTATTAAAATGAAAGTTTAAGGTTTTGCACACAATTTAAGAGCAAAGTTACAATATCAAAAATAACCTCATTAGAATGTTGTAATTTCAAAATAGTTTTAATTTTTCAATGTATTTATTTTTAATTAGTATGGGTAACATAAAACTTAAATAATCTAATTTTTTACACTGAAAACATAAAATTTTTATCTTTGTGAAACAAATAAAAAACTCAAAACTTCCATCTTAATGGAACGGAAAGAATATTTGTTTATATTCCTCCATTTTGCTGAACTCATCCAATCGCACAAAATTTCATTTTGCAGTTTTTTATTCTGCAAATTTTATTTCGCAATAAATCATTTCACAGCTTAATTATATTTCCTCTATTCCGCAATTACGCAGCAGCAGTATTACCAATTAGAAAGCCTTATAGTTCGTGATTTACATGTGAATCTCGGAGACAAGCCAAACAAGAATGCTCCTTTTTCAAAAACTCTTATAGAACTAAACTCAAATAGAGAAGAACCGTAAAACTTACGCAGTCCCTAAATCAACCCTAAATAAAAAAAGACGTGTTCTAAAAAATAAAAAAAAATAAAAAAAATACATATAAAGTTGCTTATTTTTAGTTTAATATTTTTGGTCATTTGGGCATAGTATTTTGGTAGAGCAGAGAAATAAAATTTCTTGTAAAATCGAACAGAGCCTGAAGGTAAAAAGAAGAATGGAGAGAGTGATGAACATCATAAAGCCGAAGCCTGATCCCAAGCAACTCTTGCGTGATTGGCAACGCAAACTTCGTCAGGAGTGCCGTAACATCGAACGCCAAATCCGAGGTTCTATTTACATCTCCTCATCGCGTTTTCTCGTTCTTGAATTAGGGTTCTTTTAGATTCAGGAAAGTTTTGAATCTTGCTGAAATTAAATTGATGGGTTCGGTTGATCCCACCCAAAAGTGCGAGAAATTGTTCTGAATCGGGTTGGGATCGGATGATGATCACGAATCTCGAGTGTCCACAAGTGGATTTTGATTTCTGCTGATGCCAAAATTATCGGTTTGAATCGTTCTGGTTTGGGTTGTGAATCTATGATGGATTCAGAATTTCTGATTTTGAGAGTCTTCCTTTTTCAGATATACAGAAAGAAGAGAGAACCGTACAGAAAGCTATTAAAGAGGCTGCAAAGCGGAATGATATGGTCTCAGCCAAGGTAGAACCAATAACATGAAATTGATAGCAATTTTGGAAAAGTCTCGCCTTTGTAAGCCTGGATCCAGTAAATGTGATATTTGGTTGTCGAAAATTAGGTTTTGTTTTGTGGAACCTTTAGCTCTTTTCAATGTGTCTCTGATTTTTCGTTCTGCGGCGTTTCCAGGCGCTTGCTAAGGAAATCGTGAGTTCGAGAAGAACAGTGAACCGGCTATATGAAAATAAGGCGCAGATGAATTCGATATCAATGCACCTTGGGGAGAGTGTTGGTATGAAGCTTCTCATTAGCATGTTTGCAATGTGATTGTTATCACATATTCCCCTTTTTTTAAACTGATATTCTCTCATTTTCGTTGAATCTTCAGCTGTTGCTCGAACAGTTGGGCATCTGTCCAAGAGTGCAGAGGTTATGAAGCTAGTCAATAATCTCATGAAGGCTCCACAAATGGCTGCAACAATGCAGGAATTCAGCAAAGAGATGACTAAGGTACCTTTTTTGTAGCTGATATTAGTTTTTCATCTGAACCTGTTTGAAAATTCTGAGTTGTGTTCACTGCTTTACAATTAGTATGATCGTACATAATACCGAGTGAATCTTTTGTTGCTGTGATATGCAGGCGGGAGTTATTGAGGAGTTTGTGAATGATGCCATTGACAATGCCCTAGATTCAGAGGATATGGAAGAAGAGATCGACGAAGAGGTTGATAAAGTATTGACAGCTATTGCTGGAGAAACCGCTGCGGAGCTCCCAGAAGCTGTCAGAAAGGAAAGGATAAAGGTACCTGCACAGAAGGCGAGCACTTCCCGCGAGGTAAGGTCATCCAGCAAAATGCTTTGCATGATTGCAAGAAAAAGAAAACTCCTGGGAGATTAGATTCTGAAAGAAAAAGTTTGGATTTTTTTTTTTTGCAGGAAGAGGCGATTGCAGAAGGTGTTGATGATGAGGAAGAACTGGAGGAGATTCGAGCTCGGCTCGCTAAAGTTAGATCCTAACTGATGCCAATGTCTCTTCCAAACGCGATTTTTTTATTGATCCGATCAACTCTTGAAGATGATGAGAACATAAGGAGATTGCAATGTATTGTATAATATAATTGAAATACCGTACACGATGTAATCATAAGCTACCTTTTGTTAACAAAGTTTCGTTTCTTTTCAAAGGTATATTTCATCCAAAACTCTCCTTAATCGAATAATATGGTTCAGTGATTGGAAACAGTTTTTTTGTTTTTGTTTTTCGGTTTAATTACTTTCCATTTCCAACCATATTCCAGTGTTAAGAGTTTAATTGTGATTCCAGACATGTTTAGGCGATATTGATAAATGATGAGATAACTATCGGTAAATTATTAGATTGTGAGTTGAACAAATTTTTTTTATATTAGATTGTGATATGTATTCGTTTCTAGATCATACATACAAAACGAAAATGCAAATCACATAGTAGTCAATATCACGTGGCGAGTTAAATTATGTTATACTATTATATACACTAATCTGTTTTATTTTTTACATGTGAAAATCGTTACAACTTTGAACCAATGTGTATGAAATAATTATATATATAACCAATAAGATGTAGACGTTTTTTCTTAGTGTTAGGAATTAGGACACTCAATTTGCTATCTTTTAGGAAGAACGAGTCACATTCAACTTTTTAGCTAGAAGCCTAGAAGCTAGAACGAGTCACATTCAACTGATTCAAGAAGGCGTGGTAGTTTTAACCGAGGCAACTTGAAACTGAATTTAACTGAACTCTTGCAGAAGGCTGTAGTAGGAGACGTCATGGTTTTGATAGGAGGAGCTTCTTCCTGAGACAGGTCTTCAATTTTATCTGAGACAGAGTCTTCGATTTCATCTTGCTTACAAGTTACAAACCATACCATAACCGTGTCCATAACCGTACCATAACCATATTTGTACATTTATTATATATATCGGATCATAATACTTATCTATAGACTGACACTAAGCAAAAGCAAGCCCAAAAACTAGCTATAGCCTTTTCCATTTACATAGTCAAACAAAAGATAACAAGAAAAAAGAACACCATAATTGGATATATATACATTCTACGTCTTTATTTATATCAAATAATTTATTGCAAAACGACGAAAGAATTAAGTATTACAAAATCAAAATTTATGAGAGTTTATACTTTGTAATGGTTCAGTAGGACATGTAATAATTCCAAAAATTCTATGGATATTATATACATCTTAATTAATTAATTAATTCTTTTTTTCTTTCTTAGCTTCTGCATATCATAATGTCGAAAGCAACTCGTAGTTACAATCAACAAGCATAGTCCACTTCATGGATTTACCAGATCGTCGAGACTCGAAATTTAATGAACAAACCAATTGTATGATCGGTACGTAAGGCACATGTTCTGTTCGTGGAATAAATGTCTTGTTTTTTTTTTGTTTCACTCAACAAATAAATTATTTCTCCAATAATGAAAGTTACATGTATCTTAACTAATGAGAGGTTATACTGTTTTTGTAGGTACATAATCCATCTACTTTTTTACCGATAAAATGACATATGGGGTGTTCTTCAACAAAAAAAATTACATATGGGGTGTTCCTAGCAGCATCCATTTTAATTTAATTTTCTTTAATTTTTGTGGATTAAATCTTTACACACACTAATAGATCGATGTTTTTGATAAACAATGTATTAAAATTGAATCAATTACATATTTTGATCACACTTCACTTTAATGGATCATAGGGGGCAAACATAAAAAAGTTAAAATTTGAATAAATTCTTTAAAGTTTTTCTCAATTATAAAAATATGGTAAATATTTTAAAATTAATGAAATAAAGCACTTTGTTTAGAATTTAGGCTTAAGAATTTAAGAACTTATGTTTTAGGAATTAAATTTTTTTTTTTTTTTTTTATCGTCTGAAATATTATCTATTACAAATGAGAACAATTATTTGGACGATTTTTACAGCAGACAATTCTACCTGCCTATTTTCAAGGATCCACGATCAACGGCTCTGCATGCACCATGCTCGTGATGGAGCACTTACCTTTGACACGCTGGATCACGACGAATAGCTCTCATTGCACCGCACTGAAAATCTCCTAAATTTGCTTCCTTTAATATGCATTCTACGGGAATCGAACTCCGTACCTCATGGGATAGAAACATTAATGAACCTTTGGTCAACCATTGAACCGAGGGAGCTTCCACATAATTAGAGTTTGGGATTTAGTCTCAAACTTTAAACAGAAAAGGATTTCAATAACCACATTTTGTTTCCACCGTAAACAAGTTTGCCGTGTATACAAGTAACTTTTATCTGTTAATGGTAATTTTATTCAAATTAATGTTAACAATAAGTATTAGACGAAAGGATAACATTTGAAATGAACCGTAAATTTAGAATATATTTTAAAAAGGTACTAATAATTAAATCCAAATGATCGGAGGAACCATGTCCCAAGCGTTCTTGTCATTGTTCCAACGGTAAAACCCATCGTCTTTGGCAACGACTAAGTACACATTTTTACACACCGTAGAATCTTTGTCTGGATCGTACAAAGCGTACATCCTCTCAGAGGGCCAGAAATGTGCTTCGCCGTTAAACGTTCCTACACAACTCGTCCGCTGCGACACTCTAGTTCCCGCCGGTTTATCATCAGTCGCATTATGTCCGGCAGTTGGTGGGATCTCCGTCAACGAGACTTGACCCAAAGGTACGGATTTGGATAGTTTAGGAGTTGAGCCATCGCACATGACGAAGACGGGAACATTATCACGTGTCTGCATCTGGTGATGACCACGAATCTCGAGTGTCCTTACAAGTGGATTTTGATTTCTGCTGATGCCAAAATTATTGGTTTGAATCGTTATGGTTTAGGTTGTGAATCTATGATGGATTAGAGTTTTTGATTTTGAGAGTCTTCCTTTTTTCAGATATACAGAAAGAAGAGAGAACCGTACATAAAGCTATTAAAGAGGCTGCAAAGCGGAACGATATGGTCTCAGCCAAGGTAGAACCAATAACATGAAATTGATAGCAATTTTGGAAAAGTCTTGCCTTTGTAAGCCTGGATCCGGTAAATGTGATATTTGGTTGTCGAAAATTAGGTTTTGTTTTGTGGAACCTTTAGCTCTCTTCAATGTGTCTCTGATTTTTTGTTCTGCGGCGTTTCCAGGCGCTTGATAAGGAAATCGTGAGTTCGAGAAGAACAGTGAACCGGCTATATGAAAATAAGGCGCATATGAATTCGATATCAATGCACCTTGGGGAGAGTGTTGGTTTGAAGCTTCTTATTAGCATGTTTGCAATGTGATTGTTATCACATATTCCCCTTTTTTTTAAACTGATATTCTCTCATTTTCGTTGAATCTTCAGATGTTGCTCGAACAGTTGGGCATCTGTTCAAGAGTGCAGAGGTTATGAAGCTAGTCAATAATCTCATGAAGGCTCCACAAATGGCTGGAACAATGCAGGAATTCAACAAAGAGATGACTAAGGTACCTTTTTGTAGCTGATATTAGTTTTTCATCTGAACCTGTTTGAAAATTCTGAGTTGTGTTCACTGCTTTACAATTAGTATGATCGTACATAATACCGAGTGAATCTTTTGTTGTTGTGTTATGCAGGCGGGAGTTATTGAAGAGTTTGTGAATGATGTTGGAGTTTGATCCAATGCTTAATCATGCACAAGAAATAAACAGAAAGTGTGAGAAGAAGAATGATGAGAAAAGAAAGTAAGAGAGTTTGAGAAAACGTTTGTGGCAAAAACCTAAAATCCAACATGGTATCAGAGCTTCTAGGTTCTGGTGGCCTGGAAGTTTGAAGAAAGAACAAGATCGACACAAGAGAGAAGCTGGCAGGAAGAGCTGTCTAGCAAACAAGGAAAATCAGAGGTACAAGGTGGTTCATCAGAAGCACAACAGAAACAAAAGAAAGACGAGGTATAAAGCTAAGTTCCATATCTGTTTTGAGTAAAGATGCATAACCTACAAGTGGTTCCAGTGTTTGACGGGAAGAACTATAGTCTTTGGGTCATAAAAATGAGGGTTATACTTAAGTCTAGGGGTTTGTGGAAAACAGTAAATGACGGATTTCCTGAAGCTACGCCCACAAAAGATGAGAAGAAAAAGATGACAGCTTGGGAAGAGTTAGAGATGAAAGATCAGACAGCCTGACAATTACTGTTTAGTGCTGTCTCTGAAGAAATTTTCACCAGTCACTTGTCTGTCACTGAAACTCGTGGGCTGTGTTGAAGTTAAGGTTCCAAGGAGATCCAAAAGCTTCCATGATATTGCTGCAAAGGCTGAGAGCAAAATTCTATAAGCTGAAACAAGAAGAAAAGGAAACAATAAAAGACTTTACTAGAAGAGTAGTAGAGTTGGGAAATGAGATGAGAACTCTTGGAAAAGACATGGCAGAAAGCATCATTGTGTCTAAGATTTTATGCTCGCTACAAGAAAGGTTTGACTCATATGTGGGAGTCATAGAACAAACAAAGGATCTAGCAAGTGTGACTGTGGCTGAAGTAATCAATGCCTTACAAGCACAAGAAAACAGGCTGGATGATAGAAATGGTGGAAGTGCAGAAGATGCATTTGCAGCAAGGTTACAGAGGTTCAAAAATGTTCAAAACAAAATCCCAAACACGCAAGGACCATTCCGGTCAGAATCAAGACTTCAAAAGTGGTGTAGTGTGTGCAAAAGAAGTAATCACAGTGATGAAGAGTGTTATTTCAAGAACAAGACAGCTAACACACAACAAAATGTGCAATACCAATCAAGAGGGAGTTGTTTTGTATATGGAAAACCAGGGCACTATGTAAGAGACTGCATACACAAGCAAAATCAACCACAAACGCAAGCACAAGCTGAAACACAAAATCAAGGACAAGAAGAACAAGATACAGAAGTAGAAGATCAACAAGAAGGACTATTCACAGCCACTCATGGACAAAGACCAAGTGATGACGATGTGTGGTTGATTGATAGTGGGGCTACAAAACACATGGCTAGAGATGAAAAATGATTTTCACAGCTAGACACAAGAACCATGATTTGGATCAAACTTTGCAATGGTGAAGTTTTGCAAACACAAAGGAGAGGAACTATTTCAGTGATGACAAAGAGAGGAAAGAGGACTATAATGGATGTTCATTATGTTCCTAGCTTGGAGTATAACTACCTAAGTGTTCCTCACATGATCAGTAATGGTTGTAATTTGATGTTTAAAGGATCAAAGTGCATAGTCATGTACCAAGAAGAGAAAAAGATATTTGGAGCGACCATGTCAAATGGGTGTTATCCTATTAAGTTTCAGAGAGCAAGAGATGGGATGCATGAAAGACAACAAGGAGAGACTTCACAGAAGAAGGTAGAAACCATACCTGAAGTGGTTGATAAAGCATGTGGAGATGTTGAAGCTGAAAAACTGCAAGAGAAAGGAAAAAACAGTCACCAAGTTGTATGACTGAGGGAGCCAAAGATGACTTACCCAAATGCATCAAAGAGGGAAAATCAAGCAATGGGCAACCATGGAAACAAAAAGTCGTGATGCTAGACGACTTGAAACCAAAGCCCATAGATCAACAATATTCCAATCCACAAGGATGGAATGAGGAAAAGAAGTATAAACTAGTTGAGTACCAAAAAGAGAAGAATGAAGCTGAAGTCGAGAAGCAGAAAAACACAGTCACTGCCGAGAGAGAAAATGAGCTTACTGATAGAGAGTTTGATCACGTAAGTCAGAGAATGGAGAAGGTCAAGTCTGTGATTGAAGTTAAGGTTGGAAGAGGGCCTACAACGGAGAACATGAAAACATAAGTTAGAGAGATCAAAGATATCGTTCGGGAAACCGAGAGAAACAAAGAGGGGTTCAAAGAAGACATCGGACAGAGAAGAAGAAGCTTACCTGAGAGGGAACTGGACCTGGTTGGAGAAGCAGCTAGCGGAGACTTGGGAAAAGGCTTACCTGAGAGGGAGCTGAAACTGGTTGGAGAAGCAGCTAGCGGAGACGTGGGAAAAATTCACGGGACAGTGAAGGAAAAACTAGAGAACATTAAAGGTTCTCAAAATCAAGTAAAACTAGAGAGTACAAGGTTCTTAGAGAAGCAAAAACAGATTGGAAAAAGGAAGGTAGATTTACCTTTGAAACCAGGAGGAAAGAAGGAATTTAACAAGATGGAGTATCAGAACCTTGATTATACTAAAACCAAACAATTGGCAAGTAAAATAAAGGAATGGAGCGACAAAGCAAAAATTGGAGGTGTGCATAAGGAGAATTTAAGAGAAACAGAGTTGAGGAAATTACCTGGGTGGAATGAGAAGAAATTCACCAAGAGGGAGATAAGGGACATAAATTTTGCACAAAATCATCAACATCAGCAGGAAATGAAGTTTCAAGGCTCATGTGAAATCAAGCAGAAACAACGAGAAATCGAGCCGGGAATCAAACCAGAGAAAATCGGGGATTCAATGAAAATCGGAAGAACAAAGAAGAATGAGATGATGAGGGAGAACTCGAAATTACCAGTGAGCTTTGTTGATGTTGTGAAAGGGATTCGTTCAGGAGTCGAAGAATAATCGGAGAAGAATCAAGGAGAAAAGAGATCAAAACCCTAGATAGAAATTTGGGGATTAAGCAAAGGATTCAAGAGAGAGTGTTGGAGTTTGATCCTATGCTTAATCATGTACAAGAAATAAACAGAAAATGTGAGAAGAAGAATGATGAGAAAAGAAAGTAAGAGAGTTTGAGAAAACGTTTGTGGCAAAAACCTAAAATCCAACAAATGATGCCAATGACAATGCCCTAGATTCAGAGGATATGAAAGAAGAGATCGACGAAGAGGTTGATAAAGTATTGACAGCTATTGCTGGAGAAACCGCTGCGGAGCTCCCATAAGCTGTCAGAAAGGAAAGGATAAAGGTACTTGCACAGAAGGCGAGCACTTCCCAAGAGGTAAGGCCATCCAGCAAAATGCTTTGCATGATTGCAAGAAAAAAAGAAAACTCCTGGGAGATTAGATTCTAAAAGAAAAAGTTTGGATTTTTTTTTTTTGCAGGAAGACGCGATTGCAGAAGGTGTTGATGATGAAGAAGAACTGGAGGAGATTCGAGCTCGGCTACCTAAAGTTAGATCCTAACTGATGCCAATGTCTCTTCAAACGCGATTTTTTTTATTGATCCGATCAACTCTTGAAGGTGATGAGAACATAAGGAGATTGCAATGTATTGTATAATATAATTGAAATACCGTACACGATGTAATCATAAGCTACCTTTTGTTAACAAAGTTTCATTTCTTTTCAAAGGTATATTTAATCGAAAACTCTCCTTAATCTAATTAGTTTGTAATCATAAGCCTCCCACATACAAAATCACCCAAATAAACTTTTAAACGAGTTCAAATTATTTTGAACATGATTTGTATGTGGGAGGCTGTAGTAACCAGCGTGGTGGCACAATTCTTGGACCGAAGGACCACCGGAAACACTTCCATATTTTGAAGTTGAGAAAATGAAATTATAGTGAAGGAAATGGAGAGAAAATGTTTTGACTCCCATGTTTTGTTCTTAGTTTTTCTTTTCCTTTTTTCTTATGCTCTCTGTACGAAGAATTTGGTTGCACGATAAAAAAGAGTTTTCAATTGTTAATGATTTGTTAGTGAAGGGGGAAAAGGTGACCAGCCAAAGGCTTCTTTGCAAATGCTTCAGAACTGGATGCAAGGAAAGCTCGCTACTCCGACTGGTGCGACAGTTCGTCGATGATTCTAATGTCTAAACTCGAAAATTTGAAAATAAAAACTGTTTGCTTAGATATCACTTTCTTATTAGTACTCCAATTGGCTAAGCCCGATTGTTGAGATGGATTAACATAATCTTTGTACATAAAATAATATTAACGATAACTACTACTCAGACGAGTTTTGTTGTCTCGTCTTCCTTCGCTGCTGTTTATGGAACTTGACGATTTGGATCTCGGCGGTTCTTGGTTGTTGGATCAGATCTCTTTCTCTTCAAATTTCAGGTCTCCGGCCATTTTCTCTTCTTTCGAACAGCCTTTCTCTCCTCTCTTGTCCTTCTCCGAAGTTGCCGGAGATGCTGGCGGCGAACTTTGTTCCGCCACGACAGGACCAACCACTCACTTGATTATTTCGTTTTACTTGCAAGTAAGTCTCGATGCTCTCTCTCTATCTGCAACTTTAGAATCCAATTCAGATATTGTAGTGGATATGTTGCCATCTCTGGATAATATTCTCGTAGGAATCAAACGGATCGGATTTGTTCTTTCCATTTTTGCTGAATCTTATTCAACTTGAGATTGCATTTGTGTGAGAAATCTTGATCTGGAATTCACAGAGTTGACGAAATGCAGGTTCAGAATCTGAAACCACCAAGGAGAATATTACAGTTCTTTCTCCACTACAAGAAAAATAGACATTCTTAGCACACGATTAATGCTATCATATGGGTTTAATAGCATTTTCATAAACGCTATGTCTCTCGGAGCTATAATAGGGTGACTCCATACGATAGCGTTTTTTAACACGCTATTGTATGTTTTCTATTATAACGTTACTCAAATGCTTTAATATATTATGATAGCACATGTTTAATGATGTAATATATTGTTTTTTGTTGTATTACTTCTACTTATAGCTCTTAGGTTATGCTACTATCTATTGTTTATGTGCTGTAGTATGCTGTAATCAATTTGATTTATATAAAAAAAAAAATTTGAAATTTGGTTCATAATATTATTTCATTTATAACCCAAAACATGTTTTACACAAACATTTTACTCTAGAGAAATCAAAGCAAAAATACATTTGAAGCCATTGAATCACATAAGCTCCAAGTGATTCACTTCCAAACTCAAGATTTGCATTAGGAACTGAATGTTTAGCTGAATCTGTTGGAACCCGCTCCGGTTAAACGTTTGGAGCCGAACATATTCTTGCAAACTCTTCAGACATAGCCTTATTGTTGTCGTAACAACTGATTCCTGCAAGTATATTAGCATGAAAACAAGGAAAAAAAAGATGAGGAGACGACGCTCCGTGTGTGTTTGATGCCAAAACCTCGTATTTTTTTGTTTCTTACCTTGGAAACTCAACCTTGGTGAATATTTCTACTTTTTGCTTGAACATTTTTGCAAGATGTGTCTCGAAAAGCTTGCTTCGAGCTCTCTGTGAATTCGACCGTGCCATCTTATCGTTATGGAGTGTATTGCTCCGTGATGAGGTTGTCGTGTTACTTTCGTTGCGGTCTGATCTCTTGTGCTTCCGGAAAGTCCCTTGAGGTAAGATTTGTTTCACTTTTTTACCAACTTCTTCTAATTGCAAAGCGGAAATCCAAAAAGAAAATCATTTGTTGCATCTTCNTAAAAAAGAGATTATATTTAAGTTGTTTTTTTATTTATTTAAGAGATTATATTTTCAACAAAATATGTAAAAAAAAATGTAACATGTATTTTATTTTAATTTTAAAACATAAATATTATTACAATAGCACCAAAAAAAAAAAAAAAAAAAAATCTAAACGGGCCTAAACAGGCAGGGGCGAACCTTAAACGGGTACAGACGGACCTTAAACGGGTGGACCTTAAACAGGAACTAAACGGGCCGGGCCGCCTATATTAATATCACTAATGGTTAATAACGAAGAAGAGCACCGTATAATTGATATATACCTAATAAAAGTTAGTGATTCATATCTCTTTCAAGACCTTTGCCAAACCCATTAAGCCTAAATTTTCGTTTTGCTGTACCCATAAGCACTCATCACATATGCTACAATGGGTTATTATGGCTATAATTGGGCCACAAAATTCATACTACTGAGCTTAAGAAACAAGAAGTGGTAACGGGAAGAGGCCCATTATATTAAAACGGACGGAGGGTCAAGATTAATCCACCGCAAGATCAGAGATGTAATTGGCTGAGTGTTGTACATGTCGCGATGTGATTGGTTCACAACGTCTATGATGACATGGACTCTGTTTCTTCGCATCACATATAACTCACCGTGTACGTGTCATGATATCGTTGGTCCACATAGTCTAAGATATACGGGCTCTGTTCATTGGCATTCCATAATAAGCGACTTTCTTCACCGTAGCCATAATAATAAATAGATGTTGATTGGAATAAAAGAAAACTAAACTTCATTCCCCTTATGGAAATTAGCCAAATCAGACCCCTTAAACTTTAGTTATTCGTCTAAAAAGTAAAAACTAACCTAGACATGACTGTAGCTAAGTCGTCCAGGTCTAATTAAGTAACAATTTTATCCCAAATTTACAGTNGATTGGAATAAAAGAAAACTAAACTTCATTCCCCTTATGGAAATTAGCCAAACTGTCCTCTCTCTCTCTTTTTTTTTTTTGTATTTTGATACTATTATTTTATTAAATAACAAAAAAATGAATACTCCTGTTTCACTCTTTTTATAAGTTTTTTTTTAATAAATATTAGGTTTATTGTTTGTACGTCATTTTACATGATCAGACCCCTTAAGCTTTAATTAGTTATTCGTCTAAAAAGTAAAAAATAACCTAGTCATGACTGTAACTAAGTCGTCCAGGTCTAATTAAGTAACAATTTTATCCCAAATTTACAGTACTTAACATGGCACGTAATGAATTATTACACAAAACTCAGAAAAACACCAATAATTTTACAGTACTTAACATGGCAATAATTTATTACACAAACTCAGAAAAACACCAATAATTTTACAGTACTTAACATGGCAATAATTTATTACACAAACTCAGATCCATATGCATGCATCCATATCTTTTTCTTTCACATGCATCTTTAACCTTGCCCAAAAGCTTGGCCTTGTATAACATCATATTATGTATATATATATATAGATAATGAAGCTCATTATTTTATGGATAATAAAGTTGGATTAAGGTCTTTCTTTCCCGCCTCTTTTCCCGCCGTCATGATCATGATCATTGTGATTGGCTCGGCTTCTATAGTCATCAAGATGAAACTCCACAAGCTCTCTCTCCTTTATTTCATTACCCTCCTTTAATTTATTCAACAAGTTCCATAATCCGATGTTAAAACTTACTAATTATACACATGTTTGATTTACCTCACACAGCGCAACCCATCGTTAGCGCACCGTTAAATGCCATTTTTGAATCGCAAACAAATTGTTTTAAAAATCAATATGTGTAATCCATTATTAATCTCAAACTAGCTAGTTTCCTATACGTATGATCAAATAGAAAACGAATTAAATAGCGACTTGTAAACCGCAGTACACGAATCATAATATCATATATAATATGCAGATGTTGAGAATATTGTATATTTTAAAACGGAAGAGAAAGAAAAAAATTACCTTATTCGATCCGAGATTAGTGAAATGACGAAGAGTAGCGTCTGAAACATCAGTGGAGGTGATTGTGAAAATAAGAACAATGAAAAGTACTAACGTTGTTGCACTATAGCTCATATTGAATTTTTTTTTTTGTTCTTAAACAACTTAAGATNACTAAACCAAAAAACCCGATCCAAAGACCCGACGCACTACCCGACATGAAGAATTCAAATCATGAGATTAT
Source organism: Eutrema heterophyllum (assembly GCA_002933915.1). Taxonomy (NCBI): domain Eukaryota; kingdom Viridiplantae; phylum Streptophyta; class Magnoliopsida; order Brassicales; family Brassicaceae; genus Eutrema; species Eutrema heterophyllum. The sequence goes on along the minus strand of PKMM01044683.1, from coordinate 894,588 downwards.
TTTATTTATTTCTTTATTAAAATAATAAATTAAAACAAAAAAAATCAGAACAAAAAACTTCCACCCGTTCTTCTTCTCCGATCAATCTCCGATTCTTTTTAACTCTCATCGACCAAATCGAATTTCCATCGATCTATCTATTAATCCAATCGAAATCAATTGTGAAAACCCAATTGAGACACTAAAACACCACCGCACCGTATCTCCGGCCATGATCATATCTGCTCCATTCATCATGGCAACCAAAACCGGCGACACCATCATCTCGTGGAGCTCGAACCTCCGGAGAATCACCTGCTTCAATTAGAACCATTCCAAAACAAAATCAAGCCCAAAATACGCAGTCGCATAACAGATCAAAAACATGAGAAACAACATTAATGTAGCATGAACTTGATTAAACAACAACAAGAGAACGCAGATTGTTAATCAAAGGAGGAAACTTTCAGTAAAACCCATATGAGATAACACCAAAAGAAGAGTCTAAATCAAATTAGCAAAAGGCTCCACCGTTTAACCGAGGCTAAACCACACGCAGAGATGTAAAGGCGTAACATTTATGCATCGTACTTAAACTAACATTGGTTTTGCAGATGAATCGCAACGTATTACACAAAAAATAGGCAGATAATTGAGAGGACGAACCTGAACTGATGTTACAAGTAGAGCTAGGTGTTGTTGTTGAAGGAGAATCAGATGGAGAAGCCCAGCAAAGCCCCATACCAGAATCGGCGAGTTTAGGAGCAGCTCAGGGGTTGTGAACGCGAGAATCAGATGGAGAAGCCCAGCTCCACCAGTTTTCCGCCGCCCTCAGGCAAAGCAAACATCAGCTGCGATTCCAGTCTCAACGCCACCTGTTCCTCGGATCCAATCCAAATTAATCCGGATCCTCCACCGCGGACGGAGAAGACGAGGTAGATGACAGCGAAGTCGGAGATCCCAACGGAGACGCCGACGACGATCGTCGTTTAGATCATCAACACCGTAGCTGAGAGTTAAGACGGAAAATCGATTGTAGAAGAGAAAAGAAAATGTAGAAGAGAATTTCGAGTGTAGAATTTCGGACAAGATGGTTGAGAATCGGACTGGATGGTTGGGAATTTCGATTGTAGAAGAGAAAAGAAAATGTAATTCGATCAATGGGTGATCAATGGAAAAAATCGGGTGAAGAAGAAGACAAATCCGGTCAGGTCGGATCTGGTTTATTAACCGTAATTGGGTCACAATCGGGTCATAATATGGTTTAGAATTGGTTATATACGGTTTAAGTTTGATTAAAAAACAATAAACCAGCTAAAACCAAGATATATGGGATTAGGGTTTTGAACATTTTTGTGGGATTTACGTATTTAACTTTTATTTCGTGAAAAAAATATATAGAGAGCATAGTTCGGAGATCTGGTTAGATATAGAATTTTTCGTGGTTTTCCTAAGTTTTTCTTTCCCTACTTCCAAAATATTTAACTAGCATTTTAAACTTTCAAATTCGAATTTTTAACAGCAAAATCTCTTAGAGTGAATCGCAAGTATGCACTGTCAAAAAAATTTAATAATGGTGAAACTAAAACCGTTTAAAAATCAATTATTTTTAATAAAAAATATTAATTTTAATTATTATTTACAATTAAAAATTTTCAAAAAAGTAAAAATGAAAAAGAAATTAAAAAAAAAATATGTTTCTTCTTCCTCCTTCAACCACGGTCCTTCTCTTTTCTTTGAACGAACCCCGATTGGATTTCACTGTGCTCTTCAAAATTGTGCGCAGTGAAGACAACAGCTAATCAGCGATTCAAAATTGAAAAAGAAAAAAAAGAAAAAACAAATCCATCTTGTTAATCAGCGATTCGACGTCGTAGTTGTACTTTCCTTTCTCCACCGATACGGAGGGGTTATCCAGAACGAGATCCTTCGTCTTTTTCCCCCGGAGAGGAAACGGAGACGGTTGCCGTCGGCGAATCTCCGGTTTCCGACGAAACTGGAATTCTGGATGAGGAACGAGAGCTGATGTGAGTTGGGGTTCGGAATTGCGAGGTTCATTTTGGCAACAAGAGTTCACATTTTTTTGTTTTTTTTTTAATTTCTTTTAATTTGTTAATTGTAAATAATAATTAAAATTAATATTTTTTATTAAAAATAATTTATTTTTAAACGGTTTTAGTTTTGCTCTTTAACGGTGTTTATTATTCCGTTAAAATTTTTGACGGCGCGTACTCGGAATCCACTGATGGTTTTTTTTTGTTAAAAGTTATAAGTTAGAATGTTTAAAGTGATAGTGAAATATTTTGAAGGTTTAAAGTGTCCGTACGTGCCACTATGTATCATAACTACCGAAAGATTTTACGGTTTTGGTAGGTACATAGAGAATGGTCAAAATCAACCCTTACTAAATTTGATGTGCCGAAAAAAATTCGAACTAAAATACGGTGTCATATCCTACCTAAAAGATAAAAAAAAAAATCAAATTTACCACCCGAACTATTGAATCGTACACAGATCCAACATTGACCGAGAAAACGTTTGTCAACCTTCACGGACGACTGATGTGGCAAACACGTCATTAACAAGGTAGATCTGGTATGAGAACAACGTCGTTTAAATCTATCTAAACTAAAAAAAACAAAAAAACAAAAAAACAACAAAACGGTGTCGTAAAATAGGTTAAAATCAGAAGAAGTTTGCCTCGTTTTTTTTAGCGTCGTTTTAATAACCGACTTATGGACTTAGCTTTTTAATAATAAAAAAAAATTGTATTTTAGTTTTGACTTTTGAGGCTCGACGGACGCTTCCAGAATATGAACATCTTTCAATTTTCTGAAAAATCAAAATTCGGAGAACACATCTAAGCTTCTCGTCAATTTTAGCATCTGATTCCACTGGAATCATCGTCTTTCTACTGAGATTCAAGATGTAAAGAGGTAGAATCATATCTCAGTTTGATTATGCAGTTTGTTTTCTCGGTCTTGGACACGTTCCCTCTTCAAATCGCTCGAGATTATGGTAGATTTTTTTAAAGCATTTTGTTTTGGTTTAGATTGAATTGCTCTATTCTAACAAGGATTACAATTTTTCGTATCAGGATATGATCGATTCGTCAGATAGGAACGCTTCTCAGATCCACTTTCGTTCCATCTTTCAACGTGATGATGATGTCACCCCATTCTCCGATGAACCTCGGCACAACCTGGACGTCTTTAATCACCTTGTACGAGAAATCGTTCCGATCTTCTCCGGTGAGCCCCGATATCTCCGTCACGCGGAGGTTAGTGAACCTGTAACGGAGGTTAAACGCTCGAGACACGGCGGCTAGGGTTAGTGGGAGCCACATGATGGTTAGACCTAAGACGAGATTGGCCAATAGATCTCCGTAATGAGCTCCGCCGTCGAAATAGATCGTTTCTTTCTTCGTCGGTTTAGAATCAGAAGGAACGGCGGATGAAGCTTGGAGCGATTTGGTGGAGGGTGGCAACGAAGAAGTGGGGAAGGAGATGGTGGTAGAGAGAAGGAGCGATTTACGGAGGATGGAGGTTGCAGCGGTTGACGGCGGAATTGAAGAAGCAGCCATGAGATATGGGGTGATTGGAGGCGAAAGAGGATGAGATTTTTGTTTTTTGTTTTTTTAGATTCGATATTTGGCACCTATTGGGCCACGTGGCCTAAGCTTTATCGAAAATGTAAGAAATCAGATTAAAAAAAAAAAAAAAAAAAAAGTGAAATCCATCAAACACACTTTTTTTTTTTTGAGTTTAGTTAAAATTAAAACGACGGCGTTCTAGGGTTAAGGGGGCGATTATCCTAAGGCAGTGCCGTCGTTTTTGTTGCTTCTCGGATCGGCATCTGACGGCTCTCTTAGCGTTGGCGCCGATCTGCCGGTGTTGTCTTTCTTGCTTCTGTTTTCGTTGCTGTAGTTCTCTGGGCTTACTGAATCTGTCGATGTTCGGGTTTCGGTATTTTTGAAGGGTGGAGCTATGTGTCTCTACCTCTGCGTCGGAGGTGTCTCCTCGCCTGCTTAGCCGCCGGTGTTCTCGTCGGATACCGATTCGCCGCGAAGGGTCTGCCCGGAGGTCTCGCCTCGGGATGTCTTCATTGGTGGCTATGCGAGATTAACAGGTATTGGGTACATGTTCGAGCTTTGTAAGTGGTCTCTGGTTCTACCACCCTATCTAGTCTTCTCGAGGTTTATGTGTTTAGAGTGGAGTTAGGGTTCATTTTGGGCTCGCCATTTGGATGGTACCTCGCTACTGAGGCATCTACTTGCTATTTTTCGAGGTTTTCGTAAGGTTTGGAGGATAGTTTCAAGACGAAACAATGGGGTCTTAATTAATTTTCTTAAATCTCAATGAGACACCCATTGAACAAAAGAAAAAAAAAGGAGAGAGACATGGATGTCCCAAAAACAAAGTTGAGACCCGAGCTGATGTGTCACGTTATGATTGGTCCAATTTTTTAAAAAAAAAATTAATATTTTTGTTGGTGAGACGGTAAGTGTGGATGCTCTGATAGACTACAATGCTTCGGTCAGTTAGTGTTTTACATATCTGTCTTTCTATAGATGAATTATGACCTCTTTTACTGCATTTTCCTAATGTTATGATTCTTGCAATAACCGTTCAACACGTAACTTGTAACCACGTGTACAACTATAAGTCAATAATGGCATAAAGAATTCGTTTAGTATAGTCACTCATACAAGCTTAACCAAAATAAATTTTGGGATAATTGTAAATTTAGTAACAAAAATCGATATTATTATACTCTTAGTACTTAATTGATTTTGGCTACTTTTGAACTAAAATACGTTTTTATTAAATGTAAAAAATGTAAAATAAATATTTATAAATATTTTAAAATACCAAAAATTACATATAAAGAAAGAAATATATATTGGATAATTCGTTTAAGGAAAAACGAATATTTAAAAAATATATTTTTTCATGTTCTACAATTTGTAGAATTTGTTTTCTAGTATTTGCTCTACAATCTACCAATTATAGAATAGATATTATACTATTTATTCTGCATTCTAATGTCCTTATAGAATCCATCATCTAGAATTCTGTGTATATTGCATAATATAAGTTCTACTATTTTGTCTTTATTCTACAAAATGTGGAATACATATTCTACCAAATTGTCTTGATTCTACGGAATGTGGAATACATATTCTACCGAACGTTAACAAAATCTGAGAAAAAATTTAGGATCAAGTTTTAACCACCAAAAATGAAAATCTTATAAAAAAAAGAAAATTTTCTTTTTTCACGTTTTTTCTCTATTTTCTTCTCTTTTCCTGTAACGTTATTTTCTCTCCTCTTCTCTAGAGCCTTCACGATTTCTATCTTTGTTTTTCTCTTATTCTTTGTTTTTCTATTCTTCTTTTTCAAATATGCTGCATATCTATCTATGTAACATATCGTGTATTATTAAATAATAATACATGATGAGAATTACAGATATAGAGACACACGATGTGGACACACAGCTCAACAAAGTGAATCACTCGGAATGTAACAGAGGAACAAGTCATTAGGGTTCTGGTGAGGAAAACTGCTGTAAAATGGGACCAAGACAACCAGACCCTCTTTGTGAACTAGAGTCTTTTTGCTTTTCTCAAATGTGTATGTTCCTTGAGAAAAGTTATTGGTTAGGTTTATATGCGTCACATGTTTGCTCAATTATGGCCATACTAGGGGTTTTCTGTTGTAGAATGCGTGAGGATTAACTACAATACGTTACATCGCTGTTGTATGCATGCACGATAATAAAATGCGATTTAGACTAAATCGTCCTTCAGCATTTGCATTCTCAATATAAATATTCAAACATTCACGGTGTTGTTATTCATGAAATCAAAACGGTTATTCAACAAAAATGCAAGGAAGCAACTTTTCCGCTTCTATTTCGAGTGTTTTGAGAACAAACAGTCCTCTTGGCCACATTTTGGAGAATGAAAAATGATGAAAGAATTGGAATCTTGTAAAATCATAAAATCTCCGTGCTCAAAACCTGTGCTCCAGCTTCTCTTGCTCTTGGTAGTATTGAGCATACCTGCGTTCATTTGCAACAAGAAAAATAAAAAAGACAGCTATAACAAAAACGCGATTCCGCATTTTCCCACCAAAAACACGATTTCACATGTTCCCGCCAAAAACACGATTCCGCGTTTTCCCGCCAAAAACGTGATTCCGCGTTTTCCCACCAAAAACGTGATCCCGCTTTTTCTGCCAAAAACGTTATTCCGCATTTTCCCGCCAAAAACGCGATTTCACATTTTCCCGCCAAAAACGCGATTCCGCATTTTCCCGCCAAAAACGCGATTTCACATTTTCCCGCCAAAAACATGATTTCACATTTTCCCGCCAAAAACGCGATTTCGCGTTTTCCTGCCAAAAATATGATTCCGCGTTTTCCCGCCAAAAACGTGATTCCGCATTTTCCCGCCAAAAACGTGATCCCGCTTTTTCAGCAAAAAACGTTATTCCGCATTTTACCCGCCAAAAACGCGATTTTACATTTTCCCGCCAAAAACGCGATTTAACATTTTCCCGCCAAAAACACGATTCCGCATTTTCCCGCAAAAAAACGTGATTCCGCATTTTCCCGCCAAAAACACGATTTCACATTTTCCCGCCAAAAACATGATTTTACATTTTCCCGCCAAAAACGCGATTTCGCGTTTTCCTGCCAAAAATGTGATTCCGCTTTGTCCCGCCAAAACACGATTTCACATTTTCCCGCCAAAAACGTGATATCACATTTTCCCGCCAAAAACGTGATTCCACGTTTTCCCGCCAAAGGAAAATGTGAAATCGCGTTTTTGGCTGGAAAATGCGGAATCACGTTTTTGGTGGGAAAATGCGGAATAACGTTTTTGGTGGGAAAAGCGGGATCTCGTTTTTGACAGGAAAACACGGAATCTTGTTTTTTATGAGAAAATGTGGAATCACGTTTTTGAGAGGAAAATGTAAATTTGCGTTTTTGGCGAGAAAATGTGAATTTGCATTTTTGGCGGGAAAAAGTAGAATAGCGTTTTTGGCGGGAAAATGATGTTGTGATAGTAGTAATATTGTTATGATGTCATAATGAAGTCATGATGATGTCATAATGAAATGAAGTCATGATGATGTCATAATGATGAGTCCAACGGGTCACCCATTTGACTCATGATCCATGTAATTATATGGGTCATGGATGACCCTTGATCCATGACTAATGAGTCATGGGTGACCCATGACCCATTTACACTCAACCCATTAAAATCATGGGTGATCCATTTGACCCATTTTGACGACCCTAGCTATAAGATATGAGCATTAAAAACAAGAACAATGATTGGGAGTATAACCATGAATGTCAACATTACAATATATATGCACACTAAACAAACAAAGTTAATTCCTCAATAGTGGTTTTCTGAAGAAGACGTTGGCTAATTTCTATGAGAGAGATAATAACCAAAGATAAAGTTACTAGTTATACAATTCGCTACATATAAACCAATATCTGAATTTCAAGTAATTTTTTTCACATAAACACATCTGTAATTATATCAACAAAAAGAGCATCGACAAGCTAAATACACTACTCGCTCAACGATTCATTTAACAATCAGAAGATTCAGAACTCAGAAGTAACAACAAAGTTTTTATTATCATCAACCACCCCTAATCCATTCGAATTCTTCGTGAATCAATAACCCTAAAACCATTTGTGCTGCCATGTCCAGTAATACCACAAGGTCCACAACCTAATTGAAACTACCACCATATCGTCCAACAATCCCGATTGAGAAGTATCACAATCATCAAATCGCAAATTTCTACACGGTCGATCCATCGATTGATTTACCAATTGATAAGGAGAGGGAAAAAAAGAGATAAGCGTACGAGTAAGGGGGAGAAGGAGGAGGGACGGCGGATAATTCCCACCGGATATACAATCGGCGGAGGAGACGGAGATCCGACGGAGCTGATGATATCGGCGAGGAGGAGGAGTTTCTTTTTTTTTGTCGGGGAATAATTGTTTTGGTCGTCGTTTAAGTGTTTATTTAGATTTACTAAAGTAATTTTTTAAATATTTTTACAATATTTTTAATTAAAGTAATTTTTGTTAATTTGTTAATATTAAGTAATTCATAATTAAGAGGTAAAATTAGATTAACATAAATATAAATACTAAAGGGATAATAGTAAAGAATTAAGTGTAATAAAAGGACAATAGTATCGATTTTTTATACTAAATTTATAATTATCTTATAAATTTTTCAAGCATGCTTCACAAATCTCATATTTGGAATCGTAGTAATGATGAGAGATATTAGAATCTAGTCGAGTCCAAATTATGGACCCACAAAAGACCATATTATTAACGCCATTAAGACTCTATATCTATAGAAAAAAAAAAAAAATAACATCTTTATATTATTATTTAAGAAGTCATTTAAAAAAATAAATTTTATTTTATAATCGTATAACTTCGTATAATGTATGCTATACGAAGTTATTACGCAAAAATGGAATCGCCAGGTGGCGATCTAGTCCAGTCACCAACAGATCCGTCACTGTAATCTTCTCCAAGCCGCTTAATACACCATAAATCCTCGGCGCACGATAGCACCTTCCAATGTGGAATCCCTCGCCGGAGCGGCTCTCCTCCGGCGACTTCCGCCGCCACGACACCACATCCTCCTTCCTTCGCAAGATTATGCGCGTGACCACACAACGCCTTCACCATTTTCTCCGCGCGTGGTCCTTCTCCGCCGATTCCATACATAAAATGAAGCCCAAACGGCCGGAAAACCGCCGGAATCGACGGAAGTTTCAAAAACGGCAGCGTTTTATCCACTACGCGCGTCGTTTTCGCCACCACACGCCGTAATCTCGACGCGCCGCGAACCTCTAAACGAAACGAGTCTTTGCAATTCCACACGCTTGAAACCGCCCACGAATCGGGTGGGTATTCGAGGAATTTAGCCGAACCGGGCCATGACCCAAACCCGGATCCGTAACAGCTGCCACGTGGAACAGCGACGAATGTTCCTAACGAGAGTTTGTTATTGAGAACCGAATCGATGTCTCGTGGAAAAAACTCGGTTGTGCTAAACCGGAGTCGGTATAGTGACTCAGCGTCAGACGGTTCAAGCTTAATTACGGTGACCCGATTAGATATATTGACCCGATGTGCGTAAACCGGATTAACCAAAATCGACGGCGTACGAAACTCGGAGTAACCACATTTACCGGTAAATAGATTAACGGAAGCGTGATTGTCGTTTTCAGTAGCGATGTAGGAATATTCAGCGCCGTTTTGATTAAACCATTTCTCTATCTCCTTCACGAGCTTAAACCCGATTCCTCGCCTCCTGTGTAATTAAAACGTGACGTGATTAGCGTTAAATACTCGTGATTAATGACTAAATTTGCGAGAATTACGTGTATTTTAGCGAAATTTAAAAACGGACCTGTGAGTAGGAGAAACGCGGAGGCCCAAAACGTAAGCGAGTTTAGTGTAAAGTGGTTTGGTGGCAACGACGTCGTTTTGAGATTTGTGTGTTAAATCGAGTGTTTTGCTACCACATGTAACGGTTTTAATACATCCACGAATCATTCCAACTAACTCCTTCTTCTCATCCGTAACAATCTCTGCCACCTGTTTCAATTTCCAAATTTTACAAAACCGTTATTTTCCATTAATTAAATAATTAAACAACAAAACAAAAAAATTAACTTTTTTTGTGTTAGTTAGTTCATATTTTTTGCCTAATCATTACAGAAAAAAAAATAGAATTCTCCCTGATTAACAAGCTTTAGCTTGAATGACTACAAAAAAAAACTTGAATAACTTCAATTTTGGAAGAAAAAAAGGTTTTTTTATGATTCTAAAGTCCGAACCTTTTTTGTTAGTTAGTTCATATATATATATTTGTAACTGATTCACATATATTTGCTTCATCATTATAAAAGAAACTAAGAATACTTCCTGATAAGTGATAACGAAGCAGGCATCAAAAAAAAAAAAGTGATTACGAAGCTTATCTTTGTATATTGTTGGATGAAAAAAGAAACGAGCTTTAACTTGAATAACCTAAATTTAAGGATAATGGACCCATTTCTTAATAATATGTTGGAGTTTGAATGATTTACCAGCATGAGATAAGAAGGTGAATGTCGGACACGGCAAATTGGGTCACCTAATAGATCGGTGAAGAGAGAGAGTTTTCCGGTTGGGCCAACTTCGCACCGCCGTTCAACGTCTTCCACGGTGGCTAAGTCCTTACTCGGGTCGTATTCTCTAATCTCCACAACCACCGTCATATTCTCTGTTTTTATCTAATAACAAGAAAAATAACAGAGGAGAGAGAGAGAGAGAGAAAAAGAAGAGAGAGAAGTGGAGAATTGAGAACAAGTGTGAAGTAGCTAGGGTTTTATATAGCGGAAGGAGTGACTGTTCACTGTTGCAATAAAAAGTCAGCAGATTTTCCGAGGACATAGGATTNGCCACAAAAATCAGAGTCATTAAACGGTGTATATTAGATTATGTTTTCAAGATTATAGGTTTTTGCGGATTAGCCCGAATAATATTTTAGTTTATTGCAAAACGAGTTAAGTAGACATGTTAGTCCGGATTGACAGTTCTATATATAATCATTAGTTAGACATACATATTATAAAATTGAGATAAATTTGTTTTTTCTTAAATTTCAAAACAATTTTTTTTTTAAATTATTCTGCGCTATAGAGCTAGCGCATGTTGAATCCTAGTCTTAATTTAATTTCGGTGGAGTGAATCTTTCCATTAACTAATTTAAATTAGATATTATATTTTAGAATGTATCGAAATTGAATCGATAACTTAAACTCGAACTCTTAAGAAACTGGATCATAGTATACCAAAATTAACAAGGTAGTCAATAATTCTTAACTACCAAAAAAGTATAAAATTAAACACTAAACTAAACTAAACCCTAAATCCTAAAAACTAATCTCTAGTCCTAGAGCCAAAAATCATAAACTCTAACTCCAAATTTTAAACTTTAAAAACTAAATCATAAACCTAAAATAATGTATTTCCTTAATTTGAAAAAATAGTCTATTTTTTAATTAAGATTCTTTAGCCTTTTTCTTAGTTGTCCTATAATATTAATCACAATTCACTTTTAACAGATTCAAAAAATAGTCCAATCCGTAACATAAACCACTTAAGCAATCGCTTAGGACCACCATTATAATTAGCTTTTCGTTAATTTTCTTTGTATTATTAAATTATTGGTGTAGTTAAGAATTGAAGTTTCAGAGGTTTGAGTTTATGATTTAGGGTTTAGTTTTCAGATTTTAGAATTTAATTTTAAAGGTTTAGTATTTTTGGAATTTAGGTTTAGTTATAGACTATTTTGTTAATTTTAAAAAAATATAGACTATTTTCTTAATGGATATAAAATTTAGAGTTTTTTTTATAAATTCACCTTTTCTAATTTAAGAAAAACATATTGTTGACATAATAGATAATTAAATATAAATAATTAAAACCACTTTTGGAAAAATATGTTATACAAAAAACACTTTAAAAAAGACATCTTCCATTTAGCTTTCTTTACATATAATTTACTGGTTAAGTACAACATAAACCAACTCCATAAATACATCTACTTCCACCATATAACCCAATTTTCATACAAAACATACAAACAAAATTACTAAAAGAAATGGAGGCCAAAACATTTTCTCTCCCTTTCCTTTTCTTTATTGTCATCTTTTCCCAAATTTTGCTTTCAACATCTAGACGGATCCTAGATGACCCTTCTGAAATCTTATCATCTGCAAGTTTGTCGAGCCGTAATGCGGAAAGGCTTATCAAATCCTTTAATCTAATGCCTAAGCATGACATCAATGTTATACCAAAAGGAAGCCCTGGTGCTTTGAGACTCGTTGAGAGCCAACTTGATTTTTCGGCGACAATCGGCGTGATAAACACTTCTAGTGGTCCTTCTGTCCAAGGATTCGGCCACTACGCCGGTTACTACAGCCTCCCTCATTCAAAATCAGCAAAGTAAAATTTGAAAAATCAGTTCATATTAATTAGGATTTGTCCTAAACGAGTTTGGTTTACTAGTTGGTAATATATATGGACGCTTTAAAATTGATATGGTTTTCTTCCTGATTTTTGTTTTCATAGGATGTTTTATTTTTTCTTTGAGTCGCGGAACAACAATACCGATCCGGTTGTGATATGGTTATCCGGTGGACCAGGTTGCAGTAGTAGTGTGGCTCTGTTCTATGAGAACGGTCCGTTTACAATATCGGACGATCTTTCTCTTACTTGGAACAATTTTGGTTGGGACAAGGTTGGTTTGATTTAATAATAATAAATGTCTTTTGTTTGTTACCATATCTATCTACAACAAGCCTATAAATCAGTTAGTTTTATATTAAAAGGTATCCAATCTAATTTATGTGGACCAACCGATCGGAACTGGTTTCAGTTATACATCAGATAGTAGCGATTTGCGGCACGACGAGGTCGGTGTCAGCAATGACCTCTACGATTTCTTACAGGTTTGATTGTTGAATATATTCAAGAAACTCTCAAATATAAATGCTCTACGAATTGTAATAATTTGAATTTTGCTAGGCATTTTTTAAAGAACATCCAAAATTCGCAAAGAACGATTTCTACATCACCGGTGAATCTTACGCTGGTCACTACATTCCAGCATTAGCTTCACGAGTTCATGGTGGAAACAAAAAGAACGAAGGAATTCCAATCAACCTAAAGGTAAGTGATCTTTCATTGGTTGTTTTTGTTAAACCAGTCCAAAAATAATAGAGGTCCAAACTAAATTTAAAATTTGTTGTCTTACTAGATTTTTCAATTCAAAAGATTAATATTATTCGTTTTAAAGAATCAACATAATAAATCAAATATTTTCAAAACATCAAACTAAGTTTTTAAAGCATTTAATGATAATTTTGTTTTTACTACAACTCTATTAATACGTTATAACTATTGAAAAATTGAAATAAGAACAAAAAAATAAGTTGACCAAAAAAAAACATAAATAAAATGTGATCAAGATATAAGCAAAACATAAGTAAAATATGAGCAAAATATAAGCAAAAAATAAAGTAAATGAAAAATAGTCATCATAGGTACAATTTTGAGACATTAATGCAAAATAGATAATTATTAATTACCAACTACACAAAACTAAAAATGTAGCAATACAAAAAGCTCACATAAAAATTAACTAGTCATGATTGATTGCTTATGTGGCTTGTGCCACATACACATACCAAAGAGGGGGAGGGAAGGGGAATTATAATTTCGGTTTAATCTATGTTTAAAGCAGGGTTTTGCGATTGGTAACGGTTTAACCAACTCGGAAATTCAATATGGTTCGTACGGGGATTATGCACTGGAAATGAAGTTGATCTCAAAGTCCGATCACGAGAGTCTAAAAGAAGATTACGTTAAATGTCAAGGTTTCACTAAAAAATGCAGTAAGTTAAACAATGCTTTTTCTTCTGAATTTGGCGGGTTCGATTTAAGTGAAAAGTATTGATCTTCAAAGAAAAAACTTATTTTGTGAATTTCAGACCTTGATGGTGGTTTAGCTTGTGCTTCTGCTTTCGAAGCTTGCAACGACATATTTTACCAGATAGCGTCTAAAGTAGAAGGCACAAATGTAAGTATCAAAAACACGAGATTAATCATTTTTCCTAGTGATTTTTTAATTTTTCTAAAGTTTACAAAGATTTTATCGGGTTTTTTATTTTATTTTTAAGTACTATGACTTGAGGAAGAAATGTGTGGGAAGCCAGTGCTATGACTTTTCGAAGATGGAAACATTCTTGAACCAAGAAAACGTAAGAAAAGCTTTAGGAGTTGGAGATATCAAATTTGTGTCGTGTAGTACCACAGTTTATGATGCAATGACGGAGGATTGGATGCTTAATCTTGAAGTCAAGATTCCGGCTCTTGTCGAAGATGGAATCAATCTCCTTGTTTATGCCGGAGAATATGATCTCATATGTAATTGGATTGGTAAGATTGTTATCAAATTTCCACAATATGTATCTTGTTATGTTTCTTATTCGATTCTGGTTTAGGTTATGAACCGAGAGAACAGAAACAAAAGGTCAAGAATGTAGTTGCATTTGCGGTTTTCGGTTTAGCTGGTTTCGATCAAATTTTCAGGAGTTGAGAGTTTCAATTGCTAGTCTTTTGTTAGTGAAGTAGGAAAATGGTTTAGTCTCGGTTTAGAATTCTGAGGGCTTTGTGTTCTACTCTCACATCCGGTATAGAATATGTAGCTGGCATAGTTTGCATATTTGTGGTCTTTTCCGGTTTGATTCTGGTTCAGCTGAGTCCAATTGATTGATTTTATTTGGTATATACAGGAAACTCCAGGTGGGTTGAGCAGATGAATTGGTCAGGCCAGAAGGATTTTGGATCAGCCAAGACAGTACCGTTCCTGGTAGATGGTAAAGAAGCCGGTTTAATGAAGAATCACGGTTCTCTCACTTTTCTTAAGGTAAACCGAATAAAACCGATGGAACCAAACTGATAATTATATGTATTATTATCTAATACGATTGAAATTGGACTTTCTTCTTTTTTTTTTTTTTTTTAAATGTTGGGGAAAGGTGCATGACGCTGGACACATGGTTCCGATGGATCAGCCAAAGGCTTCTTTGCAAATGCTTCAGAATTGGATGCAAGGAAAGCTCGCTTCTCCGACTGGTCAATAATTTTTAATGCCTAGCCGAGGATTTCTATGTTTTATCAAGAAAATAAATATTGTTTGCTTAGTTCCTTTCTCTTCACAGAAAAGGGTTTTAAGTTTTAAGCTACTATAATTTATTAACTAAACTGATAAATTATTATTGCATGCATCCATCTTAACTAATGAGAGATTCTACGTACTGGTTAGGTACATGCATCCATCTTAATTTAATTTTGGTGGATTGAATCTTTACATAAATTAATTTGATCGATTTCATTTAAAAAACAATGTATTGAAATTGAATCAGTTACATATTTTGATCCCAATTCACTTAATTTGATCTTCTTCTTCTTTTCTTGATTAACTGAGGTGGCAAACACACAAAAAGTATAAATGCTAATTGGAAAAAATCTTTTAAAAAATCTTAATTTTGATAAATAAATTTCAATTTTCATAATTATCTCTTTTTAGATTTTAAGAAAAATATATAGTGTACATAGCAACTAATAAATACAAATACGTTGAACAAACTTTTGGAATGATTGTTGGGGGAAAAAAAAACTTTTGAAAAGATATCTTACTATCTGAATTTCGTGGTTAAGTACAACAGCAAGCAACCTCCATATATATACATCTCTTTCCACTCTCATACCCTTATAACCCAATTCTCGTACAAACTACAAAGAAGAAAAAAAATATGGAGGCCAAAACATTTTCTCTCTATTTCTTCCTCTTTATTTTCTTCTTCTCTCAATTTTCGCTCTCAACTTCTAAAAGGATCCTCAAAAACTCCTCCGTTTTCTCATCTTCGGCGAGTTTGTCAAGCCACAATGCAGAAAGGCTTATCAAATCCTTCAATCTAATGCCTCAACATAACGTCAATGTCATCCCAAAGGGAAGCCCTGATGCTCCGAGACTTGTTGAGAGCAAATTCGATTTTTCAGCGACCATCGACGCCGGAAATGCTTCCAGCTGTGGTCCTTCAGTCCAAGAGTTTGGCCACTACGCCGGTTACTACGTCCTCCCTCATTCGAAATCAGCCAAGTAATAGTTTCAACCGATTCAATTTAATCCAGTTTAATCAGGATGTGTTTCAATCGAATTCGGTTTAGTAGTTGGTACAGACATGAACGCACTAGACTAATTCGATTTCGTGTGTGTGTGTGTTTTTATTTCTTACAGAATGTTCTATTTCTTCTTTGAGTCACGGAACAACGATACCGATCCGGTTGTGATATGGTTATCCGGTGGACCTGGTTGTAGTAGCAGTGTGGCTCTGTTCTATGAGAACGGTCCGTTCACGATATCAGAGGATCTCTCTCTTTCTTGGAACGATTTTGGTTGGGACAAGGTTGGTTTGGTTTAGATGGAAAAAAATGTCTTTCTTGTTACACAAGAAACATATTTATCTCCAAGATATCTATAACTCAACTACTTTTGTTTCAATAGGTATCCAATCTAATCTACGTGGACCAACCAGTCGGGACCGGTTTTAGTTACACATCGGACAGTAGCGATCTCCGGCACGACGAGACTGGTGTCAGCAATGACCTCTACGATTTCTTACAGGTTCGATCGTTGTTCAAAAATCTCAGAAAATAATATTATTCTTTGAATTTTAATGGTTTTGAGTTCTATCTTTGTAGGCTTTTTTCAAAAAACATCCAAAATTCGCAAAGAACGATTTCTATATTAATGGTGAATCTTATGCTGGTCACTACATTCCGGCATTGGCTTCACGAGTTCACAGTGGAAACAAGAAGAACGAAGGAATTCCGATAAACCTTAAGGTAAGTATTTCACTGGTATAATTATTTTGTAACCAAATTTTGATTTAATCTCGGTTTAAATCAGGGTTTTGCGATTGGTAACGGTTTAACCAACCCGGAGATCCAATATGGTGCGTATGGGGATTATGCACTGGAAATGAAGTTGATCTCAGAGTCGGATCACGAGAATCTCAAGCAAGAATACATTGACTGTCAAAGTTCCGCCAAACAATGCAGTAATTTATATAAAAGCTTTATTTCTTTTGAGTATTTTCGGATTCGGGTTCGAGTAAAAGTTTTGAATTTTAAAGAAAACTTTTGCTTTGTTAATTTCAGACCTTGATAATGGTGAAGCGTGTGGTTCTGCTTATGAAGTTTGCAACAACATCTTCAACCAGATAATGAATAAAAATGAAGGCACAAATGTAAGCATAGAGAACACACATTAAATGAACCATTTTCCTAGGGCTTTTTCGCTTACAAAGATTTTCTCGTTTTTTTTTTAAGTACTATGACGTGAGAAAGAAATGTGTGGGAAGCTTGTGCTATGACTTTTCGAAGATGGAAACATTCTTGAACCAAGAAAACGTAAGAAAAGCTTTAGGAGTTGGAGATATCAAATTTGTGTCGTGTAGTACCACAGTTTATGATGCAATGATGGAGGATTGGATGCTTAATCTTGAGGTCAAGATTCCGGCTCTTGTTGAAGATGGAATCAATCTCCTTGTTTATGCCGGAGAATATGATCTCATCTGTAATTGGCTTGGTAAGGTTGATCATAATCGCCACAGTATGTCGCATGTTATGTTTCTGAATTTTATTCTGGTTTAGGCTATGAACCGGGAACTGAAACAAAAGGTCAAGAGTGTAGTTTCGGTTTCGGTTTTCGGTTAAGCTGGTTTCGATAAAATTTCAGGAGTTAATGTTTTGTTAGTGAAGAAAGAAAATGGTTTAGTCTCTGTTTAGACTTCTGAGGGCTTTGTGTTCTACTCTCACTTCCAGTATAAAATATGGAACTGACATAGTTTGCATATTTGTGGTCTTTTCCGGTTTGATTCTGGTTCAGCTGAGTCCAATTGATTGATTTTATTTGGTATATACAGGAAACTCCAGGTGGGTTGAGCAAATGAATTGGTCAGGCCAGAAGGATTTTGGATCAGCCAAGACAGTACCGTTCCTGGTAGATGGTAAAGAAGCCGGTTTAATGAAGAATTACGGTTCTCTCACTTTTCTTAAGGTAAACCGAATAAAACCGATGAAAATAGACTTCCTTTCTTTTTTCTAATTAGTAATTTCAACTGGGACTTTCTTTCTTTTTTAATAAAAAGGTTCACGACGCTGGACACATGGTTCCGATGGATCAGCCAAAGGCTTCTTTGCAAATGCTTCAGAATTGGATGCAAGGAAAGCTCGCTACTCCGACTGGTGCGACTGTTCGTCAATGATTATATTGTTGAGCCGAAGATTTATATGTTTTATTTAGAAAATAAATGACTAACTGATCAAAAGTGATTCCAGTTCGATCGATAATACATCGCTCTTTTATGTTATCTATGCTCGTTCGTAAATAAAAGGTCTCGCTGAAATCAGAAACGCTTGTTTAGTTTGAAATATGGAAGACAGCATTATATCCTTGCTTGGATTTAACTTGCAATATAGCGCATGGAGTAATACTTATTGAAAATTTGGGAGTATACTAACCCAAAAACATCGCAAATAATTTAAATTTCTTTCGCTAATGCGGGGATTCATCAATCCTATTGATGACTAAATCACTCATCAACATTGTTAGTTAATTTAACATAACCGAAAAACAAATACAAAACAGATTTAATCAAAGAAAATCATAAATAGGTTCTTCCTTAACAATCAGATGATGTTGGAAAGCTTCGATGTCACTTCCAGTGTTGTTATTGCCTCCACTTTCCTCTACAACTCTGTCTTCCGGTTGGATCCTCTGAGATTCCCCATGGATCATTTGGTTTATTTGACGAAATCTTTTTTTGTTCCTCGCGTTATATCTCTTAGCTCTTTCCTCGATGGTCTCATTCTTGTAGTGAATTGACGATATATGTGCCGCAAACTTTTGTGAAGTGTCAAACACACTCTTGCATCTGGGACACGTATATGGACCGTATTTCTCATACGGTAGGCTGTGTGTCCGACCATCGTATTCACCATCTTCCTGAGAATCAAAACCGTCAAAACTTTCTTCAAAATACTTGGTTGGTTTACAACGTTTCTTCACTGGTCGACGATGGGGAACATGTTGCTCATGGTGGTGCTTTGGTGAAAAAGAAAATAGGTCTAAATGCCTAGGAAATACGGGATTTTGATGCGGAGAAAAGGTATTGAGAGGTGTAGGGTTCAAGATCTCGCACTGTTTGTCAACAAAAGTTGGAGGGTAAAAGGAAGGATTCAAAATGTTCGGATTCATGGCACCTTTGTATTCGTTTTGGACAGTGATCAAATTACTAGTAGGAACGATAGCGGAGTACCTATTTGTGATAGTTTCGGTGATAGTGACTTGAGAAAGATAAGAGTTATCGTTAATAGGAAAGTAATCAACGACATGAGAGACCATGTTTTCTCTCGTCTGATAAGCCACATCTGAATTATTGAAACCAGAAGAAGATGAAGAGACATGTGAATCTTGATAACAGTTAAAAGCATGAGAGGAAGAAAACAAACCATGATGGTTCGTGTGGTCAGAAGTAACGAACATTGACCGAACCATTTTAGTATCGCGATCCCTAAAGCTGGAGCTCATTTGGATGGGAATAGAACCATGAAGATTAATTGTATCATCACCATAAGAGTTTAAACCATTTGGGATTGAAGACATTTTGGAAGTCGAGAGATGTGTTTACAATGTTTTTTTTTGTATCCTTTTATATTGGTACATATTTATTTTAAAAACAAACTTATAAATTCTTAAAAGAGAAAATAATTTAAACAATACAGGAAACAAATCTACTTTAAATTTTATTATATTTGGAATATATAATCCACAATTATTCATTTTTACCTTCTAACGGAAAAAACTTCTACTTTTTGGTAATATTTAGATAAAGTAAAAAATCTGAAATTTCCTTTTATTTATACGTATAACATTGTGGTCATCCTTATCTGTAGATTATTTTTATTGAAAAGTTAGTGTATTCACTGTAAATAAGCTTAATACTTGAATGAAGAAAATAATATTTTAAGACAGAAACCAACCTAATTAACCTCTTAGAGCATCTCCAATTAATGGTCCTTCAAATTTCACATTTTTCTTCATTTTGAAGATAAAAATGAAGAAATTGATCTTTTCCAATGGTGTTTCAATTTCATTTTCAAAATGAGAAAATGAATAGTGTTCCTTCATATTTGAAGAAATACTATTCATTTCTTCATTTTTTTAAGGTGAACTTTTTATTTACAAAAAGGTGTCTTCAATTTTTCATACATTTTGTGTTATATTCAAACAAAATTATGTGTTCTTTTACCCAATTAAATTTAAAAGTATGTGTTTATCCAATCAAATTATAAAGTAAAAATGCAATAATCACATATATAAAAGAGAAATTTTACTGTTGTTTGTTCTTATTACATTAATTTTATCTATATAATAATGTTTAAATTATATAAAATCGTAATTTTGTTGAACAATTGCTATAAATAAAATAAGTAGGTGAAAATTTGTAAAACTGAAAAATAAAGTGTCTTACTAACAATTAATCATAAAATATATTTGGAATATTTTTTTTGAAGATAAAAATGAAGCAAAATGTTGGAGGAAGTCCTTCTTCATTTTTTTCTTCATTTTGAAGAAACTTCATTTTTGAAGGAAATTACGAAGGAAACCGTTAGTTCCTTTATATACTCATAGGAACTTGTAAGTTTTTTTTTGTTTGAACTAAGTTTTAACGCACACAAACTGTAACATCAATAAATAACTTAATACTCTCCTCGTTTCAGTTTATAGATCATTTAAAGTTGTTTCATAATTCACACATTAATAAAACATATTAAAATTTTTATTATACCTCTTATTAATACATTATATAATTTTTTCTCTCTTATTAATACATTACAATAATAAGGTTAAAACTAGAATTTTGTCTAAAATTATGCATTGAAAATCGAAAACGACACTTAATTTGAAACAAAAAATCAATCCCAAAACGACTTATAAAATGAAACAGAAGGAGTATATCTTATCGTTATATGAATCAGATACTACAAGAAAACATGCATTTTACATCGGATAGAAGATGTAAAATAGGCTTTGGGACGGACTACTGACGATTGCATTTTCGTCGTAAACTGTTCGTCGTTACGCGATAATCGTCGTAAAATCGTCGGAAAAACTGGGACATATTACAATCGTCGTAAAATATCCGTCGTAAAATCGTCGTAACATTACGTCGACATTACGACCAAAATTACCGCGTTGGTATATCGTTGGTAAAGGGTCGTAACATTACGACGATTTTACATCGAAATATCAAATTTCTGTATCGGCAATCCGTCGTAAATTCGTCGTAAATTATAAATCGATGTAAAATCGATGTGAACTCTAAGTCGATGTAAAATTGATGTATATAATATATATATATATAAATTATATATTTATTTATATAATATTTAATATTTATTTTATTAATAATTAATAATTATAATTATAAATTAAAAGTTTATAAATAAAAATTCAAAATACAAAATACAATTCAAAATACAAAATAAAATTCAAAATACCAATTATCATTATTTAGGTCAATATCCAAGTCACCAAAAAGCTCTGCTTCCGATCTCCGCTCCAAATCCGCTCGTTGTTGCGCAAGCGGATCAATCGGGCCCGATGTCGATACTTGCTGCTGCTGCCTCAGTGCGGTCGCCAAATCGGGGTTACTCGCGGCAAGAATATCGAGGAGAGAGTTGTACGAGTTGATCGTCTTATCGTACACTTGGATCTTCTCATCGTATATCACATGCTTCGCCCGCAAAGTGTTGATCTCGGTGTGGGCGGTGTTCAACTCGTTCCACAACTCAACCGGATCCTCGAACGGATGACGTGAGGAAGACGAGGCGACGACACTCTCTCATATTGATCCCATCTTTAAAATTCTGCACTTTTTCTTAGTGGCAACCTTAAAAAAAGAAACGTTAAATTTAATAAATTGAATACGAAATAATTCTGTAAAAAATGATTTGATTATTATTACCTCTTCGTATATCTCGTCCATCTAGGCTGTGGTCAAAGCCGTAGTGGATTGGACCGAGCTACCGCCAGGTGATAGCTGCTGAGAGAGCTGAGTTTGACGTTCGGCAATCTTTGCCTGCACGTTATTGTAGACCTTCTCCGCTCGAGGATCCACAAAAGAGCCGTCTTTCTTTTTGTGAGTTTCCTCAAAAACTCTGGTCATTAGAGGAAGTTCGCCTTCGGTTGCCTAACCAAACGACATTCCAAAAAAAAAAACGGTTAATGGTTAATTTTAATTAATAACAATTAAAATCACAAAAATAGAAATTAACGGAAAACAATAATACCATTTGAAGGCGTCTTCCCGCAATAGACGTTTGACCCGAAGTATGCGGCATAACCGCCGGAAGACCATCTGGACCGACAGTGTTCCGAGAAGCCGAACACTTAGCGGCCACTTCCTGCGAATGCGGATTCATCCAGTAGGTCTTCAGGCCGTTCCAAACTTCGGAAGACATGTATGGGGGCTTCGCCTCATCACCATTAACCTCCCACTTCATTTTCCAATCGGAGACGGTATTATTGAGCCGCAATTTTCCCTTCTTCTTAAACTGCGTCTTCACCATCTCGTTGATCCCAATGTCCCAATGCCATTTTTACTATAAAAAAACAACAAAAAAATTAGAAACGATTAAATAAAAATAATTAATTCTCAAAAAAAAATAGACGAATAAATTACCGTGAAACATTTGAACTACGTCTCGATAACGTCATCCGGAACCGCATACCAATTGTGGTGAGGCTCCTCGAAATAGGCTTTAATGGTGTCGGACACAATCCGTCCGACTTTGTTATCTTCCTTAAACCTGAGAAAAAAAACTATAATTATCAGTAAACAAAATAATGTTAATTACAAAAAAAAAAAAAAAAATCGAAGTTACGTACCAAAAATTATTCGGCGGCCGTTTCGGATCTAATTTGGGTAAAGCATCATGACCCGCGAAAGCAAAAAATCATGCACCGTGTATTCTGCATAAATCAATGGGGGTCGAGGTACTGGTACTGGTGCAGGCGGCGGCGCTAGTGCGGACCCAGAATCCGGAACAGCAGACGGTGTGGCAGAAGATGACGGGACCTCCAAATTAGGTCATGACTTGTGACCCATAAACATCCGATAGTGAGACTTACGTGGCCCTATATATATCTAAAAAAAATATATAAAATTAATTAATAACAAAATTAACGAATATCAAAAATATAATCCAATAATTCTAATCCTATTTAATTCCAATCCTATCTAATAATTACAAATCTTATTAATTATCTAATTACAAAAAAAAAAACTTACCTTAGAGAGAGAGAACTCGTAGAGAGAGAGAGAGAGAGAGAGAGAGAGTTTGTGGAATTATGAACAAGGAAGAGAAATCTGGGCTCGTATATATAGAGTTTGTGGCCGTCGTAATTTTGATGGTAACTTACGACGGATCCGTCGTAAAATTGTCGTAATATTGAAACCGAAAATTCAACCAATCATTATTTTTTCCCCACGTGGGAAATTTTCCTCCCATGCACGCGGTAAAATTAATTTTTCAATTACGACGATTTTACCATCGAAATTACGACGGATCCGTCGTAAACTCGTCGTAATATAAGAAATCTATACCCTAAACCCTAAATTACAATACACAAATCCGTCGTGTATTAACGAAGTATATTTGTGCATCCAAGACTTCTCATAGTAAACAACAAATTCAATAACGACGATTGAATCTAATTTGTGGAAATTTTCTTTATCTTACATAATAATGTATAGCATTCGTTCTTATAAGTTTATTCGTAACATGCATGAAGTATATAATGTAATTGATTTTTGTGATAACTCAAATTTTTTTATACAATGAGTTGAAAACTTACATAAAACGATTAAAAACCAAACCTATACAACATATAATCAACCATAAACCCTAAACCTTAAACCCTAAATTTTATGGTTTAGAGTTTACGACGACATTACGACGAATATGTCTTAAATCGTCGTAATATCGTCGTAAATGTTTAACCGGAAATTTGAATTTAACGGTTTAAGTATTACGACGATTTTACGATGATTTAAGACATATTCGTCGTAATGTCGTCGTAAACCTTTAACCGGAAATTTGAATTATATGGTTGAAGGGTCCTCTTTGGATGATTGGGACCATGGACTAAAATATTCAGGAATAGAAATTCCATTTGCATGCACATATATGGAGGAAGGTTATAAGGCGTTACGATAATTGGCTACAAAGAATATTGCCTACCAGACATACCAAATGGATTAAATCCATCAGTGCAAAGACCAAGATACACATTTTGCTTAGATTTAGCAAAGTCTGGGTGTACTGCGTTAAAGTGTTTCCAAACTTTTGCATTTGACGGGTGAGTCACTTCTCCTTCTCTCTGTGAATGTTATGCATGTCACCTCATCGATGCAGCTGTCCTTTCATATTGATACAATCGTTTCAACCTATCAGTTATAGGAAGATACCACATCCGTTGGTACGGTATCTTACTACGTCCAGAAGTTTGCGGCCTAAACCTCGGTTTTTGGCAAAATCGGCAATCCTGCAACTTATCATCATCTTTCCAAAAAAGCATACAATTGTCAACACATACATCTATCATCTCAGAAGGCAACCCAAGACTAAACACCAAATTCTGTACCTCATAGTATGTTTCGGTAGCCACATTATCCTCTGACAAATACTCTTTAATAAGATCAACCCAATCATCCATACAAACTTCAGCTAAGTTATGATCAGTTTTAACTGTCATCATCCTAGCTGCTAACGACAATTTAGACTGACCTTCTCTACATCCACCGTAGGGTGGCTGATTTGCAGCGTCTAGCATATCATAAAATCGCTTTGCATCTACGTTGGGTTCCTCAATACTATTATCAGCATTTGTTTCATGAAATGCATCAGTAACCATGTCATGCATCCTATCATGATCTTGACCCTGATCAAATTGATGTTGACCATGATGATAACTAGTACCCTGATCATTTGATTCATCAAAATCTACATGCATGATCTTGATATTTACTACTACAATCAGCTTGATTCCTTTCAAAACCCTCTCCATGTTGATACCAAATATAATATCGCGGCATAAACCCTCTATTTAGTAAATGCTTCCACACCATCTCAATAAAAAAATATCTCGTGTTCTTGCATTTACGACAAGGACATAACATCTTACCGCTTTTCAGGGTTGTTTGCATATTTCCGGCCTGATACATGAATATTTCAAGCCCTTCTTTGAATTATTTTGTCAACGCTTCTTCTGAATCCTTTTGCGTATACATCAATCTTCGTAGATCGTATATAAACATTTTATAAAAAAGATTTTATAGTGTATTTTTTTTTATTATTAGTGTTTGTTTTTTTTTTTTTTTTGAAACTTTCGTTTGACGTAAGAATGTACTTACATAAGTTTTTCAGAATTACCAACGGATTTACAACGGATTTGCATCGGATTTACGATGTATATTTTCGATGTAAATGATTAGGTGAACCTATTAAAAAACGTGTTCTACCTAACTGGACACAATCGACGTGAAATCGTCGTTAATTTCATCGAATTCTGATCGTTGTATTATCGATGTAAAATTACATCAACTTTACAACGTAATATGCGAAAGTCAGATTCGTCGTAAATCCGTCGTAATGTTACATCGATATTACGAGGATTTTGAATATCGTCGTAATGTCGTCATCAAATTACGACGACAAATATTTACGACGAATTTACAACGAATACATAATTCGTCGTAATTCCGTCGTAATTTCGATGTAAATTTACATCGATTTAAAATCGTTGTAAATTTTTGTTGGAATTTGGCAATTTTCTTGTAATGATATTACATTTGGATGTGCAGTAAATGTCGTATAAATAAATTAATATATCTTTTAACAAACAAAGAAAAAAGTTCGATAAAAAAAAACAAACAAATAAATAAAAAAGTAACTTAATATATCCTATCGTTACAAACACACATTATATATATATATATATATTAAAGTAATTAGATATAATGTAGTACATATAATAGTTAAAAAAAAAAA
>PKMM01044683.1:832246-867977 GCA_002933915.1 Eutrema heterophyllum | reverse complement strand
TTAATTTACTGATTTGGAATTCTTGATTGTTTGTCATTAAATATAAATATGTCTAATATATTAATTTTTGCAAATCTTCAATGACACTAAAAATATATTTTCAGTATATATTTAATTGCTTCTTTACACGCCTATAAGAAATGAGATTTTTGATAATTCATATGCATGCAATTATTTTATTTTTTGTTAAATATATGCATGCAATTATAATAATGAACAAAGCAGATGCTATCATAATTTCAAAATTACCTGTCTAAGTGGTGAGGCATGAGAATTATTCAATGACATTAAAAATTTATGGTGAAAATATGTTTAAAAGAATTATGAGACTTAACTGATTATCTTTTTTTTTTTAATTACGTATGAAAACAATGGAAAAACACCAATGAGACAATAATATTCTCCCTTATGCTAATTATTTCATATAGTTTTCTACATATGCGTTAAACATTGCCACTATAGGCCAACATCTCCAACTTTATATTATATACAAACTCGAGATTTTGTTCACCAACAAAATTTTTATAATTTTTTCTAAATTTGTTTTTTGAGTCGAAATCCACATTAATTAAGGGAAAAGCCATGTCTTTTTAGTTTTTTTTTTTTGCAAAGTTTAGCAGGAAACGTGAAGATAAAGTAAAAAAAAATTGTTAGCATACAATTTAAAATAGCCCTTTACGAATATATTTCAATGCAAATGACTGTGATACACATCTATCCAATATTTCAAATTTCAACCTTTTTATTTATAAAATAACATATTTAAGAAAACGTAAAATGTTGGAGAAAAAAACATATTAACATGGTCCATGCCCTGAAACTTAGTAAATGTGTGCTAGTGTGACGTCATCGCTAAGTCACCACATGAATTTAAACAGCAAAAAGCATATATATATGGTTACCCAAAAAAGCATGGTTCACGCTCCGAAAAAAGCACATAACTTTCTATTAAAAATGAATAGTTAGTTACTGACAATGATGTATATACACACATATCCTTTTTATGGCTAGATGGGTAAATGTGTGAATTGGGTTGGCTACACACAAACAATGATATTAGCTGTTATTAGTTAACCATTTTTGTCGTTGGTCCAACGGCTTTGATATCCCACATAGAGCTGAATTCTCATTCATGTTGGCATGTTGCTGTGACGGTTAGATTTTGTTTCCACCGTTAGCAACTACAACATTTAAACATGTTGATATGAGATAGTGTTCGGTTCCAAAATCACTTAACGAATCACGTTATTCAACTATTTGTAAAGTCTGTATAATTAAGTGAACGCAAAACTCAAAACTTGAAAAACAAGATAAGAAAGCTGAAGTTTTTCATTATTGATTTTTTTCACTTACTCAATTTACAAAGATACGCTCTCTCAATTTATATAAGAACATCGATTTGAATTTGCTGACTCAGTCTAGATTATATAAGAACATAGATAACACTTTAATGACTCAGTCTAGATTTGGTCTAGAATTAGGATCTGAGCTTACGTTGTGTTACAGCTCACATTCTTTTCTTCTTTCTCTGTAGGTGCTCTGGTTTTGTCGTAGAGTGGAGGTGACTGTTGCAGGAGTTTGGGCTCGTTGATGGGCTTCTTTGAACCAGACTTTGAATTGCACTGGCTCATCTCCTTTTGACTTGCTTTTGTAACTTCGTCCTTGATTGCCCCTCTCAAATTAGGTGTTGGCGGAAAGTCTACACCGAGTTTGTATCTGAGAGAGAAGAACGCTTCACATGGTAGAGATTTTGTGAAGATATATGCGATTTGTTGGTGAGCTGGTATGTGTGTAACAATTAGAGAACCAAGAGCAACTCTCTCGCGGACGTAGTGGTGATCCAATTCAAAATGTTTGGTTCTAGAGTGAAAGGCAGGATTTGCTGATAGCATCACAGATGATAAATTATCGCAGTACAGCTCTGGTGTATTTGGAATAGGGACTCCAATTTCCCAAAGCAACGAGCTAAGCTAAGTGATCTCAGAGGCTGTGTCGGACATAGTTTTGTACTCGGCTTCTGTGGAGCTTTTTGAAACAGTTGGCTGCTTTTTAGAGGACCAGGAGATGATGTTATTGCCCAAGAAGGTACAAAATCCACTTGTAGATCGTCTTGTGACCTTGCAACCTGCCCAATCACTATCATTGTAAGCTCGCATTGTACAATTTGTTTCTTTGTTGAAGTTAATTCCCATCGTAACAGTCCCTTTTATATACAACAATATCCTCTTGAGAAGTGTAAAATCAGAGACAGTCGGTGAATGCATCTTTTGACAGACATAATTTACAGCAAATTGTATGTTTGGCCTCATCAAAGTAAGATACTGAAGTTTTCCCGCAAGACTTCTAAAATAAGTTGGGTTTGGGAAAAGCTCATCTTGATCTGCCACTCTATCCAGCTGTAAAGGCAGTGGAGTAGGCATAGAGGAGCAGTCACTCATACCTGAAATTGCGAGAAGATCTTCAGCATACTTATGTTGTGACAGAAACAGCCCCTCTGAATGAAACTGTGCTTGAATGCCAATAAAATAGTGTAACTGGCCTATATCTTTCATACAAAAATGCTTGTTGAGTTCACTTAGAAGCTTAGTTAAGACGGTAGAGCTGCTCCCTGTGATGAGCATGTCATCTACATAAAGAAGAAGGAGTGTAACATCCTTGTCTTTAGTGTAGATAAACAGGGAAGGATCTTTCTTGCTGCAAACAAAGCCAAATTCGAGAAAATACGTACTAAACTTGTCAAACCAGGCTCGAGGAGATTGCTTTAACCCGTATAGTGATTTATACAAGTGACACACATAATTTGGGTATACCTTATCTTCAAAACCAGCTGGTTAAGTCATATAAACCGTTTCAGTGAGATCCCTGTGAAGAAAAGCATTCTTGACATCCATTTGTTTGATGTCCCAATCCATGATTATTGCAACGTGAAGAATTGACCTTACTGTGGTTGTGCGAACCACATGGCTGTATGTTTCCAGATAATCAACTCCTTCTTGTTGATTGAATCCTTTTGCAACGAGTCTGGCTTTGAGCTTGTCAAGGGTTCTGTCACCATTGAGTTTAGTTCTAAGAACCCATTTGCTTCCGAGAACATGCATGTCAGAGGTGTATGGAACAAGTGTCCAAGTGTTTGCTTCTTTGCAATTGTTGTATTCTTCTGTTATGGCACCATTCCAACCAGAATGTTTTAGAGCCGCATGTACTGTTTTAGGTTCTGGATACACAACTTTATGCATAAGAAGTGCATATCTTGGGTTTGGTTTAGTAATGCCCACTTTAGACCTTGTAATCATCTTGTGGCCTGGTAGTGAAGTGAGTGGTTGGAGAGCTCTGGTTACTGGAGCATAGATTGAAGGGATTGCATGTGAGTGGACTGTAGTAACCGGCTGAACAGGAGTGGAAGCCCGAGTTACTGCATGTGACTGAATTACTGGAGAATTCTGTTTGATACTGGAGATTGGTCATTCTGAGGATCATGAATGGCTGCAGAAGACTGAACTCTTGATGTACGTGGAGTAGTTGCTGCAGATGACGACCAAACTGATGCATTAGGTGTCGATTAAACAGATGCAGGTCCATGTAATATTGTGACATTCTGAGATGAAGCACGAGACGAAGGTGCAGATGCGGTGAACTGAGACAAAGCATGAGAGTTTGTCCTAGCAAGTGAAGAAGAGGAATTGTTGCCTATAGGATCAGGATCAAGTCTTGCCGTACACCCATAATTCCTTTCTTCATTGACAGTAGACAGTCATGTTTGATTTCTAACAATGATTTATGCATCAGCATTGGACTGAGTTGTTGCGGTAAGTGGAGGAAAATCCTGATCAGTGAACAATGAACGTGCCTCTGGTAAAGAGTGCAGTGAGAAGTGTGGGATAATGCACGGTTCCACATCATTAGAAGAAGCTGCATGTTGTGGATGAGATGCAGTAGATGGATTCTGAGACGCTGGTTTTTCAGAGAGAAAACTCTGTTGCCACGCAGTGATGAGAGGTGTTGCTGTTGCAGGATGTAAATCTTGATAAGTGGATTCGAAGGGATACACACTTTCATCAAATATTACGTGACGACTGATATAAACTCTTCCCGTTGATGGAAGTAAACATTGATACCCTTTGTATTTTTCATTGTAACCAAGAAAAACACATTTTAATGCTCGAGGATCAAACTTGTTCTGGCCATAATCTCGCAGTGTGGGGTAACAAGCACAACCAAACACCCTCAATGACGTGTAGTTGGGAGTACTGCCATACAATCTTTGATACAAACTGATGTTGTTATCAAGAGCAGTTGTAGGCAGTATATTACTCAGAAAACTTGCAGTGAAGAAGGACTCTACCCAGAATTTCAGAGGTAATTTGCTTTCAAACAACATTGACAAGCCTAATTCGGTTACGTGCATGTGTTTTCTCTCTCCTAACCCATTTTGTTGTGGTGTGTAGGGACAGGAGATGTGTTGTTGAATGCCCGACTGTTGTAAAAGTGTCAGAAATTTGGTACTTGTGAACTCTCCACCTCCATCACACTGAAATGTACCAATTTTGCAATTGAATTTATTTTCGACCAGCTTTTGAAAGACACAGAACGTAGAGTAGAAATCAGATTTGTTCTTGAGTGGATAAAACCAACAAAATCTTGACCAATGATCAATGAAAATTACATAATATCTGAATCCTTGACCAGAAACAATTGGATGCAGGTCCCCACAAATCAGAATGTACTTTTTCAAGAGGTCTAGTTGCAGAAAAACAAGAATCATATAACGGTAATCTACTGCTTTTCCCAAGTTGACATGCTTCACACATCTTGTTGGTACTCTTGCTTATTGAGATTGCTTTGCTTGAAGATAACAATTGCAGAACTTGTTTATTTGGATGTCCAAGTCTCCTATGCCAAACATCATCGCTTGCGGAATGCTGTCTAGAGGAGAAGTGATGACTTGTGTTTTACCGCGCCAATTAACCTAATGCGCACACTACCGCAATCATAACGGTATGTCGATGTAGCACTTTAGGATCGATCCCACAGAGAATAAAGATTACACACTAAAGATACGAGAAACAAACTAAGCTAGAGCAAAAACGGTGTTATGTTTTATACAAGAAAAGAAAGAAGAAAGAAATCAAAATGCAAGAAAGAAAATAAACGAAAGAAAACAAAACACAAAGAGAAAACGTTGGATCATGGCTTAAACTATCGAAGAGATGATTAACAATTAAACGATGAATCATTCGGAAGCATTAATCACTATCTTAGAACATGGAACACAAACATAAGACTAATCCACTCTCGTGGTATCAATCTCTTCATCGATTACCCGATTATCATAAACTCTCGTTTGCAATCAAAGATAGTCGATGAACATTAATCACAAGTCCATTTAGTTCACTAAACACATCAAACTACAATTGCCAATTGTGTATGATACGTAAAGCTCACAAAAGATTCGATTCGAGCAATTCATCTTACTCCTCTCGGGTGTGAAATGCCTAAATTCAAGACTCGAAAGAACAAACCTAATCTAGCACTAACACCGTTTACTCGAATATATCCATAAAGCATGGGACGAGACCAAAAATCCTAGGGTGTAACTCTAGCTCGGTTTGTCACGTCAAACTAGAAATACCTAATCTAGGTGCAATACTAAACTTTGGTTTATCATGTCAAATCTAACATTAAGAATCAACTTAAGAACCTAAGTTAAAGAATTAACAAAGATCATCATAAATCACCATCATCTAACCATCAAGACATATTACTAGTGATGCATAAACATTCAATGCAAATTCATTATTTAGCAAGGAACACACAAATAGCTTAACTCACTCTCGTGATGCTTAACCTTTTATTGATAATTCGAATTAGCTAATCTCTCAATTGCAACCAAATTATCAACAAGTATAAAACGTAAGTCCTTTTTAAGCCAACAATTCACCTTAATCACGATGGCTATCAGTTAAGAATGAAAAACACGTTTAGAAATCTTCTAGACAATCTACCAAACCTCTCTCGAGTGTAAATCGGCCATGATCTAGAAGTTGAGTAGCTAATTCAACTCTAGCATTAAGATCACTTCTAAACATGTGAACAAATGATTATCTAAGCCTAAACATCAACAAGCAATAATCAAACCATCCGAATCAAGCCTAATCATGATCCAACAAAAAGCTACTATTCACAAGAACACCAAGAACAATCAAAAGACATAATATACAAAAGGGATGAAGAAATCTTCTCTTTGATGGCATGAACATGAAGATCCATCAAGAACACCAAGTAGTGTTCTTGAGCTTTCCCAAGTTTAAGAAGAAGAAACTTCAAGAAGAAGAAAGGAGAAATCAAAGTATATATATGAAGAATCCTAGATTATACATGAAGAATCAACCCAAGAATCTCTAGAGAGAGATCTTGGGTTGAACACACATAAAGAATTGAAGAAAACCTCTCTAATAATAATAATCATCCATACATCTGGTTCAAAACCAGTTATTAAAGAGTCTTGGTTGACCAAAGTCATCAAAAGTTTTGTGAAATAGTTAAAAACACGTTTTTACACGGTTTTTGGAGGTTGGTTTTCGGTTTGATACGTCTTCACTAAATCGGCCATAACTCTTGAAACACATGTCTGAATGACTCGAAACCACCTCCATTGGAAAGCTAACTCAAATATCTACAACTTTCATGCAGACTTCTGAAGCTAAATCCAAATTAAAACCGTTCTTCTGAGTCGATCTTTAAAGTACTTCGGATGGTTTCGGTTGCGAGTCTGGATCGGTCGATCCAGAGGGGATCGATCGATCCCAAAAAATAATGAGATCGATCGATCTGGCATTGTAGGTCGGTCTGGGAAATGTTCTATGTTTGGGATCGATCGATCCAACTTTGTGGATCGATCGATCTGGTCTCCTTCCTCCTCTTGCTTCTTTTGCTCGCCAGACTGGACTGTCATCACAAAAATCGTCATAACTTTTGATCTCACCGTTGGAATGGCCTCAAAAAACTTCCAAATGAAAGCTAATTCATTGATATATCTTTTTTAAAAATATGAGCTCCATCCATCGGTGGGAAGTCGTTCATCCAATGCCAAACTTATGACGTCTCAAACTGATCTTGCATCTCTGTATTCCGCAATGACCTTTTTTATGGCTATTTTCACTCCTCCAACTCCTCTGACTCCAAAAACACTTGAAAATGGCTCAAACAAGCCAAAAATAATGCAAAGACAACTTAGGACATCTAAAATGCAATGCAATGCAAATGAGACTCAAATGCATGAAAATATCCCAAAACTATACAATGTGAGATTAAAACCTATGAAAATAAAGCCCTAAAAACAAGTCAAATATGGTGTTATCAAGAAGGAAGCTTGAACCGGTGAATTCTTCAAACGATAAAGACCATCATGGTTTCTTCCCAAGGTGAGCAACTTCTTTGTTTTCTTGTCCTTTACCAGTACCCCATCACAGTCAAATTCAAACGAACATGGATAATCCTTGGTGATTTTTGAAACAGATAACAAAGACTTAGCAATGTTGGGGCAAACAAGAACGTCTTTTAAAGGAAGTGTACCTGAAGTGGAAGGCAAAGTAGTTGATCATGTGTGTGTGATAGGCAGGAAGTCACCGCTACTAACCATCATTGCATCTGATCCATAATACGGCTGAGAATGTTTCAAGTTATGTTGAGAACTAGTGATGTGAGTTGAGGCACCGGTATCTGGATACCATTCAAGTCCATAGTGCTTAGTTACATCTGTGATTTTCATTGCAGCCAAAGCAGTGGGGATATCTTCATACTGATAAGCATTATTGAATCTATGCCAACACTTTAGAGCTTGATGTCCTGTTTTTCCACAAAACTGACAAATGATTTTGTTTGTGCTGTCGTAGGACACCTCAGAGCTAGATGAAGAAGAGGAGCCAGAGGAAGGTGATATATGTTGGTGAAAGCCTCGTCCTCGTGTTGCAAAAGAGCCTCTGCCTCGGTTTGCACCAAACCTTCCATTAAAGTGACCTCTGCTTCGATTGTTGTTGTAGTAGAAACCATCCGATCTCACGGTATTGAAGGCCAAGTGAGGGGTGACTGAAGACTCAACAAGATATCCCTGGATCCTATCGTCATAACCAGTAAGTTTTGGAACTATATCTTCAAAAGTAGGAGTAGGATACATATCCATAGAAGCCTCAATGGTTGTTTTGATAGGCTCATACTCACGGCCTTATCCATGTAAAGTAGCAAAAACTTTCATCTTTTCACTTACAGGATTACCAACGGAGGTGAGCTGATCGCAAACCATCTTCACTTCCTTGAGATAATTAGCCATAGATTGTCTCCTTTGGTGATTGTTTGAAGCTTTCTCTGAAGCTCGTAGAGACGTGAGGAAGAGACTCTGTTGAAATGATTTGCTAGTGAGAACCAGACATCCTGAGAGGTAGTTGCTCCGACCACCACACTGAGAATATCCTCTGACAAGGAACCAAGTATCATTGACTTGACGATTTGATCAGATCTGAACCAGGTCATGTGCTCTGGATTCGTAGCTTCAACGACGTGACCATTGATTTGTGGAACAGAGATTGTAGATGACGGCTGAGAGACTGCTTCAGAGATGAAACCGAAAAGCCCTTGACCGGAGAGAAATGTCTCAAACTGAGATTTCCATAAAATGTAGTTTCTTTTGGTAAGTTTTACCGTAACACAGTTTGTAAAACTCAAAAACGGTGTAAGATAAGGCTCCATGGATCTGTCCATAAGCTCTGATACCATGAACGCAAAACTCAAAACTTGAAGAACAAGATAAGAAAGTTTAAGTTTTTCATTATTAATTTTTTTCACTTACTCCATTTACAAAGATACGCTCTCTCAATTTATATAAGAACATCGATTTGAATTTGCTGACTCAGTCTATATTATATAAGAACATAGATAACACTTTAATGACTCAGTCTAGATTTGGTCTAGAATTAGGATATGAGCTTATGTTGTGTTACATCTCACATTCTTTTCTTCTTTCTCTGCAGGTGCTCTGGTTTTGTCGCATAGTGGAGGTGACTATTGCAGGAGTTTAGGCTCGTTGATGGGCTTCTTTGAACCAGACTTTGAATTGCACTGGCCATCTCTTTTTGACTTGCTTTTGTAACTTCGTCCTTGATATTAAGCATGGACTATTAGACAAAATATGAGATCTTTTACCACTAAAGAGCATAAAAATAAAACATGACGTACTTCTATGTATTTTTTCCTCGTCCTTATTGCGTCTTCATTGTCTCATGAAGTGGCCATGTTTGTACCAAAAGAGAGAAGATCGATTTTGAAACTTCTATCGTCTCAGGCATCGTCCGTGCTATTAACGACTTTTCTCAAGTAGTCTTTTTTTTCCTTAATTCTGTTGTATTCACTTCTTTTGTCTCCGAAAGGGATATCATTTGAGAATACAAAAGTTTCAAATTTTCTAAAAAGAAGAAAAGAATATAATGATTACAAAAGAGCAAAAGATTGCAAAATATTTAATACAAAATAAGATTTAATGCTCGATGGAGGGTGTTGTGAACTGAACGAATTCGAACAAAGTCATGAGATAGGTGCTTTGATTTGCCGTAGCCTCTATTGGAGTGGTGCTTAGTACTTGGCGATCAAGAGAGGAAAGCTTCAATCTGATTGTTTGTAGTGTTTGCTTGATTAGTATAGATGCCAGTCGAGTATTGTGAAGATGTAGGCGTGAATTCCTTTCTCGCCATATCTCATAAACCAATGCCTGAAAAATCAACTTGCAAATGACCTTGAGTTTCTTTGATCTTGATGAATTGTTGACCCATGCTGCAATGCCATTGAAATCTAATGGAGGATGTAATGATTGGTGCCTGAAAAAGAATGACCAAGCTTCTTCCGAATAAGAGTAGCTGAAGAATAAATGTTTCCTTGATTCATCTGCAGAACTAAAAAGAAGACAATTTGCTGGATAAATCGTCTACAAAGTAGATATCCTCATCTCATCAATTTATCGCATGACTACTAGGGATAAATTGCTGAGATGGGGCTTGAATGTTCCAGCAAATTCTCAAGTAGTCTTATATTTACTTTAGAGTGTAATTTGATTGGTGTGTGATGATTAATTGACCATTAGTGTAAGTATAGGAAAATAGGTATATTTTCCGTTGTGAAATCTAATGGCAAAATAACTAAATAGTACTTCCCTCTATCCGCAATGTTAAATATCTTTTACATTTTTTTATCATCAACATATATTATACAAATTTGAATTCAAATAGTGATACAACGAAAGTAATAATACACAATTATGTTGTTTAAAGTCGATTGTTTTTCTTGAAAACGATAACAGTTAGGGGTATACTATTATACTTTGATAACAAGATTAACGAATAACTCAATGACACTTTCCAATTTCCATCGGCAAAAAAACTAATGAACAACCTTACAAAGACAATTTTATGGCAACAAAAAAATAGGTAAAAAGGTTGGCCCGACAAAAGGAGAATACAGAATTTTGGGCCTGAAACTTAATTTCCTTTTTTTATAGATATATTTGTAGAGGTTATCACTTAATTCAACTTTACTTTAGCACTTAATTTTTTATTTTTTTTATCTTTTACCGTATTTCTCTTTCTGTTTTATTGTCAACCGTCCACAAACGTACACTAAATTGTCATGAATAATAACAAAGTGATAAAAACTATAAACAGTAATTTAAATGTTAAAAATTATAAAAAAATTAGAAAGTGTTAATTCTTGCAAAACACCATTTTTTATATATAAAATGGTATTTTTTCTTGTCTTCTTTATGGAAAGAAAAAAAGTGCTTATGTTATATATATATGGTTTATGTTTCTAGGGTTGATCACTACCAAGCCGCCATGAAAGATTCACAATCGTCTAACTCACGTAACCTAGATCACGCCGGAAACTCCACAACAACCCTTCCTCTTAAACTCACCTTCGAGATACTCTCGAGACTTCCGGCGAAATCCCTCAGCCGATTCCAATCCGTGTCGAAGCTGTGGCGCTCTATCATCCATAGTAAAGATTTCATCGACGCGTTTCTAACTCGGTCTCTCACCGGTTAGAATCATCTAAGCCTTTCTCTGTTTTCTATTGCGATGTAATCCAAGAGAGTTTCAGAAGTGCGCAAGTCAAAGGAATCGGCGATTATGAGTTTAGACGTATCCATGGAATTGGTAAGCATGATCGTGATATGTTGTGTTTTCCAGGTTACATTGAGAATATCATGTTCTTCTGAACAAAACTCTTCATAGTTCACTATTAGGGTTCACTATTTGTTTATTTCTGCATGGTTTTTACCTTCCTACAGTATGTTCTTATCTTTTTGAAGATTTCGCTTTGGTTCTCGTCTATCTTTTTTTCTAATTCTTTTTAGTTTTTTGAATAAAACAATGGGTGGAAGAAGAGAAAAAATACTTCCCTTATATCAGATTTAAAAAGAACAAATGGAAAGTGTAGCGTGTGCGTTTGCTTCGAGGACAAATTTCATAGCCAGAGTTGTGAACTCCATTTCAATAATTACTTAAAGGGATTTAACATCATTTCAATAATTACTTATCAATCACTTTAGACGAGATAACCTCTATTTCCTCTTTGGAGCGTCGGATGGCACAAACCAACCATCTATTTTTTTTTTGCTAAAGTGCAAACCAACCATCTATGCTAAATTGACGACTCATGGGTAGAAAATGATATAACTACTTAATTGGATTTAGGTTGTTGAGGATAACCACGGTCTCAGATGTATAGGATTGAAGGGTAGTATAAGATTTTTTCGCATTTTCATGCTGGATTCGACAGATTTTTACAGATAATGTCATGCCTTGAAAAAAAACAAATCCTATCGATGACTTTTGAAACTGATTGTTTGGATTTAGGGAAGGTGATCGAGAAACAAACAAATATGCCAAGTTTTTTTATCAGAGTTAGATATTTTTAATACATGTAGTGCTAATTTCTCTTCCTTTAAGTTAGTTGCTGTCTCTCGACGTCTAAATGTATTTGCCAATTTTCTTGCAAAAAAGTAAGAGCACTATGTTCTTTATTTTTTCACGTAAGTCATTCGGTGTTAGAATGGTTAAGTCCCAAACATAATTCGCACTGGTTTAGATTAATATATGAAATTTTTGCTATATAAAAAAAAACGTTTTATATTTAGCGTTTGTATAGATCTTCCAAGATTAATAAAAGAACATTTCAAATTTTCAACATTAACAATTTACAAATAATATAACTGTAACGAACACATGCATTTACGTTCCTTTTGGAACACATGTAAATGTACGTAATGTAGCAAAAGGTTTGTTGGAAAATCTAAGGAAGTACATGGATATGGAAACTTTTGTTTGGCCATTTGTACACATACAGACATACATTGATACATATTACTTACACAAAAGAGGAAATGAGTGTGTAACTGTATCTGCGTGAAACATGTTCATCAAACACATGTACCTTAAATAATGTAAACAGTAGATCTATCAATTGTACATATATGGATATGTACCCATCGATGGGTCATTAGCTCTGAAGTTGATTAGTCGGTCCAAAAATACACTTGATCATCATGAAACTCATATATACATAATTACATATATATATATATGTGTGTGTGTGTGTGTGTGTGTGTGTGTGTGAAATTATTTAAAGGTTTATTCGTGCATGCAAGTGTCCATCAAAGCAGTACGATATGAATAATTATGAAGGGTTCTTTTGGCACTTTACTAAATGTAATAATGAAAACAACATTGGCAAGTCAACTCGTGATGATAAATTTTTGGTTAATGAGATTTCACAAAAATGGGTTTTTGTTTTCTTTGGTTTTTGTTTTGTTGTCACTTTATAATCAGACAGTTATATATTGTTCACTGGCCCGACCAATGCAGTCTCCGCTTGTTACATGTTATCCTCCTTTTATCCGTGTAAATATCACCACCGCTTGGGAACTTTTTCTTTTCCTTTTATTTTTGAAAGTCATGATGAATACTAAATAGTTGATATGCATAATAGATGCAAATATATTTTGACGAATGATCAAATCAAGCAACCAAAGCTATCAGCAGTTAATTTCAGCTCTCTTCTTTTTTTTTAAACTCAGCACAAAGTTCTGGATTTTGATTTTTTTGCATTTTTCGTGATAAATACCAAAAATCGGTTCAAATTTGTTTTTTTTTCCTGGACTGGTTGTCTACTAACAAATTTGATTCATTTTGATAACTCTACGACTGTTCCTCTACAAAAGAAAAAATGGAAGACATTCATGTACCATATCTTGTTTGTTAATATCTGAATCACGTTGACCAAAATAAAATAAAAAATATATCTAAATCACATGTTTAATATTGTAGATTACATATATGAAATACGTATCCGTAGATAAAATTAAAAGAATATTATATGTATTTGAAAATATAATTTTAGGGCAGATAAAAGATAGTAAGATCCTCAGAAATAGTCGATAGGGAGGTTTACCAAAACAAAAAACAAAAATCAAGAGCGGCCACATGAGTTTTTTTTTTTTTGAACAGTGATTTTATTAATGTAATTTTATTAAAACGAAGCGCGAATAATAAATTGAATAATTGGATATCTAAAATTTTCAAACACGCACAATGAATATGCATGCATGTCAATCATGTTGACTTCTCACACCCATAGCTTTTGAGACAAATGAAATATAAATTAATATTCCTTTATATAATTCAGCAATAATAAATAATAATTGATAGGGTGGGTCCAAATCCAAGTCTCTTATTAAAAGGGCACAAAATTCAACCACTCCTCCATAAACTCAAAAAGTCTATTTTAAAAAAAGCAATTAAGAGATAACACTTTCTCTCTTTTTCTTTTCTTCTAATCTTCAACACACTCACGATCGAGAGAAAATGGGAAGAGCTCCATGTTGCGACAAGACAAAGGTGAAGAGAGGGCCTTGGTCTCCTGAGGAAGACTCTAAGCTTAGAGATTACATTGAGAAGTATGGTAATGGTGGAAATTGGATCTCTCTTCCTCTCAAAGCCGGTAAGTATATATATTCTTAATTAAACTCAATTTCTGATTCTACTTGACCTTTTTTGAACTTCAAAGCCCAAACAAGAGCTTGTGCCATTCTTTGTTGTTGTTGTTTAAGGTTTGAGGAGATGTGGGAAGAGTTGTAGATTGAGGTGGCTCAACTATTTGAGACCAAACATAAAACATGGTGACTTTTCTGAGGAAGAAGACAGGATCATTTTCAGCCTATTCGCTGCCATTGGAAGCAGGTTCCCTAATAAATTCTCTCATAAATTATCTTTTCACTATAAGAAATTTATTAGGCTCCACGCTAAAAATATATATAATTGGTTACAATTTGTTGTCCACTTGCTTATGAATTAGGTCCCTTGAATAGTTATCTATACTGATATACGTTAAAAAGAGTTATTATTTCCCTCTCCATGATTAATTTATTCTTTTTAAAATTTATTTCCTCCTAAATCTATGTATTATTTGGAACTAATGATCAAAATAACTCTTAAGCCTGGACATTTTTTAGAACGAGCTTAATAATTGTAGTCAAAACTACGAGCAACATTTATTCATCTAGATTTGCAACTTTTTCTTCCGACATTAATTAACTACTAATAGACATATATATATTGAAACTTGTAGGTGGTCAATAATAGCAGCTCATCTACCGGGAAGAACAGACAACGACATCAAAAACTATTG
The DNA here is from genome assembly GCA_002933915.1 of Eutrema heterophyllum. Lineage (NCBI taxonomy): Eukaryota > Viridiplantae > Streptophyta > Magnoliopsida > Brassicales > Brassicaceae > Eutrema > Eutrema heterophyllum. The sequence goes on along the minus strand of PKMM01044683.1, from coordinate 853,250 downwards.
GAACACAAAGCTAAGGAAGAAACTTATGTCTTCTTCTTCCTCCTCTCATTCATCATCAGCCATGGCTTCTCCTTTTTTAAACCCTAATTCTCAGGATGTGAAAAGACCATTAACCCCATCAACAACAATCCCACCTTCCTATAATCCGTATGTTGAAAATCCTAATCAGAACCCAACAAAATCTCTCATCTCCAACATCAATGGCTTTGAAGATGATCAACAGATCTTTCCCTTTATTAACCCTAATTATCCTCAAGATCTCTCTCTCTCGGACAGCAACAACAACAACATTTCAAGCACAAGTGGTTTCTTGCTCAACCACAATATGTGTGATCACTACAACACCCACGCCAGTTTCTCCTCAGACGTCAATGGAAAGAGATCAGAGATAACGCTGAAGCAAGAAGAGATCATGATGATGATGATGATAGACCACCACATTGACCAGAGGACAAAAGGGTACAATGGGGATTTCACACAAGGGTATTACAATAACTACAATGGGCATGTGGATTTGAAGCAAATGATTAGTGGAACAGGCACTAATTCTTACATAAACATGGGTGGTTCAGGTTCAGGCTCAGCTTCATCTTCTAGTTCCATAAGCAACCTAGCTGAGAACAAAAGCAGTAGTAGCCTCCTACAACCCAAGTGCTTGCCCTATTTCTACTCCTAGTTCTTCTAGACTCTCTTGTCTTCTTATATAAATATATCTTGGACTGGCTGTTAAAATCAAAGATTTGATGGGGTATGGGAGGAGAGAGGGAGAGAGACAATATGATCAGTTTTTATGGGATTTTGTGTTTTTGTTTATTATTCCATGATCTTGAAGAGATTTCTAGTTAAGAACAGACAATGGGAGCGAGATTTGATTTGATGAAACCCAAAAGGATGTATTTATGGTTGAAGAGTAGATCTTCTATTTTGTCGTGAAGAGTAAGATCATATCAGCTTTTAGTAAGAACGTATGTATAATCTATATGTAGCACTTAACATTTTTAAAATTAGATGAGACTTACTATTTTAAGTATAGGCTATAAATAGTATAGAATATGTTAAAAGATACAAACTTTTGCAAAACGAAGTGTCCGATAAATTAATAAGTGGTAACGAATGATGATATTTGTATTTTGTATATGATGAAAACTGTAGGCCGGGGTATAAAAAAACAGTGACCAGTTGTAATTTGTAGTGCTGGACAAATAATTTCACTAATATATATATATCCAAAAATATAAATTTGAATTCTTAAACAAATTAAAAAAAATTGGATGGAGTTACTAATTCATAATCTGTTCATGGGGATATTGTTGTTCTAGTTGTAAATATCTCCAATTTCTATTGTTGTTTTAGTTGTACCACTCAAAATTTAAGTCAAAGGAAAGGCCCCTTATTTCTTCTTAAGAATTTCTGTTTTGTTTTTTCCAATTTCTCAAGAGTTCAACTCCACGAGATAAATTTTGATATGGGGAGTATGAGACCCCACTTGTAAGAAATAATATTTTCACTAGACTATCTGTTCATTATAAAGAGTACATACAATATATATAGGCCTATAGAAATATTGATATATCTATTGTTTGTAGTCTTTTTTCCTACATTATGTATGATTTATGTACATAATATATAGTAGCAGTGTTTTTGGATCGTCTAAAAAATTAGGGATAGAACTAGCACTTAGCCCGCTTCATTTTTTCAACATCTATTAGCAAAAAGTTGTTTTTAAAAACTAAATAGAAAAATATTCGTTACCTGAGAAAAAAACTATACTAGACCAATAGATCCACAAACAAAAAGAACTTTGTTTTTTCTTGCCGATCATACAAATATTTCCGGTTTAAATTTTTGATTCTAATTGAAATATCTACAATTATCATTCTTTTTCATTTAATTTTTGATAGAATGTTTTAGAATTTTATTATAGTAATAAATTTTATAAAATAGAAAACTATTCTTTTGTTTCTTCGTTTATCCATAGTAAAAAATAATAATATGGTAGTTAAGTATTATAAATTATTTTTTAAATTGAGAGATCTTATTATTGGTAGTATATGAGTTACATAGTACAGAGAGAGAGGATAGGATTGTGTATTAAAGTCATCACCTTTGGTCACTGACTCAAGCGGCCAGGAGAAATTGATTGATGGAAATTACACACTATTCATCTGTTCACAATGACATATATACCCCTGCCAGATGGTTTTGGTTTTATCTCTTCCTTCGAACATAAATTATTTTCTTTCTTTTCTATAGAAATTATAAAAAGGAAAAAGAAAAGTATAGGGACAGAAATGTAACACGCCGGCGTAATAGAAACGTTACCGAGTAGTAATAGTAGACTAGTATTACTATTTTACTGAAGGTGATAACTATAAGTAATCTTTACTCTCATTCATCTTCAATATTCAATATTGTTTCAGTTACAATCTAATGATCTTTCTGTTTTCCATTTAAGTTTTTTTATTGGACTACATTGTTCAATTAATTTTTTTTGGGTTTTTTTTTTATTACAGTAAAACCAGCCACTAAACCCAAAATTGGGCATGGTTAAGAAGATTTAAACCGACACTAGACCCAAACCGAACCGAAAGGGAAACCGGAACACCGAAACTCTAATAGTCGCGGATGAAGAAAAACCGCCGCCAAAAGGGAGCCGCCACCGCTAGAGGTCGACCGATCAGAAGACCACTGCCTCCGCTCAAACCCAACCGATCAGAAAACCACTGCCGGGAAAACGCTGCAAATCAGAAAACCTTTGCCGCGAAGAATTTTAGCCATCAAACTAGTTTTTTTAGCAATTCAGCTGATTTTCTCATGGTTTTAATGGGAACCGCCAATCCATATATACCTGGAATAATTTAAGTCTTAAGAAATCTCATTATATATATGTTACGTTTGTTAGTGGTAGCTTTTTTAATCGGAAAGAAAGAAGCCCGGTTGTCAATTACCGTGAGCGTCAGAATTTTTTTGGCCATTTCCACTGTTCTAACAATAATATATATAACGGCCCATTAGATAATTACACTAAAAACTATCTTTATGTGGGCTTATTCAGGCCTTGTAGGAATCATGAAATGAAGAAACCCCAAGTTAGTTGGTTTGATTGAAGTATTTTAACAAAGCAAGCATTTGAGCTTAAAATACTTACAAATGTTTCAAAGAGCATAATAACGTGATATAAAACTTAAAAGGGCAATTGACCAAAATAGCACAATTTTAAACTTATGTTTCAAATTTATCATTACTAGTTGAAAATGACAATAATAACACAAATTTTGACAATAATAGCACATATTTAATATTAAAATTACCTAAAATCTTTTTCTAATGGGGAAAAACTAAACCCTAAATTGAAATAGTGAACCCAAACATAATGTTTAATTTTATTTTAAATTTATTATAGGTAAACAAATATTTTTACATAATTATTTGTGCTATTTTTGGAATTTTAAATTTAGGATGCTAGTTTTGGAACAAAAAATAAATTTTGTGCTATTTTAGGGTATTTCTCTAACTCGAAAGTTCATTTCTTATAGAGTATTACAAGACGTTATGTTAGTTTTAGAAAACATTTTAACCACAAAAAAAAATGTATAGAGCAATCCTGAGTGTGAGTTATTCAATTCTACTGTTACTTTCTCACGATCGTCAAAGGAGACAACTCATAATTTCACGATCTTATTCACAATGAAGCTTAGCTTATAACCAGCGTATGCATAGTTTGACTGAAAATATATAAAATACATACTCCAGGCAAGGGAAGAGAATATGCGCTGACTGAAAATTTAGCTTCCATGGCGAGCCAAGATTTTTACAACTTTTTTTATCTATCGTTGTAAACCTGATATTAACAATAGCAATAACCTTGTATCATGTTAATGACTAATGAAAACTGATGTTAAAAAGAAAAGAAATTTTATCTAAGCAATGTATACTTAGGGCATGTAGCTTATCTAGTGAAAGGGGTTCTTTTTCGAAGATATTGAGTATTTCTTACCAAGTTTGAGTTTTCGTTAATAAAGATTAAATAATTACTTATGTTTTCATAGGGATTGTTAAAGACTGGTCTCAAATTTCAAACCAGTAGAAACTATGGGTTGAAATTCGACATTTTCTAATTGTATAGAACGAAAAAAATGAACAAAATAGAATATATGAAACAAATCACAATTAGCTATGTAATAAAAAAATACTAAAATCATGATTATTTAGAATGTTGACAAATAACAATTACTTCTTTAAATATTTAAACATCATATTTTCAACAAATTCATTTATAGATTATATTTATAAAAAATAAAATAAAACAAATATACAACTTTTGAGTTAGGCTATTCTTGGGATACAAAGGAGTGGTTTTTCAAAGTGATTGTAATATTCTCTGTTCCCATCTGATGGAAAAACAAATGTCTTCACCACAGTTGAATAGGATGATCACATGCTTAATTGACGTTGGTGATATTAAGAGGCTAGCTATGCCTTGTAATCAATTTTTCTTTCGGTATATTTTAAGAGAAGCCAATGTTCAAGCGGATAGTCTCGCAAGGGATGCAGGGGTAGGATCTAAGCCATATGTTAACTCTTACTTTCCTACTATGTAAGCTATCTCATAATCAATATTCTTGGGAGATGTTGTCGCAAACAGAAGAAAGAAAAAATAATTAGGCTATTCTTTGCCCAAAGCAAGAAAAAAAAAGAGGCTATTCAGGTTTATCACACCATTGAACAAAAGCACCTATGGTTGGGCTCTATAAGGCCCATAATATTGGTTTCGTAATTTTGATCATGTCCACTGTATGAACTTTATGTCAATAATAATCCGTTTCCTCTCAAATACCGAAAAACCAAAAATAGCTAGGGATATTGAAAAAAAATTGGAAAATTTTCAAAAATTACAACCTGTAATCAATTTCGAAAAAAGAAAATTATCGTTTTTCTTATATTTTCCTAAACTGAGATACTTCAATTCACTTTTATAAAAAAATAATAAGGAAGCTTCACTCCAATTATTGTGCAATAGACAGTTGTACATATAACTAATAGTCGACGTGGAAAAAAAAAATACTCCACGTCATATACAACATATACGCCGAAATTACCAAGCAAAGAACGAACGTACATAGGCATTTAACAGAAATCATAACAATAACAAACAAAAAACGAAAAAAGGAATACGAAGAGCCAAAAAAAAAAAAAAACGTATGTGGAACATAACATCATAGACATACACATACACCATGCATCATCATGATGATCGAGCATTTATCACACCATTCATTCATCATCATCATTATCGACTCACTCATAACCGACTATAAATACAAACGAAAGGTCTCTACTTTCTCTCCCTCCTCCGACTCTGTCTCCACCCACTTCCTTCTCCCACTACTTTCCCTCACTAACCGAGTCACCATGGCCAAGGTACTGAGTCAAACCGCTCCCCTTCTTCTCTCGTTTTTTTTTTTCTTTTATCGGATTTTTCTCTCATTCTTTTTGTTTCTTTTTCCTCTGCATATTTAATGGGTTTTATCTGCTCTCTCGGTTTTGTTTCTGAGCAGAAGAAGAATAACAATAACAACAACAGCGAGAATAAAGGAGATGATGGTGGCAAGAAAAACAACGATTCCGCCGCCGATAAGAAAACGGCGACTGTCACCGTCGTTTTGAAGGTCGATATGCATTGCGAAGGCTGCGCTTCCAGAATCGTTAAAAGCGTTCGTGCTTTCCAAGGTTTGATTTTTTAAAAATTTCTGTAAACAGATTTTAGATTCCTCTGTGCGTATGAACAAATCGAACGTTATAGTCCTTTTTTCCCGGAATCTGTACTGGATTTTTCTGGGTCGTTTTCGAAAACCCCTAATTTGTTGGTTTATTGTTTACTGAAAATAACAATAATGTTTCTCAGGCGTTGAGACGGTAAAATCGGAGTCGGCGTCTGGGAAATTAACGGTGACCGGAGCAGTAGATCCGGCTAAACTCCGGGATAGACTTGAAGAGAAGACAAAGAAGAAAGTCGAGCTGATTTCTCCTCAGCCCAAAAAGGAGAAAGAGAAAGAAAAAGAGAACAACAAGGACAAAAGCAAAAGCGATGAAGACAAAAACAAAGATAATAAATCGGAGGAGAAGAAGACAGACAACGAGAAAAAACCCAAAGAGGTAAACTTAAATTGTTTTATCTGTTCGTACTACAATACCAAGAGTCTGATTCTGAGTGTTTGTTACGTTTTTGTATTAGTATATAATGAGGATGTTTTTTGATTCTGATTACAGCTAATTAAATTTAATAACTGTTTGATTTTGATTTTTTTAAAAAATTCAGGCTCCGGTAACAACGGCGGTATTGAAGCTGAACTTCCATTGTCAAGGTTGTATTGGGAAAATCCAAAAGACTGTCACTAAAACCAAAGGTTAGCGACAAACAGGAGTATTTTAATCGCGTTTTTTTTTTAAAACGCCGTTTTGGTTAAACGCTCATACTGTTTCTGTTTTGGGAATCGCAGGTGTAAACGGGATAACAATGGACAAAGAGAAGCAATTGGTGACGGTTAAAGGAACAATGGATGTGAAAAAGCTCGTCAAGAGTTTGACGGAGAAGCTGAAACGTCCGGTGGAGATTGTGCCGCCGGCGAAAAAAGATAAAGAGAATGAATCTGGCGATAAGAAGAAAGGAGACGGCGGAGGAAAGGATAATAAAGGCGGCGGAGACGGCGGACGAAAGGATAATAAAGGCGGCGAGGGTGTGAATATGATGGAGTACGTGGCGGCTCAGCCTGCTTACGGGTTCGGGTATTATCCGGGTGGGCCATATGGATATCCGGTTCAAACCCACGCGCCTCAGATATTCAGCGATGAGAATCCGAATGCCTGCGTCGTTATGTGAAGAGGCTGCGGAAAATTGGAGTGGTGGTGGTAGAGATGTAAATATGCTATAATCTTTGGGGTATTTTCGGGAAAGACGACTTTTTGCCTTTTCTTTAATGTTGGTTTTTCTGGTACAATTTCAGTTTTGAAATTCTCTTTTCTTTATATGGGCATTTTAAATTCTTAAGTTAAACATGCAAATATGTTCTACGATGAAGAATGGAAAAAGATATTTAGTATTTTTTTTTTCGAGGTTAATTTCAGCTTGGAACAATATAAAAAGTCTAGTTTCAATTGATTGTACTTGCTTTTATTTAATCAAACCAATCTGCTGTATTTTATTCCAAAAAAAAGGATTGTTGTCATTTAAGCTAAAAGATAAACCTAAAAATGACAGCAAACAATAATAATCTTGAATGTTATTGATGTATCTAATTGTATGAGTTTGATTTTAAAAGACTAAAACTATGTTCAACTAATAATGGAATACATGAATAATGACGAAAATGTAATTAAGAAATACGTCAACTTTATGGAGACGAGATTGGCAGCAGTAAATAAAACTTTACCCATAAATGGATTAGTTGTAAGAAATAACTACTAAGCAATAAACCATAAACGATAATTTACTAACTACTAACTCGATATAAAAAGGTTTCAACTCCATGCATGGCATTAGCATTCAAAATATAAAGGTTTAGCAGTTGGGTTAAATTCAAAAGGTGACATGTTGACCAAAACTAATAAACTGTTAAATTTCGATTAAAAATAATGAAGTCGCAGGGCCTTATATAATTGATTTTGTAATACTATAAATTTAGGACCCTCGGTCCCCTTCAAGTGAAAGTTGAAATTCGGGAATAAAATCTCAACAAATTCGCCCAATATACCGAACTAAGCTATCAACGATTGTATTACATTGTATATTTAAGTACGTTACTTTATAATATAAGCAATTATTTAGAAGAAAGCGTCACAATTAGCCAACAATTCTTTGTTGTTTCAGTGCTAATCACCATTCACCAATTTAACTTAGACAATTTACTATAAATAACCAAGCGTTTAATTTACAACATGCAAGAGTTGTGTCTTGTTGTGTGTCTACTCTCTACACAGATTTTTTTGGCCTACAAGAGTTACCAAAAAGAAAAATAATGACAATAAATTATTAAAATTAAAAGAGCAGTGGTGAATGTCCATAAATACTGAGTCAAAAGTACATAGTAAATGCATAATTATATAACTACCATTCTCTTTCTTTTTCCATCGTAATAAATTAGCTTACGTAGTTTCGTCTTTCCCACCACTCACTTGCTTGGTAATCTCTTTCGTCTCGATTAAACATTTTTGTGGTTTAACATAACACATTAATGCCGTCCAAAAAAAACAAAACAACAATAACACATTAATATGTGTATACAACTTTACCACATATTACATGGAAAATATAAAATAACCAATGTGCCCTCTATTTTTTCAGGTCAACTTTGAGTTTGAGTTCATATATAATGTCGCAGCTCGAATTATAATCATTTTTCAAGATATATTTTTTCAAGTTGGGGATAAAATCAGGGCTTGAAGAAATGTTGTGTCGGTAGGTGTCTCTGCTAAAATTCTGAGCCAGTTGGATGGGAATGCTCTTGTCCTCTGCTTCATGCCCTCTCGCGTCTTGTAAGTTGTAACTGTTGGTTTATATTATTCCTTAAATTTTTTGGACACATTTGAGTCCATACATATAAATATTATATATATATATATATATATATACATCAGTCCTTTTATAATATTATACCTTTTCAACATATATATAAACTGTATACGAAATCAACGGGGGATAATATCTGAATCGAACCATTGCCTACTCGAAAAACAAATGAATAAAACAAGCAACTACCAAATAATGGGTATGAATTTTTTTTTTAATATAATTTCAAGAGTGTGTTGTTGCCAAAAGAAACAAAATCTAATTTTGTTTAGTTCTTTATTAACATCAAAATTATATTAAACCGATTATAATGAACTGAAAATATATTAGTGTATTTAATGCATACACGTACAGGGTGATCATTTTTGGTATATATTCTTGCTATTTGTAAAGTTACGGTTTGGGTTTTCTTTGGTAAACTTTAGTTGTGAAAAGCGAAATAAATTAGTATTGTTTTGGTCAAAAACAAAGTTTAGTTATATGTTAGCGAATTCAATAGGCAAGTCAATATATAGTGAATGCCAACCCATGACATCAATGCTTACATTACTATTTATTTCCTTTTACTCTTTTATGGTAACGTAAAGCCTAAATTAATTTATTTATTGATGTAAAAAAAATATTCATTAATAAGAAATTTAAATTAACGTCAATAATATAGTCGTCGTATTCATGTTTTTATTGTGCATGTGCGTTTGATGCGACATCTCATTCAATATCAATTAAATAATAATACATGCATGAACATGTGAGAACTTGGGATCATGATGCGGGGTGCTTCATGTGATGCATCATCATCATCATCATACATGTTAGTTCCAAGTTTCCAACTTCTTTCTAGGAAAGTTCCATTCGAGTTCGAGGAAACTAAAGGATTTAAAAATAAATCACATAAAAGTAACTAACAACATTTTCAACACGCTTATAAATTTCATTCCCTTTTAACCTTTTTTTTACAAACAAACATTAATTGGACTAATTTTTGTAAGAAACCTTTTTCACTTTACAAAAAAATAAAAGTTATATCATATTCCGTTAATTTAACTATAGTTTTCCAAAAGACGAACTTGCCGAGAAGCTTTAATTTTTTTTGATAAACTGAGAAGCTTTGTTTGTATTCCAAAGTGCATTGTTTTTTATTTATAATTATATTAGGAGCTCAAAATCTATCGAGGAAGATTAACCCTATTACACAAAATTTATGGACTGGGGTGGGAAGGAAATTGAACTTTACTAGATAGGAAAAATGGCAAAATTAACAAGAAAGAGTGTTATAATCTAACCGAACTCACTAAATCAATTACGAAGAAGACACATGATTTTCCTCATTTACAATTTTTCATTAATAATCAAAGTTGGTTGCAAGACAAGCGGTTGTTCTTGCTACAATTTGGTTAAATAAAAGTGATAAAAATGTTAGAATATGATTTAGTGAAGCTAATATGAAATTGAAACCAATTAAGAGTATCTCCAACCCATCTTTTTTTTTTACTTTAAACTCTATTTTAGAGTAAAATGTGCTCCAACCCACCTCTATTTCTTACTCTTAAATAGAAGAATGCTATTTTTTGCTCTCTATTTAGAGAAACTCAATTTTTTACTCTATAATAGAGTTTGAACTTTTTTATTTATAGAATGATCTTTTAAGTTTTATTTTTTTTTATTTATGACTGAAACAAACAATAATTTTTATAAATTAAATTAGTTGTGCACGTTTGATCATGTTAATAAAATAACGTTAATTGGATATGACCCATGTTCATATGACTAGTCTTTACGATAATAATTAACAACAAAAGTTAACAAACATAATGTAACATATGTTAGACATCAAATAAAATAATGAATTAGGTTCAGAAAAAAATATCGCATTTTGATAGAAAATTATACTTTTATTCACGAGCCAAGGGGTCAAAAGAAAAAATATTTTGCTACACAACAAAAAACATGTAGTAAAGATGTAGAACGTGCATTCAGAGTTCTTCAATCTCGTTTCGCTATTGTGAAAGGACCGTTACGTTTTTGGAAAAAAATGGTGTTACATGACTACATGTATAATTTAATTTACATAATATGATAATCGATGATGAGCGTGATCTCGATGCACCAATTGAAGTTGGAAGAGAAGTTCTACCTCCAGAGGTCCAAATAGCAGAGGATGTTAATATTCGGTTTCAAGAGTTTCTTGGTCGAAATCAAAGATAAAGAAGCTCAATTTTCACTTTGAAATGTGTTAATTGATCATTTATGGGGAAATATATAGTAATGGTGATGTTTAAACCAAAATCTACTATTTTTATATGATGTAATGTAATTTTCTTTATATAATAAATGTTTAAAATAAATAATATCATAATTTATGGAAGTTTTGCAAAGAATAAAATAAATGTGGTTAAATTGTAAATGTTTATAAATAAAATGTATTAGTAATAAAATAGAAATATAATATATTTAGAATATTATTTTTTAAAGTCAAAAATAGATAAATATATTGGAGAGAAATTCATTTCTATTTTAGAATTATTTTATTTTAGAATAAAAAATAGATAAATACATCGAAGATGTCTAGGGAATGAAAACGATTCTCTTTGGTTTTTATCCCTTCGTTTTCTTTTCTTTACATAGGCTTGATGATTGTCTTTGGTTCTTACCACGTGGGGGCATGCCAAGAAAAGTGGACCAAAATACCATAAAAGAAAAAGAAGAAAAGATAAAGAAAAAAGGTAAATAAAGAGAGAAAAAAATACATTGATGTTATAAATTATAATGCACATCATTTTCCGGATAAAACAAAAGTAAAACGAAACTATAACCAGAATATTCGAGGATTCATTCTAACATGCATATATAATTTGTTGTTTTCATGGTGCACTTTCTTCATATATACATTATTATTAATATGTAGTCATGTGGGGAAAAAAGATAGTACATTTACTTTTACCAACAATATAGTATAATATAGTAACATATTCATTTAAATGATTACATGCACCATTTGTTTTGGAGAACTGAAGCCCAAACTAAATTATAAAACATGTTCACACAGTTACTTTGATTTTATAATTCTCGGAGGTACCAACAAGTTGGATTGATCAAGAATCAAAGTTTTAGGCACATGAGTTTATTGCTTAAAGTATATATCAACCTAGAGTTTCATCTCATAAATATTAGAGACACAAGTCCAAACCCACATTGTTCCAACAAAGTCTATATATTTCTAGCAAAAAGAAGTTTAAAGAAAACCCGTGTGTGTTTAGGTTTTCTTCACAAGTGGTTGTATAAATATGAGTATTAGGTTTGTGAGAATTGTATTGAAGGCTGCAATTTGTGCAGCCACAATTTCCTCTTTCTGAAATATTAATCAATTTTTTTTGTTTTTGGTGACAAAACTAAAGATTTCTCATTTTCTCTTCTTTGTTCTTACATTTGAATAAAGTTCAATGAACTATCTTTTTATCATTTTTGTTTTCTGTTTCAATAAACTCTAAAATCCACTTGGTTTAGATTATCTCACATGGTATCAGAGCTCAGTCGATCTGGACTTATGGTGTTAGTTTGAAGCTGCGTTGATAGAGATTTATGGGTTTATCAGGAGATCAAGGATCTATGGAGATCACATTTCTATTTCCTTAGCTTCTACTCGTTTTAATGACTAGAGATTTTGTGGGTTTCAAAAAAAAAAACCAATCTGTTGGTCTCCACGAAGCTTCCTTGCTTCAAGGAAGGTGGATTTGAAGAAAGCCCACATAAACGTTTGACTCGATTTGTCACTCACAACACAACCCAGCGATGAAGGCAGAAGATCAAGACACAAGATATGTTCTCATGCTGGTTTGTCTTCAACAACATCGATCTTCTTCTGAAAGAGACGAGTTGCATCTACTGTTTCTCAGAATACTACAGCTCTTGATTTGTCTATGAAAAAGAGTAATGGTCACACCAACTCACCGGATTTTTGCTTCGGACCCACCTCAAAGCTTTAGTACGATCACCTTCTAGGTAACAAATTGATGTTCTTGCTTGTTCTGTGAGTTATGGTGTGATAATTTGAGAAGGATGTGTTGCTGGTTTTAGATATCTAGGTTTGGAATTGAGATGCTGAAACGAAATAGGTTGCTACTGGGTTTGATAAGGATGTGTTTGTGGATGCAAGTTACTGTCAATTTCTGTGGCAAATACATTGTTGCTGAACGCACACAAGGTGCTCGTGGAAATGCCATAAAAAGGCATATTGTTGTTGGAAAATGGATGGGAAGTAGTGTGTTGTAGAGTTTAGTAGTTGTGGGTAAAGTCTCTCGTTTGTTATGTGATGGGTACAGAAAATTCAGAATCTTTGTGAGAAGAATGGTTGAAAAATACCTCTGAGAGACTTGATTTCGTGTGTTTTTACCCGCATCAATTAACCTAATGCGCACACTACCGCAATCATAACGGTATGTCGATGTAGCACTTTAGGATCGATCCCACAGAGAATAAAGATTACACACCAAAGATACGAGAAACAAACTAAGCTAGAGCAAAAACGTTTTTATGTTTTATACAAAAAAGAAAGAAGAAAAAGATCAAAATGCAAGAAAAAAAAATAAACGAAAGAAAATAAAAGAAGGAAACTATAACACAAAGAGAAAACGTTGGATCATGACTTAAACTATCGAAGAGATGATTAACAATTAAATAATGAATCATTTGGAAGCATTAAACACTATCTTAGAACATGGAACACAATCGTAAGACTAATCCATTCTCGTGGTATCAATCTCTTCATCGATTACTCGATTATCATAAACTTTCGTTTGCAATCAAAAATATTCGATGAGCATTAATCACAAGTCCAATTGTTCACTAAACACCCTAGACATCAATTGCCAATTGGCTAGGATATGCAAAGCTCACAAAAGATTCGGTTCAAGCAATTCATCTAACTCCTTCCGGGTGTGAAATACCTAAGTTCAAGACTCGAATGAACAAACCTAATCTAGCACTAACACCGCTTACTCGAATCTCTTCCCTAAANATTTCATTTTACTTGTCTTCTTATTGCATTAAATTAGGTTGTTAGACAAAAAAACCGAAACCTTATTGATTCACTTAGATTAGAACGTTTATGTATTTCTAGTGCATTAATCTTAACCCTTTTGGATTGATATCTCAAGTGCTGCAATGACATGAGTACACTTGGGTAATTGAAGTGGGAATTATCTTGTATCAACTTGCTTTTGTGAAGAGCTTAAAAGCTTGTCTATCTTGTCATTGAGGCTCTTTATTTCCTTGGTCCTCTTTTGCTCTTCCAAATCACTAGTCATTCGGGTTGCTCTATCGTAGTCATCTCCATAAGTTCTGTCGCTTTGAGCTAGATTCTGAACTAGTTCCATGGCTTCATCTACATCTTTGGCCAAGAAGTTCCCATTGGAGGCCGTGTCTAGAAGCATCCTTATATTGGGCAAAGCACCACGGTAGAGGATGCTTAGGAGAGAAGCATTGGAGAAACCGTGATGAGGGCATTGAGAAGTGTAGCTTCGAAAGCTTTCCCAAGCTTCGTTGAAGGACTCGTTTGATCGTTGGGTGAAGCTAGAGATTTTGTTCCTTAGCTTGGCAGTTCGGGCCGGTGAGAAAAACTTAGCAAGGAAAGCTCGCTTGCAATCGTCCCAAGACGTGATGGAGCCTTAAGGTAGATTCTTCTCCCATTAATGTGCTTTATCTCCAAGGGAAAATGGGAAGAGCCTTAGCTTGAAATCGTCTTCCGAGACACCAATCATCTTAGTTAGCCCGCATATCCTATCGAATTGATCAATATGATCCAACGGGTCCTCCATAGATAGGCCGTGGAATTTGTTGCCTTGAACCATATTAATCAACCCCGCCTTGACTTCGAAGTTATTGTTCTCCACCGGAGGAGCTTGAATCCCTTGCCGGTTTTGATGAGCGTTGGCGGCATCACCCGCACCAACCACGTTTTGAGCCCTTGGGGGATGGTTAGGGGCTCTCACTTGCCGGGCGAGTGGTGGTGGGACGTGTGGCGCTTGGTCACCTTGGGCGTTGTGGTTTCCATTGCCACAATTGCCTTGTTGATTGGCAAATTGCCCGTTGTTTTTTTCAACCGACACGTCGTCTAAGTTCTCCATACCCAAACGTTCGACGTGTAGTTGTTTTTCTCTTTGTCTCCTTGCTCTAGTCTCTTGTTCCAATAAGTGAATGTCGTCCTGTGCTTGAACTAGGTTGTCCTTGCCTCTAGAACGGGTATGCATAAACTTATAAGATAGAGATGGCAACAAGAAGTGAAAGAGATTAGTACCAAAAGTAGAAATAAAGCTTAATCTCAAGAAGATCTAAAAACTTAATGTTGAAAGCTAAACCCAATCGGCAACGGCGCCAAATTGATAGTAGACTTTTTCAAGTCTAATTTGAGATCAGTTCTCAATATACTATGTAGTATATGAGGTGTCAATCCAAATGGGTATAGATTCAATCACTAAGAATGCAAAGCACTTCTTAAGTTAAGCTACATAAAGAGGGGTTTGTGATTTAGCTAATGAACTAGACAAATTAAAACAAGAACAAGGAATAGCAAATTAAAGAAGTTGAAATTCAATAAATATAGACGAATCCAAGGATGGGATAATCGATTTTAGATGATCCATGGCTAATTCATGATGTTCAATACTCAAA
The DNA here is from genome assembly GCA_002933915.1 of Eutrema heterophyllum. Lineage (NCBI taxonomy): Eukaryota > Viridiplantae > Streptophyta > Magnoliopsida > Brassicales > Brassicaceae > Eutrema > Eutrema heterophyllum. The sequence continues at coordinate 838,018 of PKMM01044683.1, read as the reverse complement.
CAAGGCTAATCCCTAGGCAATGATTATTAAATGTGATTATTCCTTTCTCAAGGTACTAATCACCATGCTAATTACTAATCCAAGATCAAATTCTCGTTTGTGAATTACTAATTAGCAAGCATTAAGTGTAAACATTCAAGATCAACCAAATAAACACCGTAGACAACTACTCTCATAGGCTAAGAATGAATATCTCTTGATAAGTTCATCTAGGCATTTCATCGAACACCTTGTGGGTGTGAAATGTCCATTTGATCTAAACAAGCTTTCTCAAACAAATCTAGCATTAAGATCACTAATCAAGAAGGGAAGTACATTAATCTATCCCTAAGCATCATAAATAATCCATGGAACCAACATAAATCTAACCCATCCTTAAATCCCACAAGACTACTCACTAATCATGATGGACCCAACAAATTCTATGAAGAACATGTTAAATCCCATGATTAAATGATTATATGATTAAGAAAGGGAAGATAGAAGATAGAAATCAAGAAATCCAAACTTTAATTGCATTAAAAGTAGAAGATCTCTCTTACAAATCACTTAGAACACTTAAAGGAGGGTTTTTAGCCTAAGAAAAGAGATGCCCCTAAGAAAAATAGGCTTAGAGTATTTATAGTAAAGAGTGGGCGAACCGGGTCTACCCGGAACAAATCGGGTATTGACCCGGTCGGATCTTGGGTCGCACTTTCTATACCGGCCAAAACGGGTCCGGTATAGATGGCCGGTATGGGATGTCTTGGTCGAAGGGGTGATGCCGGGTGGATTATGGTCGGTATGCATGGCCGGTAAACCTCATGGTCAGGTGGAGGTCGGATACCAGGCCAACGTGCCAGATGCAATTTGCCCGGCATGAATGTGTCCTGCATACTGGTACCGGGCCGGTACGTGCATGGCATCGTTGGTCGGTACATTGAGAGCAAGGTGGAGTGAGAGGTCCTTTGATGCCGGGTGAAATGGAACCGGTATGCATGGCCGGTGTAGAGCCTGCCTCGGCCAAAGTCGTGATACCGGCCAAGTTAAGTCCGGTATGCGAGGCCGGTATGGGCAGTGCGATCCACCATTGCTTCTAGCCGTTGCCTCAAGGTCCCGAGCTAAGTGTGAACTCCTCCAAAGTCTCCAAAAGCCTCCAAAGTACCTAAAAGAGACTCCAAAACATGCAAAACTCTCTAGGACCTAGTATGAAATCCCTAAACTCTAAATGAGACAAAACAAATAAGAAATGCTATGAAACTATATGCATATGAGATAAAACCTAAGCTAAATGAATGCATCAAAGGGACAAAATATGAGAATATCACCTAGCTGAGATGACTACTATGAGAGCGAGTTTTTCTAAGGTCGGGTACCGTACTTCTTCTCCATCGAGAGTTTTGCTTATGTAGAAGATTGGTTTTTGCTCACCTCGTTCTTCTCTAACTAGGACTCTGCTAACCGCCACGCTGGATATGGAAATGTAAAGGTACAATGTTTCTCCTTCTTCGGGTTTTGCCAGTATTAGCAGGGTGGAGAGATATTCTTTGAGTTGCTTAAAAGCTTCCTCGTATTTCTCGTCCCATTCAAAACGTTTGTTCCCGCAGAGTAGTTGGTAGAACGGGAGGTATTTCCATCGATCTGGAGATGAATCGATTGAGTGAGGCAATTCGGCATGTGAGGCGCTGAATTTCGCGAGTGTTTCTTGGTGACGGGAGATCAATTATGGCTTTGATCTGTTTTGGGATTTGCTTCGATTCCCCGCTGAATGACAATGTAACCTAGGAATTCTCTTGAAGTCACGCCGAAAGTACATTTGGCCGGGTTCAACTTCATGTTGTGTTGGTTCAATATCTCGAAGCATGCCTTGAGATGTCTGACGTGCTCACTTGTTACTGAAGATTTGACGAGGCGTTGGTATGTTTCTCCTGCATTTTTGAGTCGAAGGGCATTACCCTGTAACAGTAGGTACCTCGGTCGGTGATGAATGCCGTCTTCTCACGATCGTCCAGGTGCATCATGATCTGGTTATATCCAGAGAAAGCGTCCATGAACGAGTAGATGTGCGGGAGTGGAAAGCTGACTTTCGGGCATGCCTTGTTGAGGTCGGTGAAATCGACACAGATCCTCCATTTTCCGTTCTTCTTCTTGACAACAACCGGGTTCGCCAGTCAGTCCGAGTACTTGACTTCGGTGATGGAGCCTGCGCCGAGTAGTTTTTCTACTTCATCGTTCACCGCTTTGGCCCGTTCAGGGCCGAGCTTCCTTCATTTCTGCTTGATAGGTTTGTAGGTCAGATCGACGTTTAGCTCGTGCGATGTGACTCTTGGGTCGATTCTTGTCATGTCTTCGATCAACCAAGCAAAAGTTGTGACGTTTTGTTGGAGGAAACCGACCAGGTCGGCTTTGATATCTTCATGTAGATCGGCTCTGATACCGACACAACGTTCCGGGTTCTTTTCGTCTATGTTCACTTGGATGGCGAGGTTAGGTTTTGGGTTGTTTTGAGGGGCAAATGCGTCTTTTATTCTTGGTTCTGTAAGTGGGCAGGTCTGCTGTAGGTTTCGCAGTTTGTGCTCTATGCAAGTTCGGGACTCCCTTGGTCNGGTCGATTCTTGTCATGTCTTCGATCAACCAAGCAAAAGTTGTGACGTTTTGTTGGAGGAAACCGACCAGGTCGGCTTTGATATCTTCATGTAGATCGGCTCTGATACCGACACAACGTTCCGGGTTCTTTTCGTCTATGTTCGCTTGGATGGCGAGGTTAGGTTTTGGGTTGTTTTGAGGGGCAAATGCGTCTTTTATTCTTGGTTCTGTAAGTGGGCAGGTCTGGTGTAGGTTTCGCAGTTTGTGCTCTATTAGGAAGCAAGTTCGGGACTCCCTCGGTCGCCTCAGCTTGTGAAAATTCCGGTCTCGGTTGGGAACTTGACACATTGATGGTACATTGAGGACACCGCCTTCATTGAATGTAACCATGGAGTGCCCATCACCGCATTGTAGATAGCTGGTCGATCTATGACATCGAATTTGACGATCTTGGTCACCTTTCCAACGTACACTGGGAGTTCTATAGTGCCGATTGTCTGGATGGAGTCGCTACCGAAACCAGTGAGGGATCTTTCGGTGGGGTTTAGTCTTTGAACTCGGCTCTTTTGAGAGTATCCATGTAGATTAGGTCAACCAAGCTCCCGGTATCGCTGAGGATACGTGATATCTCGTAGTCGCCAATACGGAGCTTGATTACTAGAGGGTCGTTGTGAGGTTTGGATACTCCCTTCGCGTCATCTTCAGTGAATATTACCTCGTGGCTGTTAGCGAGTTCGTCGCTTGTGATCTTTACCCATTCTTGTGGTGTGACTACAAAATCGTTGCAGCTCAAGAGTCCTCCCATGATCATGTTGATTCGTCGGCATGCCGGTCCTGGTGAACCGTTGCGTGATGCTCCATCCCGGTCAGCTCTGTCGCGTTTTGGGGCCTCCATATCGGCGGCGATAGGTCACGCGTCCCTTGCTGGACGATCTTTATTAGGTTGGCGCTCGATCTCTTTTTTGGGTTGTTGCCGTCCATCACCTCTGTTAGGTCGGCGTTGAGGTCATGTTGTTCCCCTATGTTACGATCTTTATTTTTGACTTCGCCTTTTTGTATTGGGATAGCAGATATTTGTACAGCTGGTGATGTTGGATGACCTTTGTGTTTGTGGTAATCGCACTATGGTTCCTCGTCACTAGGTTTGTCGTCACGAGTCCACGAGTTCCATTTTTGACGTGGTTGGGTTTCGTCCACAAGAAAAGTAGTCGGTCTTCGACTTCGGTCGTAGTCCTTATCGATGAGCTGACGAGGCTTGTGGTATTCTTCTCTTGGTTTATCCTTCGAGCTCGACGCCTTAGGAATTGCATTCTCTTCTTCATTTTCAATGAGCATGTTAGCTCAGTGCATGGCATCTTCGAGGGTCTTCGGAATGTTGATTTTCATCTCGTCGCGGAAACTTGACTCATGCCATAACGAGTTAAGTAACGCGGGTAATGCTGCTTCGTCAGGGATGTTGATTTGTGAGACCACCTTCTTGAATTTGGCGATGTACAACCTAAGGGATTCGTTTCTTCCCTGAGAGAGGCTGTATAGGTCGGAAACCGATGTTGTCTTCACGATGTACATCGAGTAATGTTGAATGACGATTGCAGCTAGTTTGTCATAGCTGTTGATCGAGTTCGCGGGTAGACGTGAGAACCATGTTAGTGCGAGTCCATTGAAGCTCGACACTAGCAATTGGCACTTGCTAGCATCCCGTTCTATGTTTGTGAAAGTAACGCGTGACATGGCCAGGTTGAAGGCGGTCATGAACCCACTTGGATCTTCGGTGCCGTCATAAGCTGGTAGCTTCATCTTCCCGAGGTGCCTCACCTGAGTTCTGGTAATCCGAGCTGTGAATGGAGTGTTCTGCGTTTGCCTTAAAACGCGATCAAATTCAGGTGCCACTCTGGTAACCTGATGGAGTCTGGAGTAAAGGTCCTTGAGCTCGTCGCTCATCTTTTCTAGTCGCTGATCTCGTGCGAGGTCGTCGAGCTGATGTTGGGGGTTTTGAGCTATTGGCGCCGAGTTGGCGTTGTTTCCTACAAAGCCGAGAGTAGGCGGCGGTGGGCAATCCTACAGCTCGGAAAGCAGGTTCCGCTGGAGACAAGGAGGGTCATCCATTGGTCGTTGCGGGGTCTGGTCCATTTGTAGCTCATCCAGGCGAGAGTTGAAGGTAGCTTGAGCAGTTCGGAGCTCGTGGAACTGCACGTTGCTTCCGCGAGATAGTTCTCTCATCTCGGCAAGCAACGTGTGGAAGAGAGACATTGCATCTCCTTGTACGATCGGGGCTCCTTGCGGGTTACGGTCAACCGATGGTGGTGGTGGCGGTGGCAGCTCATTATTCGTGTTGACTAGGATTCCTCCGTTTTGTCCTTCGGAATCGCCCCTGAGGGGAGATCGATCGGGTGGTGTTCTTAACATCGCCGAGACGCTTTGCGTGGTGAGATCTCGTATTCCCCACAGACGGCGCTAATTGTTGAATCTTGTTCAAACAACGTATAAATAAAGATAGCTCTCTCATCTCGGTGAAGTACAAGAGTTTGAGTAATCAAAGAGAAAGAACTTAAAAACTAAGCCGGAATTCTCGAAGCTAGGTCTCTTAGGTCTTTGCGGGAAAATTGTACCCTAAATTAATACCCTAAAATAACTAAAGCTGTAGCTGCAGTATAGTAGGGGTCGAACCACAAAGACTCAAGAAATCACACAATAGACCAATTATATAAGAATTAAGCTAGGCAATTCAGTTGAAACAGAAAGCAATAACGTAATTTAAAAGAGTTGTAATTCAATGGAGAGAATATAGGTTCATGGTATTTCTCAGGAAATCAGAGAATGCAGATAAACCAATTAATCAGGATTCAAGTTATGCACGGTTCTTGAACTCAAATCACTAAGCTATAATTAACCAACTGTCGTTGCGAGAATTATCTAAGTCTAAATCCAAGAATCCCAAATCTCTTTGCAAAACCTAAAGATCTAAACCAGCTTTAAAGTTCAGGTTTGATATGTTCACAAAACAACTAAACCAAATCTCTTTGCGGATAGCTATTTTGCTCACCCTAAGTTTTGTCAGATTATCAATTGCACTGTCGTGCCTAATCGATTAACCTAAGATCTAAGTTCCAGATTCGTCAACCTAGAATTAGCTTTGAGAACAACCTATGGTGAAGAACTAATTCAGATTATGAATCCTAACTAATCAATTACCAGCACTAAATCATA